>JAGKQE010000040.1:87378-242104 GCA_022609375.1 Xenosphaeropsis pyriputrescens
CTTTTATTTTTTTTTTTTTTGGGTGTTTTTTAATTTTTTTAATAATAAATTTTTTTTTTTTTGTTTTTTTCCCCCCCCCCCCCCCCCCGTTGGCTACACTCGAGGATGATATAAATCAGCAGCTCTCAATCCTCAATCCCCAACTCCCCAATTCCCTATTCCCTATTCCGAATTCTTAACTCTGGAACCTCACATCCCCCCAAATCCCCAATTCTCACATACACTCAATTACTAACCTCGCAAACCGACGTTGAAGTCCGAGAGCGGGGAGTTGAATCGCCTATGGCGAGAGAATGGCAGAGATGGTAGTTGTGTACGCGCATGGAGTTGGTTGTTTTGTCGTGGCTTGCTGTGGCCTTGCTATGGGTTGCTGATGCATGTTTGTATATCTATAAGCGTCAAACGATGGTGCTCTTCGGTGATTGAGGGATTGAGGGATTGAGGCGTGATGTATTAACATTGGGGCGGAAGATTTCCGGGGGCATAGGGCTGAGGTTGGGCTGGATAGATGATGGTTAGGAGGGGGATGGTGAGAGCATAACTACGCAGGCACAGAGGCATATATGCATATACAGAAGACGAGCCATCACCTGCTGCAGCAAGTGCAGATTATTGGCTTCTCGGATATGATGTGGAGTTTGGAAGGAGGGCGCGCGTGATGCTACCGGCAGCCTCCTCCATCCATATTTCAAAACCTCATTCATCAAGCAAACGATTCGCAAGAAAATCCTGTGCCACAAGTCAAAAAGGGTTATATTCATTCCACCATCAGCACGCCATTCTAGTAGAAGCATTCCGAAACATTGCTTTTCCCCCCCATTCCCTCCTTTCCCCCCATTTCCCTGCCATTTCTTTCTCCTTTATGAGCTGCACATGTCTCAAAATCCCAAATCTACCTCCCTTTTATCTACCACTGCTGAAATCGGGCTTGTAAGTCTTGACGCCGCCCTGCTTCATCAACTCGCGCAGCGCCATGGTAGCATACTGGCTGGAGCCAAGCTGGAACTTGACAATCACAGCAACCTTTTCGACGTCGGCGGCATCGCCGGAGAGCAGATCGGCCGACCTCTTGGTTCCCTGGGGCTCGCCGACGGCTGAAGGGGCAGACGCCGAGGCGAGCGGAGCAGAAGTGGGGATCTCGTGCGCGGGGAGCTTGACGCCGCCGTCGCTGGAATCGGACATGGACGCCGGGCTATCGGCAAGGGCGTGCGCGGCGACGATGGGCTTCTTGGGCGTCTGGGTGCCCTGCACACCTTGCATGACCTCCGTGTCGACATGGCCTGTGCGCTTGCCGTCTTCGGCGAGCTCGACGAAGGTGTCAGTGAACGTTGGCTGGGCGGTGGTGGCGGGGTCGCGGGGGGCGGCGGCGGCGGCGAGGTGGGCATCGGTGGCGGCCTTGTCTTCGGCGGCGAGCTTGGAGGGCAGGGCTTTCCAGGCATCGAGCTTTGCGGGGTCCGCGCTGCGTGGGTGCTGCTGTCTGGATCTGTTCTTGCTGAGCTTCTCGAGGTCCGTCTCGACCATCTGCTCGTTGCTAGAGGTGTAGCTGCGTACATCGAACGAGAGATCTGTACCAACCTGCGCCAGTATCTTGCGGTAGCTGCCGCTGAGACTGAAGTCTTTGGTCTTGCGGCGCATGTTGGCAGGGTCCAGCTTCCCGCCTGCTTCGCTGCTCATGAAGGTGCGGTAGAATTCGCCAATGCTGTTATCTGGGTACTCAATATCGTAGCCTGGGGTTGGCATCACGATGTCAAAGATGCTCCACTTGCCACTCTTGGCTTCCTCTTCGCTGAGAGGGCGGGCGCGCTGGTAGATGTCGTCCAGGGAGGTGGCGATGTCATCAGCAGCGGGCAGGACTACAATCTCGCCGTTCTCATCGACTTCATCCTTTGGTGCTGCTGCTGCAGCCTGGGCATTTGACTCGACGAGAACTAAATCACCTTTGATAACTTCGGCGCCGTGCTTGGCCCAACGCTCACTGACTGCGATGTTCCAGACGAAGGATTGGTAGGCATGGACGTACATCAGTCTGAGATTGCGACTGATGGTCAAAAGAGCACCGAGAAAATCAGTTGGATGAGCGCTCAAGTGTCTGATGATACTAGCTTCTCCAGAGAACTTGCGTGGTAATTTCTCCAAAGCACCGTGGGCCTTACCGGTGGTCTTGAAGATATGGATAGCATGAGCACGTGCCTTGTCATCTCTGGAAATCATTGGATCGCCGGTGACTTGACCATCCGGATCCATAGAAGCATTCAAGGCTGCCTCTCCGTAAGAGAGAATGGACCAAACCGCGCCCTCAAAGTCCTCCTGTAAGATCTTTTTGCCGACCTCATCGGTACCAGTGGAGAAAGTGCCAAATCTCTGCAGACCAAAGTAATTCAAGAAGCCGTGCTTTCCAAGATTCTCAACTGAGTCGCCAACTACCTTCTTGCCAAGTTCGATTTTGTCATCAATAGGGAGTTTTTCATCGCCCTCGAAACGACAATCACGTAGAGTGATGACGAACTCGTTGCCATTCAATTCTCCAAGCTCAAGACCATGCTTTTCATACTTGAAACCACCAACCTTGGAACCCAGCAAGATTCTGTTAAGAGCCGCGATTCTATCGGCATACTGTCTGTAGACACTGACACGCTGGACAGTAACACCCCTACGATCCTTTGTTCCAGCAAAGGCAAAGCTCTTTGGGCGTGCGTTCAGCTTCTTGGCGATAAAAGACACAACCTCCATTGTATCTTTGTTCTCTTTGTAGAGGGAGAAATGCAGGTGTTCGCCACCAAGCTCTTGCCATCCCAGCTTACCTTTGATCTGCTGATTTCTTCCATTCTGGTGCGAATTTTGCTGTTGGCCTGGCTGTCTTGTAGTCTTCAAGGCTGCTGAAATCTTGACAACGCCATCGCCATCTGCAGAGGTCTCGAATTTTGAATCAAAAATGCGACGAATATTGTGGTGCATTTGAGTACGGACTGCACGATCGGTGATAGGTGGTGAAGTCAAGGACCCAAATGAGGCTGCCTTGGCAGTAGGGCGAGTAACGATCTTCTCGTACATTTTCAACATTTCATCTCTGGTCTCTTCACCGAAAAAGGTCGCAACAAGAGCCTTGTCTGAATCACTGATCTCGGGGACCTTTGGAGCTGCTGCATCTTCAGCAGGCTTCTCCTCTGGGACGGCAACAGGAGCTGGTGTTTCATTTTTGACAGGCTCAGAAGATGCTTCGGGTACTGCAATCCCAGATCCGAGAGTTGGCTTTGACTGTTCTGGCTCGCGCCTGTTGACTTTTGGAACTGATGTGCTTTCGAGGTGAACAACTTGACCATCGGGTGTGATTTCGTTGACCAAGAAATCTGTATATCTGGTAGGTATTAGCAATGCTGTGACAATCTTATGAGCAAAGTGAGAACCAGCAGCAAAGGCATCCACCAAACATCGTATTGATGTTTCAAGAAGTCAAGAAACTCAATGTCCATGTTGCTATCCACGTGATATTGAATTTCAACAAACAACTCGATGAATAAGCCACCCCGATCCACCAGAGGCAATGTGAGAAACGCAGAGATAGAGCTTGGAGACCATTTCATGCTACTGCTTGAAAACTCGGTTTCAATATACGATGAGATATACATACCTCTGCTTCAAGATACCAGAAAAGCCGGAATTGGTAGAGCTGACAAAGTGGAGAATTCCAACCTGAGCCTCCCTTTCAAGCTGAAAGCCTGTAGAATCAGTAACGAGCTTATTCGGATCCATCATGGGGATGTTCCTCGAATGTTGTTGTGGTGCAATGGTTGTGTTGGAGTCTGTTGATGGAGAGAGGCGTTGGCGTTTGCGAGGAGACTCCAGAACATCATTTGCAGGAGCGCTAGCCATTTTTGCAACTGTGTGAGTCCGACTGAATACTCAGGTTAAATATACATATAAAAAGGACGGCAAAATTATAGATGCAAATGTCACTCGGGACGGGTAACAGCAATGATACTTCAATGTTCTGAAATACTGACTTTCTTCATTTTCATGCTAGCTGGTAATTGTGTGCACGGTCCACTTCTACGTTGACCCCCAGGACCTCATTTCTTCGACCTCATCTCTCGTTTATCCATCAAGAGCCATCATCTGGAAGTTGATGGTGGTTGATAAAGAATGGACATCTCTTAAATGAGAGCCACGAGAAACCAAACAACCTCATACACAAGGGTAGCCGAGAATACTATCATAAAGTGCTCCCTCAAACGTCTACAGTCTCCGACGAAATTCATCTCGAGCAATCTTCCCTTTGATTTCTTTTGACCACTCCTCCTCAAAGGTGTTCCTTTGGATGATCCAATTGTCCCTTTCTGTTTTTGTCTGTTTATCTTGAGATTTTTGCTCGAAGTATGCTTCATTCCCATACCTGTTCCCGGTTTTCATGTCTCTTATTTTCAGAAACAGTGCCCAGTCGTCAAGTTGTGATGGCATCGGAATAGGAAGGATCTCTTCTAGAGATGTTTGGTCTTCATTCCTCTCAAAGGTCATCTTAGAGTAATAGATGTTTCTTGCTGGATCGAGCCTATGACCCCATGATCGAAGAGTATATCTGGGTGTGATTAATCTCTGAAAGGAGCAATTCTCGAGGAGGACATCAACGTACAAGCCATCATAGCGAATCCCAGCGGTTGGAGCATATTTACTGTGAAGTTCATGGCCTCTCAGGATTCTGATGTTACGTCCGATCTCTGTCAATAGAGGAACACCTATATCTTGAAGAGCTCCGTGGCATAAAAAGATAATCTCTCCAGGCTTCTCTCCATCGATCTCCTCACCCTGGACAAGGGGAAAAGCAGTCACCCCATACAATCCCCTTGTAACGGTTGGAGACGAAGTGCCAACTATACCATCTCGATAGGCGCAGGCGAGGCTCAACCACCATCTAACAAAGTCCATGTTAGTAAAATACCAACAACTTCAAAGTCAAGCCTACCGTCCAGGTTGAAAATGCAATGCACCTGGTTTATCAGAACCAGGTTTTGGACAACTGACAACCCATTCGCGTTTCTTCAACACTTCTGGCGATGAGAGCGCAACACGGCACAAAGCCCCTTCTGCAGACAGGACCCGAAGGCGGATCTCATCAATGGCAAAGTAGCTCTCACCAAATCGTGTTTGCCATTTCCGTTTCAGCATACCTGCGCGGTGGGTGAAATCCTCAATCTCAGCAGCTTCCATCTCGTTCAATACAACCAACTCATTGATGAGCTTGTCCAGACGCGCTGTCCGAACTGTGAAGAAAGATACACGGCGATTGCTGCTTTCCAAGTCTACTAATAGACTCAGGAGTTCACCTAGCTCCCCAGTGACATTGTCAAACGGAGGCTTGGTACTGTGGTCGGCACGGATCTTGTCGGTAAGCGCAGTGATATCCTCGATATCAAGCTTGTCGGTATCCTCAGATTGATCGTGAACATTCTGGATGGGCGATCTCATGTTGGTATTGGCTCGATTGTGTTTAGACATGATGTCTGGTTGATATGTTCAGTAGGATGCTATGGTTCTCTTTGTTTAATGTAACTGTGAGGCGCAAGGTAAATTGTTATAGTGATCTTTTCAGTTGAGGTCAGACAGGAAGGAGCAGGTTGGTGGTTTCTTTACGAAGAGTGACTGGTTCATCAATGAGGTGAAATAAGTCCATTTTTGATATTTCCACAACAACAAATTGAAGATTCCATTCAGTCTTATAGGTGGCTCGGTACTAAGTGAATCATGACTTTTGTCTGACACTCGTGATGCTCAGTCTGTTATACGTGCTTTCACCTTCCTACTATAAAACAAACTCTGAGATCCCGCAAGCAGACATTAAAATCTCGTTGATTATCCTACTGCCGAATTTGTGGAAGGAAGCTGCACACCAGCCTCAAGCGTAAGCATTACGTGTGACTTCTTTGAACTTCCATCGTCACCGTTTACTCATCTGTCATCATTCATTATTATCGTTCACAGTACATCAAATTCCCAAGTGATTGATGTCAAGCACAAATGTTCAAGGCTTTCTAGTAATCGGAAGCAGAGGATTAGGCATAAGTGTTTGTGAAATATGGCCGAGAGAATGGAAGGTATTCTTGGGCTTTTTGTATTCGAAATATGGTTATAATTGCTTTAAGTTCATAATATCTCAGAGCATCCACGTGGGCATTCATCTCATATCCTATTGCCTCCAGTCAACGAAACATTCCTTACCCTAAGAATCGTTTGTCAAGTGTCAGATGTAAAATACTACAATTTATCAGGCTACTTCCAAAGTGTCTACATAAGAATCAGAACCGGAATCAATATCCAATCATTCCTTTCAGCACATTTTTGTCACTCCAAGATTTTAGACATTAGCATTCATGATTATTAAAGACAAACTATTCCAAGAAGTCGGGTATACCAAAGTAAAAAGAAAAGCGAAAATAAAACCCCGAACAAGCATCAAACTCCTCCACAACAATCCAAGCCTACTGGCAGAAAGCCTTCTTCAAGAAGCCCCCCTTCTTCGCCCCCGCCTTCCCCTCCACAGTCTCCCTCTCCTCCCTTTGCACCGCCTGCTTCTTAGCAACAGCAGCGACGCGCCGAACATGCCCATCGGCATCCCTCTCCCAAACGCCCTCCCTGATCTTAGCCTGGACTTGCTGATTGGAAGCCCAGGCCTGCTTTTCAGCCGGCAATCTATCTCTGGAAGCGATGAAAGCCGCCGTCCGCTTTGCCTCGGAGTCCGTCGCGGCGACGACGCCGGCAGTCTCGGTGCTGGCCTGGGAGACGTGCTTGGGACCCCCGATTTCCTCCCCGCTGGCCAGGACAAACATGGTGTTTGGAGCATAGTATGGCTCGCTGGTTTGGCCCTCCTGTGCCTTGGAGAGGGTGGAGCTTCTCCTGCTCTTCTCGCTGTAGGGTGGAGTGAATTCCAGGGACTTGAGAGGAGATGCCTTCGGTATCGTTGGCGGCATGGTCTCGGTTGAGTCCCCCTTCTGGCTTGGGGAAGCTTGGTTGTTGTAGGAAACGGCGCCGAATTCCATTTTGATGGATGGGCTGGTTTCAAAGAAAGGGAGGGGTATTTGCGCTGTGACTGTGAGTAAGTACGTTCGATACTCGAGGTAAAAGTATTAACTTACAAGTATTTGGAAGATGGTTGTTTGGTATGAAACAAGTGTAGCTTGATATGATGACTGTTCGAGAGTACTTGGATGATGAGTGTAGAACGAGGATTGAAAGAAGTGAAAGATTGAAGATGATTTGAAAGTCTGCAGATCCAAGACAAGCGGTGAGAGTTTCGTCTTCTTATACCTGCAGCTTCGATAGATGTAAGGAAGTAACAACTAGACGATTAACGTAAATGGTAAGTACACCATATGGAATGAGCACTTCATTCACACACGATGAACTGAAAAGAGTTGAAACTATGCCAATTCCATTAATGAGCTATCATTACCACAAAACCATGAACATCCAAAAAGAGAACCACATAAAAAAAGGAAAGTCTTGTACAATTCTAGAACGCCCTTAAGCAAAGTATCCAAGGTATCTCATCTCGCTGTCGCTACAAGCAATCAACATTATTCAATCATTGACCAGCCTTACAGCCAAATACTGAGTAGAAATTGCTCTGCGTGACATGGCTACGTTTGCCAGTACGTTCATCGAAGATATTGCATCCTTCACGAGCAGCATTTGGAGGTGTATAGACTGGATTATCCGGGTTAGTATGAAGATATATTGTTGGGAGAAGTTTCCCGCTTACGGTGTAATGACACTGCTATATTTTCTGGGTCCGGATTGGAGATCTTGTGTAGTCCAAGTTCATCCGCCATATAAGTAACCTCGTTTTCCTTGTATGTGGTCTCCTTAATAGGTTGTGGAGCCGTAGAGTTGTTGCGCGGGAAATCAAAACGGGTTTCCTTCAACGTCCCCTTCAAGATCTTCATGACACAATGCGCATCGGCGTGGTCATGTACCGGACTTCCCTTTCCAGGGGTCCATACCAGAACAAGCTACAGAAAATAATCAGAAAAGGCCCTGATAATCTTACAGGAGAAGAGAGCATACCAAGTTGCTCTTGCCATTGCCTTCGTCCACGAGATTCCGTGTGTATCCTCTGCTCAGATCGGCAAATGCGTATTTCTTCCAGTCCTCTTCCCGGGACACATAGTCATTCATGAGCTGTTCCAAATGCTTTACGTCGACCTCGTCGGAGTCGAGTCCAGAGGAAGGGCCAAGAATGCGGTTCATATCGGCCACGAGCTGGTGAAAACTATCTATATCGGAAGTGCGAGCCATCTTCGATCCTGGTGAGCCTACAACGGATCCCAACTCAGGTGAGTCATGTACTAATGCTGGAGCCATAATACTTATAGGTTGGCAGCAAGTCGATGTTGAGAAATGGTCAAGATAGTGAAGAGACTTGAGAGTTTGGAGGGCAGAGAGGGATTCAGAGGTATTTAATCTGCTAAAGTTCCGACAACGAATTGCCGACACCGTAAGGTACTGTACCTGCACCTGTATGTTTCAACATCGAATTGTAAAGTGGGCAGAAGCCAGATATGTGTTGGCTGCGAAGCATGAGAAAAGGGAAGGTCCGGTCCACGGAAGAGGAAAGGCATCACGCATATCGTCACAAAGTTTCATACGATGCAGGTATCAGGAGCAGTTGCGGGAACCATGGAGGAGATTCTAATCTAAGTCCAATTATCATGCTCGAATGATTGAGGCCTGCGTGGTTGTACGGCGAGCATGCGTGGCAATCGCCGACCCCATGCGCCTCTCCCCCACAATGCGTACCTATGGCCTGTATGGGTGAACGATTTTCCGGCGGGGGCTTCGAAAGGGACGGTCGTTTGTCTGGCATGAGCTGGTTCGAACGACGTAAAAACAATACTTGGGACCACTTGGAATATGGGCAAGGACAAGACGGCCGCCAAAGGCAAGGCTGCACCAGCAGGCAAATCCAAGGGGAAGGATGATGGGGATAAGGGTGTGAAGGCCGCGAAAGGTGCTCAAACCATCAATATCAGACATATTCTGGCACGTGATGTTCCCTTCGCGGTTGATCGATGTGTAGGGGGCTGTTACTGACAACTTGCTAGTGTGAAAAGCATGGCAAGAAAGAAGAGGCTCTGGCCAAGTTGAGGGACGGAGCAAAGTTCGACGATGTAGCTCGGGAGTTCTCTGAAGACAAAGCAAGACAAGGTGAGCAAGCATGCACGCGTGCACGCATCAGCCGCGGCGCATCGGAGGTATCTACTAGATTGAAGAAAGCTCACATTGTTGTAGGTGGGGCTCTGGGTTGGAAGACCCGAGGAGGACTCGATCCAGCCTTTGAGGCTGTTGCGTTTGAACTTGAAGCCAGTACTGTCAATAATCCAAAGTACGCAGAGGCCAAGAGCAGTTTCGGCTACCATATCATTATGGTTGAGGGCAGGAAGTAGGATACCTAATGATTCTATATGAAGCCGTGTCAACAGTTGAAGAGCATCGGATGGTGGTCCATAGATCCTTATATATCATCTGGAAACATTGGGGAAATTCCTGAATGTCTCGGATTACATTACACCTGGCCCCAAAAACAATTCAGACAACGCCGGATTTTGGTTGATTCATAAACACTGGCGAGCCAACGACACAGAAGTTCAGTCACATACTCAAGTACACAGAATCCGGCTCATATAACTCTTGAAATCAACCAGCATTAGAACGTCGCACGTAAATGTAATCATCATATCACCATATCACCAAGCAGCATTCAGATGTTGTCCAACTCTACTCCATTGATTTTGTCCGTTCCCTAGCAACACCAAGATCCGAAATCACATCAATGTCGGGTGTTTGCGATTCCTATAGCCCAATGTCCATATATCCCACAAACACCGCATCCAGCCTTATCGAATTTACTGCTCGGTCTGGAAGTAGTTGAGGAGGATGGAACGCTCCTGGGACTCCTCTCCCCAGTCCTTGACAACAACGCAAGAGCAGTTGACAACCTTGCGGGCGTTACCCTCACGGTCGAGAACACCTTTCAAAAAATATTAGCTCATGGACCCACAATCAGTAAACAATGCTTGGAAAATACTCACAGAGACCAGCCCACTCGCCCAATTGCTTTCCGTCTGGAACCTTGATGAGAGGGATCTTGTGCTCGCCACAGAGAGCGACAACGAGCTTCTTGTAAGCCTCCTCCTCGCATGCCTCGTTCAAGACACACATGTGTGCCTGGCGACGGTCGAGGGCCTTGGAAGCCTCACGGAGACCGCGGGCAAGACCATCGTGCATGAGGGAGAGCTTGAGAACACCCTTGAGTGCGTCCAAGACGGACATCTGACCCTTGGAAGCGGCAGCATCTGCGCTGACCTCAACCTCGTCTGCGACCTCGACTGGGGAAGTTGGCTCTTCTACGTCTGACTATGCGGTGAGTTAGCAATGCGATTTCGGGTGGCGAAAGTATGAATCCGCGTCGGTGAGCATTTCAAGACACATACCATTTTGATTGATTGTTTGTGAATAATGTCAAATGATCCTCGAAGTTGGTTTCGAAAAAGGGAAGAAATTCGGAAGCATCCAAAATATCGCGGCCTCAGTGGTTCTGGTGCGCGAGGGTTACTGAAAACTCGGCGCTAGTGCGTTAGCGAAAATATCCCCCACACAAACCTTTTCACATCGAGAAAGTTCAGCATCACGACAACAGCAATCCTGCCAACCAAGAGGTATGTATTATTGCCCAGCTCAGATCATGCGACAAGGTCCTTCATGAAGGCGGAGGTAGCAATCGGCTTCTTTTTTGATATGCGCAAGCCATCATTGAGTTGTCGATACGCTGTCCTCTTTGCACGACAATGAGCTGAAGAACCCTTGTGCGATCATGAGGGCACTCTCCATGCTCAAGGCCCATGAAGGCTAACATCCAGTTTTTTTTTCTCGCAGATACCTCATAATCCCAATCATTCCTGATTTGAGAATCTCCATCCGACAAAATGGTTAAGACTTCCGTCCTCAACGATGCGCTCAACGCCATCAACAACGCCGAGAAGGCTGGCAAGCGCCAAGTGTTGATCAGACCTTCCTCCAAGGTCATCATCAAGTTCCTCTCTGTCATGCAGAAGCACGGTATGTTGAAGATATTTTTTATCCTGTATTTCGCATAACATCCAACCCATTCGGCATGATAACTAGATGACGGTCTCAATTCAATAGACCATAGTCCTTTAAGTTGCCGATAGATCATACACCAATGCGAGTTTCTTACACGTTCTCTGATTTTTCACATGAAGTACAGCTTTTAAATTCTCGCAACATCAACTGACATTCTTTTCTTTTCAGGTTACATTGGCGAGTTCGAGGAGGTCGATGACCACCGCTCCGGCAAGATCGTTATCCAGCTCAACGGTCGCCTCAACAAGACCGGTGTCATCTCCCCAAGATACAACGTCCGTCTCTCCGATCTCGAGAAGTGGGTTGTCAAGCTCCTTCCATCCCGTCAATTCGGTTACATCGTCCTCACCACCTCTGCTGGTATCATGGATCACGAAGAGGCCCGTCGCAAGCACGTTGCCGGAAAGATCATTGGTTTCTTCTACTAAAGAATTGGGATACCCAAGGCGTTTTGGAGTCATGAGTTGTGCTGTATCTATCGTCGGGAGGTCAGGGCATGATTAGATGAGGCAAGGAGAAAAGATCAGTCGTCGAAGATGTTACGCCACCTCTAGGATTTTGTTTCGATGAAACGGAGCAATTTTAGATAGCTCTACGCACCCAAAGTTCAATATCAAAACTCATGATTTCACGCTAACTATGTCTGTTTTTTTTTATGTTGGACTGTGATTTTTGTTTGAGTGTTTGGATGAATTGCAAGTGAATATTACTTGGTGAATTGTGTGTGTTTATAGGCCTGGGTTATCTTTGAGTGCAATAAATAAATAAGTAGTCAGAGGCTGTTGGTATGTTTATTCAGATACACGCGTCGTCGCTCAACACTTGTATGAGAAGGGATCCTCGTTTGATTTCAATCTGCTTGATTGGTTTTATTCTGGATATAATTTTTATTTTTCCACCGGGCAGACTCGGGTCTTGTCACCAAGCGAATAAGATCTACACAAACGGTTCTACTTGTTATTTAGTCTTCCAGGCCGAGTCTGGCTGGTGTGCTTGAGTAAACGGCCGACTAAGAAGAGGAAGGCTAGGTGGGATGGATGGTCTTGGTCATGGACTTGAACTTGGACTTGGACACGGGGTGGGAAAGGAGAGACATTGGCTATAAATATTGAGGTTGAGATCGAATTGAGGGCGTTGGATGGATGGGTATGATATGATACTTATTGTGTACAAGAAGTTGTAAGAATATGCGGGAGAGGAGAAGGAGTGATTAGGTACTACATAATAAATTAATACTTGCATTGTGATAGTCTAGGTGGTTGTGCATATTTATTTGTGTTTAAGTTACTTGTGTACATTCACATTGTACCGTTGTCCATTATGTATCACTCACTCTTGTACAGAGTATCACCAAGTATCGTATCACCACTCTCACCAACATCGCTATATCAGTCCATAGGAAGAACAAAGACATGTCATATCCTGCTAGAAGCAAAGGTCCTTATTACTATCACCAATCTGACTACCGGGTGCATTCTAGTACTGTTGGAAAGTAGTCCATCCATCGTTACCAGACTTTGTACTTAATACTCATAAAATACTGGAATAAACTGGACTGTTTCCGCCCTGCCCAAGGCGTGTCAAGAAGAACCTTCGACTACGCAATACATCCCTTTGATTCTACGGCACTCTAACCTTTTCTAACGTCCTCCGCTCGACTAGAACTAAAATCCGTTGTAACTAACTAGAATACGTAGAGTTGGTACTCCTAGAGCAAGCGTCAAGCGAGTCATGCTTTTCATTGCCATGGGCGGTCCCCAAGAGTGTTCTAGTTCTGGGATAGCATCGCTGCCGACAAACGACATCACATCCCCACTCGACTCCCATCTGCAATTTACATCTACATCTACATCTGCATCTGCATCTGCATCTGCATCTGCATCCTCGTCTGCATCCTCATCCTCGTCCTCATCCCCATCCTCATCCTCATCCTCATCTCCATCTTCATCTCTATCTCCATATTGCTCAAACATACCATGCAGGCGTGCGTGTGTACCACTCTATCACCGTGCGACGCCCAATATCCATCATGAGAGTTGTGCTGTGAGATCGAATCGCGAGATGATAGTGGCAGGGGTATCACAGACTACCTACAAGTACACATCCTATCCTACCTGATTTGCCGGCTCGCTCATTTGCCCATCACCTTGCCCGTCACCTTGCCTTGCCTTGCCTTGCTTTGCCTTGCTTTGCCTTGTACACTCCCCCAAATAGGTACAGGTACAGGTACAGGTCCTGGTCCTCCTGGTCCTCCTGGTCCTGCCTGCCCGCAATCATGGCCATGACAGGCCATACAAAGCGCCGCTCGAGCGCCCAAATCTCAAGACCCTCCATCTCTTCCATCACAGACGGTGCTATCATAGATGACGATCGCCATTCTGTTCTTCTCGACCTCACTCTCAATCATACTCACGACGACCACTATCTACCTTCCTTCAATGCCATACTCAAGCGAGCTCGGAGAAGGATGAGGTCAAGACAATTGGTTCTGCTCCTCGGCTTGTTGGCCTGTATCGCCATCACCCTCTTCATCCTCCACCGGCCTGGAGCTTTGAGCACCTTCACCAACAATGCCGACCTCGCGCCTCCGAAACCATTGATCCCGCCGCCCATCGATGATGCCGCCAGCAAGACGGCACAGAAGCCCGAAAACCCTCATATCGTTGCGAATGCGCCTACCACTACATCACATCCCATACCATATCTGATATCAAAGGCCGAGAAGGAATTCGAGCTGATGAAAACAAGGCAATCGAAGACCCTCGAAGAGGCAATCGCCGAGTACACACGAAGATATGGAATTGCACCACCGCCGAATTTCGACAAGTGGTATTACTTTGCCGTCAAGAAGGGCGTACAACTTATCGACGAGTATGACACAATTCTCCAATCCCTGACACCGTTCTGGGGCGTGAAGCCCGCAACGATACGGCGCCGCGCAAAGGAAGCGCTCGGGTTCGACAATGCTCTCCTCGGCCTACTTGTTCGAGACGGTCAAGTGAAAAGGGTAGAGGGTGGTGGAGAGTGGCAGCAGAATGCCACACAGGGAATGATGAAACAATTCGTTCAATATCTCCCGGACATGGATCTCGCATTCAACCTCCACGACGAGCCAAGAGTGGTGGTGCAACACGAAGATCTCTCACGCCTCGTGGGCACCGCGAAGACTATAAACTTCCCAAAGGCCGCCGCAGTAGAGAAGCCAAGGAATTCCTTCTCATATCGCCCAGCTGATATCAACGATGGCACTCGATTTGAGCAGTACACACTCACGCGCTTCAACAAGTTCGCCCACCAACCTACATGGACACATTCGCGCATGTCATGCGACCCAAACAGCCCTTCTCGATCACTGGACGAAGGTCCCCAGGATAATGTGGAATCATATGGATTGGGCGACCTAGGCTTCATCTACAACCAGACAGCCTTCTCCGACATTTGTCAATCGCCATCCTTCTCCTCTTCCTTTGGCTTTTTCGACCGACCCAATGCTTTCAACGTCGTCCATGATCTCTTCCCCATCTTCTCGCAGTCCAAGATTTCCTCCTTCCAGGATATCCTCTATCCCTCACCATGGTACTGGTACGGCAAGGTAAAGTATGACGAGGAAAAAGACTTCGAATGGCCACAGAAGGAAGACAAGATGTACTGGCGCGGCAGCACAACCGGCGGCTTCTCCCGCGATGGCGGATGGCGCCGTCAGCATCGACAGCACATTGTCCAGCAGATCAACGCAGGCGACCAAGCCAAGATCCTCACCAATATCGGCACGGAAACGGAGGCGAAATGGACGACCAAGGTGGTGCCACGCACGGATTTTAAGGACACCTTCGACGTCAAGTTCTCGGGCGTCGGGCAGTGCGACCCGGGCGACTGCAGCGCGCAGCTCGACTTCTTCGACATGGCCAAGCCGGCCGACCAGCAGGACGCGTGGCGCTCCAAGTACCTTGTCGACATGGACGGCAACGCCTTCAGCGGCCGCTTCTACGCCTTCCTCAAGAGCCGCAGCCTCGTCTACAAGATGGCCCTGTTCCGCGAGTGGCACGCCGAGTGGCTCAGACCTTGGGTCCACTATATCCCGCTCAGCTTGCGCGCCACCGAGTGGGTGGAGGGCGTGCGCTATTTCGCCGGCGAGGAGGAGGGCCGCGTCGAGGCGCAGAGGTTGGCGCTTGCGGGGCGTGAATGGGCGGAGCGGGTGTTGAGGAATGAGGATTTGGAGGTGTGGTTTTTTAGGTTGTTGTTGGAGTGAGTTTTTTTCCTCTTTCCCCTTTTTCCATTCTTTTCTTTTCTTTCATATCCCTTGTATCCACCCCTTTTCACATCCCTACCCCTATCTCCTCTCCTTCTCCCCTCCTTCTCCCCTCCTTCTCCCCTCCTCCTCTCTACCTTCCTGTCAATTTCACACAGAACTGAATTCATACTAACTAGTACACAGGTACGGCAGGGTAATTGATGATGATCGTGAAAAGATCGGATTCTCGTTATAGGTGCTTCTTCCCCGTCTCCTCTCGCATATACCTAGTAAGGGAGGGGGACTTTGATGATTGTATAGTGCTGTAATTAGATGCATGTCCTGATGGACTCTGGAGTTTTTTTTGTTTGTTTTTTTGCGGGGTGGGGTGGGGGGAGGAGGAGGAGAGGGAGAGGGAGAGGGAGGAGGGAGAAGAGAGGAGGATTCACTACTTAGTATACCCGAATCACGTACGCTACTACACTTCATGGCCGCTTTTCTCTTGTGCGTGATAGGAAGCCGTCATTCTCAAATGCTGTTATTGCTGTTTGTAAAATTTATGTCTATGTAGTATCTTCGTTCGTATAAGCTCAAGTGCAGAGTAAATTTACCCCTGAGCCTCTACTCTACTTTACTCTACTCGTTCCTCCTCTACTCAACCCGCACATGACTCCGCCTACTAACCCCCACCATCTCAAACCCCTCCCCCTCTTCCCCCCTGTCCCAATCTCCATTCCCACCATCAGACCTCCAACTCCCCCTTCTCCTCCCCCCACCCCCCTCCTCACTCCTCCGCGCATCAACAAACAACCCCGCACCACGATCCTCGACCCCCCCACCAGCCCCCACCCCCTCCCCATGATTCCCCCCAACACTAACCATCGTAAACGGACTCGCCGTCGGCCCATCCAACAGCGCCAACTCGTCGCGCGCAAAGAAGACCGGCAGCACGAGCGCACGTACGGGCACGAGCACGAGGATGACGACGGGGAAGCCGACGGCGGCGACCGTCTGCGTGATGGCGAACGTGGCGGCGAAGGCGAGCAGCTGCACGGCGACAAAGGCCCACACGGCGCGGCGGCGCGCGACGCGGCGCAGCGGCTCGGCGGGCGGCGTGAGGGCGGCGTCGCGCGCCAGGAACAGCAGCTTGGTCGTCATGCCGTTGGCCAGCAGCGCCTGCGCGCCCATCACGAAGAACAGGCCCGCCAGCACGCCCTGCGGGATCAGGTGCAGCACCGTCAGCAGCGGGCCCGTCATCGTGCCCAGGGTTAGCAGGCCCTGGGCGAGGTTGGACACGCGCTGCTCGACGACGTGGTCGGTTGTTGTTGTCACGTGGCCTTTGTTCGCGCCGGCTTCGCTCGGGTCGGCGGTCGTTTTCGTCACGCAGAGGGAGGCCGTGTGGAAGGGGGCTTGGGGGATCAGGCCGTTGGGGAAGGGGATGCCGAGGAGGCCGGCTATGCCTGTTGTGGCGCCGAGGAGGAAGAGGTCCCAGTGGAAGCCGGCTGGTTTTCGGAGGGGGAATTCGGTGCCCTGGGCAATTAGGGAGGAGACTGGGGGAGGGTTGTGTGAGTCTGGGGATTCGGTGGGGGGTGGGGATGACGTACCGTTGTGGTCGAAGTAGAAGAGGATTGTTAGGAGGATGGCAAAGGGGATGGCTATGAAGATGTCGCCGACTCTGATGTCCCAGAAGTGGACGAACCATGATCTATCCGCTGTAGGGAAGAAGGCCTTGCTCACAGGCAGAGTGTTCAAATCCACACTTGCCATCTTACCGAAATAGCAGAATCCAGTAAAGAATACCACCGTCAACGGTGTACCGTAGTCTTTGACGAACACTCGAATATAATGCTGGAATAGGGAGCTAGTCCCCAGCACTCCGCAGAGATATCCAAATCCCAAGACGAGGAGAGAGACCATGACGGAGAGATAGAATTCCTCACCAGAGCCCTGGCGAGTGAGGATCTGAATCCCCTTCTGGAGATAGATGAAAGCCACATAGAAGCCGAAGATATCGCAAGGAAAGCGAGTGACGTATCTGAGGGCGTTACAAGCATTTGTAAGAGCGAGAATCCAATGCATCAACAGCGACCAGAGACCAATCCAGCACATAAAAGCAAAGTAATTGGTACCAGTAGGCATCATGATATCATAAACCGTACTAACCAACATCAGCATACAACTCCAGCACAATCCAACCCCCACGCCCCTCCCCCAGCTCAAAAAAAAATATTACAACTCAAACTCACTAGTTAAACACCGTAATCGGTCCTGAAAACCTCATCAGCCCACATCATCATCACCCCCCCAAGCCACGAGTCCGCACTCACCGGTAACGCCGACAATAACCAACGGCTGGGCCGCCAGCACGGCGAAGACGACGCTGCCGAGCACGCTGGCCAGCAGGACCTCGTTGACGCCGTAGCTCATGTCCGTCTTAGCGAACATATCGAGCGAGAAGGCCAGGGCCGGCAGGATGTTGGCGCAGTACATGTAGACGGTGGCGGGCACGACGCGGTAGTCGCGCGCGTCGGTCCAGTCGGAGGCGTAGAAGGGTGCGCGGCGCTTGATGTCGGCGACGAGGCCGCGGGCCAGGTGGACGTGCCACCATTTCGCCGCGGAGGAGGGGGGAGGGGATTGGGATGGCATGGGGTGGTGTGTTGAGGGGGATTGCGTGAGGAATTCGGGGTTTACCATGTGTGTCGTGTGTGTCGTGTGTGTCGTGTGTGTGTATATGGGGAATCGGAGATCTACTTGTAGAAAAGAAGCAGAGACGTGGGGTCCCCGCTGTGGAGGGGCGTGCGGGGTGAGAGGAGGCGGAGAGGGAGAGTCGATCTTTCGCCTCGCTCGACTCCACGAGGATATATCCAAACGACACAGGTAGCCAATTACAGATAACTAGATAGATATATCCCACAAACCATAGCGAGATAAGCTGAGCCTTCACAGAATAAAACAGTCGTATGGTGACGAGATCCAACAAAGTCCAAAGTCCAATTCCAGCCATCCGTCACATCAACGCCTTCATCTCCAACCGCCCCTCTAACTCGTCACGACTTACGACTTGGCATAGCCTGCGGGTAGCTGCGGGAAATAGGCGCAGCGGCGCAATGCATCTTACGATGAACACGAGTGCAGACGACTGATAGGGACGGGCGAGGAGAATCCAGATGGATTATACATGTAGGTTGACAAAAGGCCGAGAGATGAGGGCGTGGAGTATGAGAGGGTTATATGGCGTAGACTCTAGGTAGATAGAGCTTGTGAATGAACCTGCTCACATCAGAACGGCATAAGTCACACGGATATATTCCGAGAACAAATCTCAGGTTCCCGGTTTCAGTTCCAAGCACTCAAAGCCGCCATAAATCATACCATCGTGAAATATTGTCCAATAGTCTAGGTAGGGTATCTCAACATGCATCACCAAGCCAAAAGACTCAAGGATGAAAGGACAGAAGAAAAAAGGGGGGCGTCATTAAAAGTCAATTAACCAATCAATCAGTTAGTAAATGAATCGACCAGTCAATCAATCGACCAATCAATAAATCAATCAATCCTGTTCATGATGTAGCTCAAAAATCGCTCTCCTCGTAGCATCTTCCTTAACCCACCCCTCAATTCGATGACCCACATCACCAACCAAATCCTCATACTGCGGACCCATGAAGAAGAGACCACAATGAGCACCGACCTCATCGACGCCCTCCATGTACACCCTCTCCCAACAGACATCCCGGGGCCCACTGATATCCGAAGGCAAGAGACAGAACTTCTTATCGCGCTTGGGTTTCGGTGGGGCATCCGCGCCCTCCTTCGCCTTCCCCTTGTCCAGGTCCTTCTCCCCTTCCTTTGGGGTCGGGTCTTTCGACGCCGCGGCAGACTCCATGACCTGACGCCTCTTCTCCTCCTCCTTCTCCTCCTTCTCCTCTTTCGCGCGCTGTTTCTGCTCGGCCTTCGATTGCTTCTCCTGTTCTTGGCGGAGTTTCTTCTCTCGCTTCTCAATCAATTTCTTGCGGTCCTTGATGGCACTCTCTCGGTCCTTGACTGCTTGCTGGTAGGCTTTCATGACACGCTTCTGCTCCTTCTCTGCCAATTTGCGCGAGTCCTTGTCCGTGTATGAAGTCAGGTCCAAGGGCACCGGTTCAACAGGCGGTTCTGGGATAGGTGGTAGCTGCGGCTCAGTTACCTGTGGCTGTTGCGATGGTGGTTGAGGTTGAGGTTGAGATTGAGTGGGAGTCAGTTGCCCCGCGGATGCTTCGTTCTCATCAGTTTCCACCGACGTCGGAGGGATAGGTACCACGTCGGGCTCATCATCTGGAATTGGCATCGAATCGATATGCTGCATTGGAGCCGCTTCGAATTCCTCTTCCTCGCCATCGGATAAGTTGTGGTGATGCTCTTGAGTCTGCTCGGCATCAGTATCAACTGTGTGAGGCATGACACCACCGTCTCCTGCTTCTTCCACTACAATTGTCGGAGCAGACACATTAGTACCATCTATACTCATGTCTTTCATTTCCACCTCAATCGGCCCGGTATTTCCATTCTTATCCGTCACATGACCCTCCGGTACTTTTGGTGCTTTGGGTGGTTTCAGTCGACCCGTGCTAGCGGTATAGTAGTTGACGAATCTTATACGTCTTCTAGGTGTCTCGTAGCCATGCTTGTGCATCTCAGCCAAGTCATCGATGTCTTCGAGGCTACGAAGTGTAGAATAGCGAGTCTTAAGACCCTGCCAGTCCGCAAGACATCCGCCGAATTCCAGATGAGACATGAAGTATTGTTTTGTGGCAGACGTGAGACCATCTGAGTGTTTATTGATGAAATGCAGAACACTCTGGAGGCCTGTACGTTCAGGAATATGCACATCATTTGGGAACGGCGCGTTGTAGTAAGGATCATTTGGGGGAGGGGTAGACAAGGTAGATGTTGCACTCTGTGTTGACTGCAGAGATGGTGCCAGACTGAGATTACTTTCTGTTGGAAAAGGATACTCTTGGTTTACTGAGCTGGAAGATTGACCCGGCGAAAACGCACTTGCTGCTGCTGCGGTTGGTACAGTTTGCTTTGTCGCAGGTGATTCGGGAGCTGGGCGAAAAAGACTTCCAATACCACTGATCACCACACCAGGATGCATTCCAAGAAATGGCGTATCAAAACAGATGGTTCCTAGTATATGATGCCGGAAGGGTTGTCGAGTGGCTGGGGAGTAAGGCTTCATCAGAGCAACCTCTGCAGAAAGTATGCCTCCCATACTATGACCGAGTAGGATGACATCGGTATCATCACCCTCATGCGGTGCAAGCCTGATGTTGTATGTCAGTTTGATGGATTCGTATATAAACGAAGGCATTCAGCCATTCCTATCACTAACCATTTACTGAAATCATCTCGAGCATAATCTATAGCCTTCCTTGATTTATATCTGGGGTACACCTTGGTATGAACCACATGAGTTTCCGCCAACGTGATGGAAACGAGGTTATGAACGTGGGCAGGGAAGCTCTGGAAGCTAGTCTCATTGCCCATGAAGCCATGGATGTAGATGAGAAGGAGAGTGCGACGGCCCTCTCTGGTCCTCTCGGAGGGTATCAAGGACTGGGTCGATGAGGCTCGGGGGTCAGTGGATCGCCATTGTTCCGAGATTGTCTGATGTCTCTTTTCGTTGCTGGAGAAGGTTTGAGTACCGGCGTTGCTTTCGACCGGCTGCTCGCTGAAATCGGCGTCCTCGGCCACGCTGTATGGGGGAGGGGGCTCGTCGTTGGGGATGTCCCGAGGTGGAAGAGGCGGCGGGAGGCCTGGGTGTATGTGGGTAGACGTAGACGTAGACGTAGACGTAGACGTGAAGGATGAGGAAGCATGACCGGACTCTTGTGACAACTTATCTGTTGTCATGACGATGATTATGCGATGGAATGTAAAACATTTCAATGCTCGATCTAGATGGCGCTGCTTTTGTTTGCTATGTGTTTGCAAACGTCAATGTTCATGATGGCGTGTTCGGTTGAGCTGATAGGCGTGGAGAAGCATTTTGATGTGATGTGATGTGTTGGATTTTTGCGGGGATACGGCGTAATGTCGTACTTGTAAATGTCGCAGTTGTGAGTGACGTTGAATGCGAGATGCCTTGAGTGGCACGAGTACTACTCTTCTGGCACCGACATCAATTCCACAGTACAAACCAATACCGACGACGCCAAAGCTTGTCTTCTTCTACAGTACTATGTACAATGGATAAGTTCCTCCAGATACAAGAAACATACTTGTAAGATACATCAAACCCCTGACTAACAACGGCCGGGATATGGGAGTTTGGACTTCAGTAGTAAGTAGTGCTGCGTACTAATACACATCCAACATACCTTACAACAATTCCCATGCGACGTTAAATGAGGTGCGATGCACCCCGTCGAATGGAGGAATCAGAATCAGAATCAGAGTCAGAGCAACAGCGTCATAGTGTAGGAGTCTGGCGCAGGAGCAATGTATGTGAAGTGATGTGCATGAGTTTCCTAACGATTAGGAGTGAGACGGAGAGATGGGGATAAACACAAATAAACAAATACAGATACAGATACAGATACAGATACAGATACATATGCATATAAATGATAATGTATTTATTTCTTTATATCACTCACGAAATAAATAGGATGTACCATCAACACCATCAACACCATCAATAACATCAATAACATCAACACCATCAACACCATCAACACCATCAACACCATCGAAAAAACCATACCTATATATCTATGTATAAAGCTATTCCATATATACATTCCCCTCCTCCCCCTCCACCAAAACCCAACAGATACCCAAAGACAGACCACACAACCTAAAGTCCTCCAAAAAAGACATCGATAGACGCCCACAATCTACACTTTTTCCAAGCCTTTACACTTCCAAGGTCAACACCCAAAATGAGAATGAGAATGAAAATTCAATGTGAATATGAATGTGAATGCGTGGCCCGTTTCTATTAATATCGAACGGGCGGGTTTGAAAAGTGGATGTGGACTTGTACTACTTGCACTACTTGCACTTGCACTTGCACTACTTGCACCTGGATGGATGTGGATGTGCACTTGGACCTGGATGGACTTGGATGGGGATGGGGATGTGGATTTGATGTGGGTAAAGATGTGGAAGAGATGGACGCCAGTTTAGAAGAATGTGTTGGTTACACTTATGGATTATGGATGATCACAGACCTTCGAGAAGTTCTTTGGGATGTCTGAGTGTCTGGGTGTTTTATACTACAAGATGGGTTTTTTATAGGGATATTTATATATTTATATGTTTATACTTGTATATGGAATGAGCAGAGCGTATCTATCTACCTATATGAGGACATTGTATTCATACTTACCTATTCACCTTCCCTTGTGTGATCTTATCCTATCCATTCATCATTTATCATTCATCATTCATCCATATCCATATCCATATCCATATCCATATCAAAAAGCACACTCCACCCACTGACAGTTTCGTACATATGCGCACAGATTCATAAACGAGGTAGGGGGTGGGCACGAAGGAAGTGGTACGGTCAGCCTCGAATGATTTGAGGATGAGATAATGTCGCACAATCTGCTTTGACTTTGACTTTGACTTTTGCTTTTGCTTTAGTTTTGCTTTTGCTTTTGGTTGCATGATACTGTACCTGGATTATATTTTGTATTTTTCTTCTTCTTATGGGATGGGGTTTGATGATTTGGTGATGTGTGTACCTACAAGTATATACTGTATGTAATTATTATGGTAATGTGTGTATGGATGTAGGACTGATGATTTGGTCATGTCACAGCGGCTATCTGGAGATTTTCAGCCACTTCACTTCACTTGAACTTGGACTTGCACTTGCACTTGCACTTGCACTTGCTTGCTGTCAGTGGTCTGTCAGTGGTTCGCTGGCTGGTGGGTTGTCGTAGGAGGATAATCAATTTATTTATTAATCAATTCATCATTCAATCAATTATTCAATCAATCCCATAAAGATTTCATTTACAAGATGTACGTACAGCTGTCGAGGTTCGGTGCTTTTGTATCATGCGTCTTCAGACAGCTTGTCATGGGATGCCGAAGTCTGTTGGCAGTAGTAAATAACAACAGTAACAACAGTAACAACAGTAGAGCTCTAGATTACTATGTAACAGTTGGTTAGTTGATCAAGAGCGGTCAAGTAGTTGACTGAAAGAGGTTTGAGGTGGGCAGAATGGATATTCATAGATATTCATAGTTGGTGATGGTATGCGAGTAACAATGATGGCGGCACGAGGAACGGGAGGAGTGTTGCTTGTAGGGAGGTATGTGCATGTATTAATATGTAGGTATGTACTTTACTTTACATACGAGGTGATGAGAACGGGCGTTGGCTTGATCGAGTGTGATTCCAAGTCGTGAGTATTATGAGCAGGGCTGTTCTTCTCTCCTCTTGCTTTTCTCTTTTCTTTTCTTTTCTTTTCTTTTCTTTCTATCGTGCCTCTCTCTCAACTCTTGTTTATTTTCCATTTCAATCTCAATTTTCTCTCTTCCTTTCCTCTAAACTTACCCCATGGTTGTTGTGGATTTCCTGTACTTCTAGGAATTGGCGTGGTAAGATTGTGTGATTCGTGGATCTGAAGATATCCGTTCGTTGGCTCTGTCCTCTTTCAGTACATAGCCGAAATTGCAGCTTGGCCTTTTTTTTTTCATGATGTGCAAAGAACAAACGAACGTTAGATAAGGTCTAAAGTAGGGTAGGATGGAGTGCAAGTATTAAGTATGGAGGAAGTTTGTTGGTAAGGTAAGGTAAGGTAAGGTAAAGATATGTATGTGTATATATATATATATGTGTACATGTACATAAGTATAAGTATGAATATCCAGATCAGGTGAAGTTTAAGATACATGCACCTGACTGTACCTGCATTAACGCACGCATACACGAGGTTCAAGTTTAGGTATAGCTAGTTAGTCGTTACTTGATGGATAATAAGATGAGATGAGATGAGATGAGATGAGATGATCCTCTTACGCACGACCATACACATAGTAATACATGTAGTTAATACAAGTACACATATATACTCATATACATATATACACATATATACAATCAATACACACCTCTTACACTTCTGTACAATACAATACGCACACGTACACTCTCATCCACCGTACTCACATACTCTATACTCTCTTACTTTATCCACCCTCTCCTCTCCTCTTCTCACCTCACCTTACCCACTCCTATACCATATCTAACCATACGCACACATAGATACATGTATATATATATAGAGAGAGATATATATATATATACGTATATTATATACATAATACACATACACATACACATACACATACACACACTCTCTCCATCCATCGAACCTGGTACCTTACACCTATCCACCTATCCACCTACTCTCCACTCCTCCTCCACACGCCCAATTCGTGAAATCTAATCTTCAATGCCGACCCTGTCACCCTGTCACCCTGTCAGTACAAGTAATACAATACATACTCCCATCAACTGTACCTCTACCTTACGACTTACTCTAATATCCATGTCATGTCCTCTACACTACATACACACACCATCTCTCTCTCCACTCTCCCGCATCAAACCAACTCCATCCTCCAAATTTATTTCTCCTCACTCTACTCTTCACTCTACTCTTCACTCTACTCTTCACTCCTCACTCTTCCTTCTCCTACTCCTACTCCTACTCCTACTCAACAATGCCATGAAACTTTCGTTATAATCTCCCCCCTCCCCCCCCCCACCCCCTCCCCTCCCCACCCCCCCTCACGCGCCAATTCGCGGTAAAAATTTCATCTTCCTCAGCAACATTCACGTTGTTGCTGTAGGTCCCGTGCGCGAGTGAGCGAGAGAGAGAGAAAAAGAGAGAGTAGTGAGAAAAGAGGAAGAGATCAAAACAGACAAGAGAAGACAAGACGTCTGTGTGTGCGTGTGTGTGTGCGCACGCGTCTGTGGTGCTTCGTGTCTGGGAAAGAGGGAAAGAAAGAAAGAAAGAAAGAAGAAAAAAACAAGACGCTGGGCGCAGCAATGGGCAATACTCCGGCAGGGTCTTCACTCCTTCAGACTCGCCGTGGTCTCTCGATCCATAATCACCACAATCACCACAACCACAACCACATTCATTTACATCAACAACATCGTCGTCAGTCAACTGCAGACACAAGTGCAGCAGCAATAACAGAGGTCACTCAGACTGTCCAGGTGGTGCAGCAGGTGCAGGTCGATTCGGCTGGGAACACTATCGGCACCGTCACGGTTCCGGCGAGTTCCTCCATCGAGCCTTCGACCACTGGCTCCGATAGCACCTCGCAGACGACTGGGACACCAACAACGGCCATGAACACACCTTTGCCTTCGGCAACGTCGAATACCTTTCCAGTGTCCACCAATTCGAATGGCATCAGTGAACGCTTCTCGAATAGCTCCAGCATTTCCACTTCTTCTTCTAGTACCTTCACTTCCCAGGCCAGTGGCACATCCTCGAGTTCCAGTCTCCAGAGCCTGGAAACTACGACCTCTTCGACTTCAACTTCATCTACAGATTCGGGTTCAGATTCAGATTATACCTCTTCTTCTTTGTCCTCGACTTCACTATCGAACAGTCTAATCTCCTCATCGAGTTCAACGTCCACTCCTTCACAATCGACACCAGAGTCAGCTTCATCGACAGACACCTCAAGTACTACTACATCATCCTGTGGGTTTCTAATTTTGGTAAACGACCGGGACTTTCTTGGCTAACCTTACTAAAGCTTCAACATCTTCAACAACATCCAGTGGCTCACCCAATACTACAGAAAGTGCCGGTAGCATCTCTAGCAGCTCATCATCGGCCTCCACCTCGACATCTTCTTCATCTTCATCGCTGTCGAATTCAGGCTCGAGCTCCTCTCCTTCGTCATCGTCGTCATCGTCGTCATCATCATATTCTTCTTCTTCTTCTTCTTCTTCCTCTTCGACGACATTTTTGATAGCCACAAGCCAAAGTGGATCGATACCATCTTCTCAAACTTACACAACATCATCGACCTCCCTCACCTCTCCCACCTCCCCCGGATCTCCCATTTCTTTTACTTCTCTCATCTCATCAGGATCTTCAACCTCTTCCACGCCCTTGTCCATCCCAACTACATCGTCGATATCCTCCTCACAACAATCTCCGCCGACACCCTTTTCCTCGTCTAATGTTGCTTCATCGTCATTTTCCTTCTCGTCTTCGTCTTCGTCTTCCACCGCTACCAGTTCAGGGGCGGGCTTAATAGGTGGTCTCGGAACTTCCACTTCATCATCAGCTACCTCTACTGTTACCGCAGGTGATTCGACAACTAATGCTAGTCCTGCTGCCCCAACTTCTGTAGTTGTCGGTGGCGTTGTTGGAGGAGTGGCCGGTGTGGCGATAATATTGGTATTCGTCCTCTTTTTACTAAAATGGAAGAAACGTCAAATGGCAGTTGGAGTATCTCGAGGGCTTCCGGCACCGTCTGGCGGATATAGCAGTGGTCACCCAGAACCAACAGTCCCGACTTTACCTTCTGCGCCAACCGGTATGTCCGAAAATTCACGTGGATTCGCCCTTTCAGCAGCCATTGCCAGCATGGGCAATTACAAACGATCATCCCAGAGGACCATGGGAACAGTTGGGACAGCGTCAACCGAAGCCGGCAGTGAACGGGGATTTGTCAGAGTATCTGGGAGGAAGATTCAATCAGTGTTGGAAAGTGGTGGCGATGGTTACGGTGATAATGAACACGCCCACCAGAATACACTGAGCGGTTCGACTTTTTACCGGGATTCCGATGGCTTTTACGGTGGACCTAGCAGCCCCACGGCGACTTCACCAAATAATTATCGGGGTCTTCCGGGCCGTAATGGTAATCGCGACAGTGGCGTTCCTGTCATGCGGCCAAGTCCGGCCAGAACGCCCGTCACGGCTCAAGGTCGTTTCACTCGATCCATGCAATTACCTCCACCGGGACAACAGGATGGTGTTGGCCGATCACATCTAGATACATCGGAATCGCATACGGGATCGACATCGAGATTTACGGAGGAGGTGTAAAGATGGAAAATGAAGAGAAACAAAAGCCAGTTTTTTTTTTCTGAGGGGAAGGTCTGGTGTCACGAAACTAATGACTGTGTCATTGAGGTTTTCGTATGCAACAGATCTTTCAGCTCATGATGTCCTTGATGTTAAATAAGCATGTCCCGGCGTTTTTTCTGTTTTTTGTTTTGTGTTTGTCTTTTTTTTTTTTGTCATCAAACTCTCTTTGTTTTTTGATCTGATTTTCGTTTTGTTTCGTTGGTTCTTTTATGTGTTGGTTTTTTATTTATTTAAAGGGGCGTTTAATACCACTGCATGCTGGAAGTCTTGCATCAGCCTTGCTTGTCTTCCAGGGTCGTTATTGGCAGTCCGTTGTATCAATGGTCCCATTTTCTTGCTGGCCATCTTTGTTCATTTTCCATCTGTTTTTTTCTCCACTTCTTGCTTCTTGCTTTTTGCTCTTCTTCTTCTTCTTCTTCTTCATCTTCTTCTCCTCCTTTTTCTCTTCTTCTCTTCTTCTCTTCCTTCTTTCCATCTGAATCTGGAGCTACTGGCAAGGCTAAATGGCTATAATTCCCCCCATCCTCCTACCCCTCCTCCCTTCACTTTCTTGGCTATTGCTCTTAATGAGTAATTCCACTTCGCCCACCTTTTTCTTCTACTTTTATTCTTATATTCTTGTCTCTCCTCCCTATACAACCGCACTTTTTTTTTGCTCCTCTTTTTCAAGAGAATGTCGGGAGATTCTGTAACTATAGCTGCGTGGATGGGGGGTTATCTTGCAGCCTGCGTGCTGTAGCCAGCGTGCCATGTGATGCGTGTTGCGCTTTGGACATTGCGGGAAAGGGGTTTACTGGGCTTGTGGGGTGTGGGACGTGAGTTATGGGACGTGGGTTGTGGAGTTGCTGTACATGGCCCAGAGGAACCCAGAGAGACCCAGAGAGGCTCCTCCCTCCTTCTTCCCGCGCCTGCTGCGTCTATCGGCACTGTTCATATCTGTGGGCGAGGCCCGCGCTAATGATAAACACTGTTCATATCGCTGCTCTCTTGTCTTGATTCTCTTACCTTTGTGATTTGATTTGTATGCCATGCTATGCCTCTGCTTGCATCGTACCCAGTATCTGCTGAAGGGGATCCCCCAGAGTACATCTGGAGCCGCGCTTCGTTGGGACTGCCGCGGATGCGTATTTGAGCTTTCGAGTTTTCGAGCCTTTGGGCTTTGGACGTGAATTGTGCGTGGTTGGTTGTATCTGTGTGCTGTGTGTTGTGTGCATCTGATTGCATCTATGTGCTGTGTGTAAACTGTGTGTAGACTATATGCATAGACCTGTCCTATGGGCTAGACAACCCCCTGGACTGGGAGGTATGTACTCCACCGGCATCTACCTACAGCTTTGGCGAGATGGGGATTTGGATTGAATGCGTGGGGGGATGTCCCTGCACCATCTACCATCACTGCTAAGGAAATGTCAAGAGGTGTTTAGGTTATCTTGAACTCTCAGCTCTTGTATGCATTGTAGCTGGTTCTTTCTTGGTGCGCTTTTGAACGCGTTTCAGAATGGATGGTAGATGGGGATGGTTATTCAGATGGGGAATTCTGTATGCAAGAAGTGTAAGTGTGGAAGGGGATTAAGGAAATTCAGGAGGTTGAATATATGGATTTTGGATAGGGGATGGCATGGTTTTCACTTGACGATGTTGTCGATATCAGGATAGCTAGGGACGGAACAGAGGTCGTGGCCTGAAGAGAGTCTCCTGAAGCAGCCAGACTTTGGTATGGAATAAGGAGGAGTACGTGAGAAAGCCGATGGGTATGTGAGGTATTGGTCTTGAAATTCACCGGCTTACAGTTGAAATGAAGCATTGCCTAGGTACAGTAGGTGGCCATAATTGAAGTCGGACTTCCAGAGTAGACTTAACGTCGAATTTTAGAGACAATTCCAACACACAATACCATTCGAACAGCACAATTCTTTTCTTTTCTCTTGCAAATAAACAATGGTCACTAAGTGTTATTCTGCAAGAAATCCGGATCTATAGCATATCCTCGTGGTAATGCTATAAGGCTTGGAGAGTAAGAGTTCATGATCTCTTCCAAGAATTCGACCTCAATTACAGCCTGGTATCATACTGATATCCCACATAGATCCACAACACGCACAAAAATTGCACATTGAATAGCATCTTAGTAAAGACCTCGATATAGAGATTAGCCCAAACATCTTCCTTTTCTTTTCTACGAAATTGGGTATTTTGTTATTCGTTGTAATGTTTCCTTCTCAGTGCACAGGCCTGAGCCATTTCAACTCCGACCCGGAAAATATGAGGTGTCGGGGTTTGTGTCTGAGCGGAATTTGGAAACGCGGTTCCAGAAGCGTAACACATTTTATAATGAGTACCTAGTCTTCTCCGCTCATTAGAGGTGCATGAAGAGCGATCTTTTGACGACCACAGTTGTTCGTATGGAACTCGTACGGAATTCGCGTGTGATTCGTATAAGGTAGAGTGTGATCTCAATGAACTGAGAAGCTGGGGCGGGTAAGGTAGATTCGATTCGATGAGGTACACATGGATAAGGAGTAGTTATCATAGGATGAGACACTGACTAAAACTTTGACTACTGTATGATAATCCGAATTGTATGTGTAGAGACTGGCAGGGGGTAAGTTCTATATGCACTAAGGATTATAACTTTGGATATATATAATTACATCTCTCTTGCAAATACACATAAGATGTTGGCTAATCTTTTCGCATTGTCTCTCTATCTCTCCATAAGGCAGCAATATTCGATTGGTCTCACTCAAACTCAACTCGATTTCATTCCACTGCATCTCGTCTCATCTCATCTCACTCACTACTACAAATTATCAGCCTCGACTCCATTCCTAGCCGAAGCGAATGCGAGCACGAACGCGAAGACGAAGAGAAGAGAAGAGAAGAGAAGAGAAGACGAGACGAAAAATGTGCACATCCAGCCCATTCTTTTTGCCTACCTAATACGTGCTACCTTACTTAATATTGAATACGCATCGACCAAAGGGACCCTTAAGAGAACCCCGATCTTCGTCTGTGCACCGTTTGAGAAAGACGCTGGACAAAACAGGGACATACGTACGTATAAGTACATATGTAGTCAAGTAGTAAGTATTTATGTATCTCTCAGCTCTACTGCCTTCATCGTTGAACCCCGAATTCTGAACTTCTAACAATTGGCATGCGAAGCTTTTCAGATCCCCGACAATATCGAAACCTGGATTGCGGCAGGCTTTGGTTCGGCATACAGTGTATGGTGGTAATAGGAGAACAGGTCGTAGTTCCCATGATGTTGTAGTCAGGAGTAATGTTTTGACATCAGATATTTGAAGGCATGGGGGAAATCTGTGGAGTTCTCCATGTATCCACAGGATATGCGGGGCAATGAAATAAAATGCTTCAGAGCTGTGATGTAGTTCTTATAGGCCACTTCGGCCATAGAACTAGATAAGTAGTAAGTATGAATGCTATCTTGAAGAAATCGGAATGCTATCCCCGTTTCATTCAGAGCTCTCTTGAGACGACATATTGTTTTCGCACAAATGGTGCTTGTCCCAAAAGTGCATGAATCTTTATGGCCTGCAGACTCCAGATCCATCTCATGAATGCCAACCATGAGCTAGGTTTACTTGGACTTGTGCCGTGTATGGGTTCTTGCCCTGAGTTTGACCAGGGCTTCTGTTCCATAGAATCGAGAAGAAGAGACAAAGGAGAAGGTCGGTCAAGCAAACAAACACAGTAGAAATTGACGAATAATGACTTCGGCGAGTTTCGACTTCGACTTCGAGTTCAAGTGATAGATTGCATGCGGACACTTTTAAGGCGTCGGCTTCATAGTTCCGCCATGTTGCCGATCTCAACACGCTACCGAACCATTCTAAGATCAATGCTGACGGATCAAAGCAGAATAAGGCCATGAGCCGTCGTGGCCCATATGATGATGATGATGATGATGATGATGCGGATTTCCGGGGGTCCAGGGGAGTCCAAAGCTTCTCAGGGCCGTTGCACTATTAGTATTATGTACTTGTACAGGTATGGATATACTTATGTATGTATGTGTGTATATATATATATATATCTTGCAAGTACATATTGCAATCTCATTGTTAATGGGGGACGTCTTTGCCGTTGACTTTCATGAGTAGAAATAATGCATATGTGTTGATAGAGAGTCATTCGCAAAATATGCTTCGTTCTTGTACGACAGAGGTAGACAGTATGACCGTGTCGACCATGTTGACCGTGTTGATGCTAAGTAGGTAATGTCATAAGTTGTAAGTAAGTGCATAACTTGCGCGCATTGGTATTCTACATAGTACTACTAAGTACGTATGTAGTCACGACTTAGGGGATTTGTATTCGAGTTGATTCGTACTACCTTATTAGTCGTTATACACACTCAATAATAGTAATAACGATAGTAATAATAATAACAACAACAATAATCATCAAGTAGCTTGGCCATGGAAGAATGCTCTACCTAGGCCATGTAATACCTTACTCGTGATGTGTGTATCCAATATTACATAGCCGTACATAGTACTCATACTTACTACCTACACGTCCATGTAACAAGCACTCACTCTCACATTCTCACACTTCAGCTTCAGCTTCAGTTTCTTTCTACTGCCTAGTTACTCGAGTCCATTCATTGTCACGCCCACTTTCTCTCGTCTCACTCCCATCTCTTCTCCTCTCCTCTCCTCTCCTCTCCTCTCCTCCCCTCTTCTCCCCTCTTCTCCTGTCATCATCCTTCATGGAATATCTCTGAACTCTGTTCTGCTCTAACAATACCCGTCTATTCAAAGACCCCTCAACCCTGTGTCAGTAGCCTTTTCCCAGCTCCCAGCTCCCCAGCTCCCCGGGCTTCCCTAGAATCCCTCCTCATCAGCGGCTTTCCAAACTGCGCCACTCCTTCAATCTTCCCATATCGTGGAGCCGAACGGATACGAATTGCGACAATAACATCACCACCACCACCACCACCACTTAAACCCCGGACCGAGCCATAAACTCCGAGCTGCTACTTTCCTCATCTTTCCGCTCAAAAAACCTCAGTACAAGAGAATCCTGGTGTCAACAGCGACGTATGGGAGCAGACCCATCAGCATCATCTCTGCCGACGCGCAAACGAATCGTCTACAGACATTCTTTTCATCATGGATCATATCAATCAACACGGCCAACGTGGGATCCCGATGCCGATGCCACCCTTTGGGGTCACCAACCCACCCCAGATCTTTGGAGGATATAATGATGCGGCACCTACGTTGACGGATTTCAACTTCGGCATCGACGGGACTAACATGATGGACGAGTCACAAGAGGCAAAACGCCGCCGGATCGCGCGGGTATGGATATTTTCTTGTGGAGAATCCTGGTGGGGGGTGATGCGCTGACGAGGTACTTTATAGGCCTGTGATATGTGCCGCAAGAAAAAGATCAAGTGTGATGGTAAAATGCCTGCATGTACCCATTGCATAAACTACAAGACCGACTGTGTCTTCACACAAGTAGAAAAGAAACGAAATCCGCCAAAGGGAGCAAAGTACATTGAGGGATTGGAGAATCGGCTTGGTCGCATGGAAAGCCTATTGAGATTATCAGTAAGGATGCTCCATATGTTTCAGAAGCCCGTGTATTGAAGAAGGGTTTGTTGATGGTGTGTGTAGGGACTGCTCGAAGAAAACGATAATGGCAAGACGGATTTGGGTACACTTGAGCGGCGATTAGCGGACAAGACGAGATCGAGAAGAGCTTCTGCGATAACTTCAGTGTCGCATCCCAATACTCCAGACCAAGAAACACCCCAGCAAGAAGGACTAATATCGAGTCCAAGAAGTACTATAACGTCGCCGGAGCCTCCGTCGGAAAAGGGAGGAGAAAGGAAGAAGAAGAACAATGAAGGTTCAGAGGAGGTCGAGCTACTTTCTGACTTGATGTGTTCACTGGTGACGAATAACTGCGGCGAGACACGCTACATTGGTTCTTCTTCGGGATTTTCTATCTTCTCGCCAAAAGGAATCCAATGGGTGAATGAGAAAACCGGCGACTCTTCATTTCAAGAGATGATATCAAACTCGGCTGTGGATGACAACAAATGGCAATATTGGAAGCCCGAGGTTTTTGGAGACTTGTTTGAGCGACGAATGTTCGTTCCATTACCTCCAAAGACTGAATGTCTTTCCTTACTTAAGGACTTCTTCGAGAATTTCAACTGCATGTTCCCACTCTTTCATCAACCCACGTTTATGCATCTAGTCCATCGACATTACTCGAGAGATCCATATGAGGGTTCGGGATGGTGGGCCAGTTTAAATGTCGCATTGGCCATCGCCCATAGACTTCGTGTGATGAGTCACCTAGTACCGCAGGAGGAAGATCAGAAGGCATGGGGTTATTTGAAAAATGCCATGGGCGTGTTTACAGAGCTCACAATGAGAAACACAGACCTTTTGAGTGTACAGGCACTTTTGGGCATGGCTCTATTCATGCAAGGAACCCCTAACCCTCAACCTTCTTTCTTCCTCGTTGCCGCTGCCATCCGCTTATCACATAGTATTGGACTACATAAACGCGGTTCAAGCTTCAATTTGAACCCTGTCGAGATTGAGCAGAGAAAACGTGTGTTTTGGATTGGTTATATGCTTGACAAGGTAAATTTCGATCTCGTGCATATAACAGCGGGACAACCTCAGCTAATACCATATAGGACATCTGTCTGCGCAGTGGAAGACCTCCAGCTCAAGACGACGACGACATGAATGTCGAATTACCGAGTGCTGACCCAGATGACGGTATCGGCAATATACCACTTGCTGATGGCAAAGGGAAGGTCAACCTTTTCAGATTAATGTGTGAGTTTGCCACCATCGAGAGTAAGGTATATAAGCAACTTTATTCCACAAAAGCAGCCAGACAATCCGACGGTGAACTCCTCAATACAATTGGTGAACTCGATCATCAACTCGAAGAATGGAAGGATAGCATACCTGTTGACTTCCGTCCGGAACACGAGATCAAAGCTTCGCATACACCCTTAATTTTACATATCGTTGTGCTTCATTTTGCTTACTACAATTGTTTAACAACCATTCATCGCATGTCTGTTCACCATGGATACTGGACGAGCCGCTTATCGAATTATGCCATTCAGGGTCTTAATGCAAGGCCCCTTAACCCACGAGTCTTTTCCTCAGCAGCTCTTTGTGTATCAGCCGCAAGAGCATCTATTCACCTTATTAAATACGTTCCGCAAGGGGATTTCGCGTGTGTTTGGTATGCTCTTACCCCTGAATTTACATCCCCTGAAGCTAACGACATCAGGCTTATCCTCTATTTCCCTGTCTCTGCACTTGTAACACTATTTGGAAACATCCTACAAAATCCGCAAGATCCGAGAGCTCGATCAGACGTCCGTCTCATGAACCTGGTAGTAAATTTTCTGTCAATGTTAGGCAGCGAGGAGGAAAACGGCGGGGTCAAGAGAATGTTGGGTGTGTGCTCCGAGTTCGAGAGAATCGCCAGAGTTGTGTTGGATAAATCCGACAAGGAGACCTCTGGTCGCCGGAAGCGCAAGAGTCACGAAGATAGCAGTTCTAGCAGTCGTGCTGCAACTGCCACAAAACTCTCCTCAAGGCAAACACCAATATCAACATCATCGAATGCTGCTCAGACTCCTGGTATGGTCCTGTCACCACCACCACATACGGCTTCGAACAGTGCACCGGCCAGCCAAAGCGGATACAGTCCAATGCCAAATGGATCGCCTGTGACAGGTCCTGGGAACTGGGCACCTGACTTTAGTACTGCTGAGGGACAGGATTATCTAAGTCCTACTAGCCATACCATGCCGCAATTCCCCGACTTCAATGGTCAACATATGGCAGCTAATATGTCTCCAATGAACCCGAACACATTCCAACAACCCTTTGTTCCTCAGGACTTATGGCAGATGCCAATGACCATCGAATGGGACTGGGCAGATATGACTGGTGGAGCATATCCAAGCTTTGAAAATGGCGTTTTGAATCAGGATATGCCGATGGGTAATGGAATGGGTAATGGCCTGCCTAACGATGGGCTACCACAGTGAGAGATCTTGTCTTTTGGGATACAACAGGGTCTCTTTAGAGCGGCGTTGAATTGGGTCCGGAAATACTCGTAAAAGGTTATGCATTGGAAGGTGGTGGGCGTTGGCCTACGATTTGGGACCCTGTTCCCCTGTACCTTGATTTTTGTAACTATTCTCCCCTCAGTGTCTACCCAAAGTCCGGCGACCTGTTACATGACTTACACATGGCTGCATTATGTTGTGCATTACAATATATTTCTACCAACAAATTCCGCTTGTTTGACTTCAGATGCTAGTGAGTAAGTGCTATGTGAAGTAATGATCAGGTTAAAGTTTACAAGAAACCAATGGGTCATTGTTCCATCGTCGGAGCATGAGGCAGTTGAAAGTGTCTCATGATACTCGCAGCGAATGACCCATGAACAATGCCTTATGTTGGCGGCCGAGGGCGGCGTATAGACCTTATTGTGGCCTCATGGTTCAGGACAGTACACTAATTGGCGAATGGTCTCTCTACTCGTCATACGAACAGCTTCTGGAATTGATATTGCCATCACCTCACAATCCAATTCGACAATAACAACACCACTTACTGGTGAGGCTGGATTCTTAAAGAATCCCTCACAACATAGCTGCATCTCTCTACGAACCTCCAGAGTAGAAATCACCGTGCCACCACTCAAACATGACAAGCCTTTTACGGCCGTCCCGCAGCCTCGCTCGATTATCGAGGACTTCCTTCCAAACCGCCACCTCGTTGAGTTTACGACAATCGCAACTGTCTCCTGCAGTCAGGGCGCGAGCAGCCTTTCATACATCGCGGTCTCTCGCGTCGAAGCCGAAGAAGTCCGAGGATGAATCTAGCAAGGACGTAGATGGCAAGAAGGCCAGCAAGTCAGCGTCCAAGAGTGCGCCGGGTTCCGAGCATATCTACGATGGCAAGAATAGCCCCATGTCGCCTCCGCCACCCCGAGGCGACAAAGATGGCAAGTCCACACCGTCGGCGGACAATCACTCAAAGCTCAGTGCGGAGGATGAGAAGGCCCTGGATGAAGTGTTGACGATTCTGAAGAAGACAATGCCAAAGGCGCAAGCCGGGATGCTGGACCATGCTATGAAGAATATCAAGAAGGAGGGCATTCCAAAGGAGATTCAGGAGGTCCTTGAACAAATGAAGGCGGGCCAGCGACCGACTCTCGCCACGGCCGCGAAACTCACCAGATTGACAAGCCAGTTTGTTCGCAAGGCCGAGGAGCGGGAGAAATCCGACGAAGAGAAGACCGAGTTTCGCAGTAACGAGAACAAGTCCGGAAAGACCGGCGGCGAAAAGAAGAAGCAGAGCAAGGCGGGTCCCGAATTCAAGGTGCAGGAGCTCAAGCTGGATACACAGACGATCCTCCTTACAGCATTCGTTGCATATCTCTTATTCCGCATGATCGTGCCAGGCGAGAGCTCGCGCGATATCACATGGCAGGAGTTCAGAAACACGTTCTTCGACAAGGGGCTTGTGGAGAAGTTGACAGTCATCAATGGCGACAGAGTTCGTGTCGATTTACACCGTGAGGCTACGTCGACAATGTACCCAGAATCCCCGGCGTCGAATCCATCTTTCCACTACTACTTCTCCATTGGCTCTGTTGAAGCTTTCGAGCGAAAACTGGAAGATGCGCAGTCTGAGCTGGGAATCCCAAGCTCGGAGAGAATCCCTGTTAGCTACGATCATGAGACCTCCATGATAAGCTTGTTAACCTACTTTGGCCCATCACTTCTGTTCATTGGTATCATTTACTATATGTCCAGACGAGCAGGTGGTGGTGCCGGAGGTGGTGCTGGGGGTGTCTTTGGCATGGGCAAGAGTCGTGCCAAGATGTTCAACCACGAGACGGATGTCAAGGTCAAGTTCAAAGACGTCGCTGGAATGGACGAGGCTAAGCTTGAAATCATGGAGTTCGTGAGCTTCTTGAAGACCCCAGAACAGTTTGAGAAGCTTGGTGCCAAGATCCCTCGTGGTGCCATTCTCTCTGGACCTCCAGGTACTGGTAAGACCTTGCTTGCCAAGGCCACTGCTGGAGAGTCTGGAGTGCCGTTCTACAGTGTCAGCGGTTCCGAATTCGTGGAGATGTTCGTTGGTGTTGGTGCTTCCCGAGTCCGTGATCTCTTTGCCATGGCTAGAAAGAACACCCCATGTATCATTTTCATTGATGAAATCGATGCCATTGGAAAAGCGAGAGGAAAGGGCGGCAACTTCAGCGGTGGTAATGACGAACGAGAGGCAACTCTCAACCAGATTCTGACTGAGATGGACGGCTTCAACACTGCGGAGCAGATCGTTGTCCTCGCTGGCACCAACAGACCCGACGTACTTGACCAAGCTCTCATGCGTCCAGGTCGTTTCGATCGACACATCTCAATCGATCGTCCAACTATGGATGGTCGCAAGCAGATATTCATGGTGCACTTGGGCAAGATTGTTACTAACGAGGACTTGGAGTATTTGACTGGACGCTTGTCTGCGCTGACTCCTGGATTTTCTGGAGCTGACATTGCCAACTGCGTTAACGAAGCGGCCCTTATCGGTAAGCAGTATCCATCATGTCATGTGTATCACCCAACTAATTGTTTCCAGCTGCCCGAGCCAAGGCAACTTCTGTAGCGATGATCCACTTCGAGCAAGCGATTGAGAGAGTTATTGGTGGTCTTGAGAAGAAGTCCCTTGTTCTCAGTCCAGAGGAGAAGAGGACTGTTGCTTACCACGAGGCCGGACATGCCATCTGTGGTTGGTACTTCAAATGGGCCGACCCCCTTCTCAAGGTTTCTATCATCCCACGTGGCCAAGGTGCTCTCGGTTATGCCCAATACCTTCCAGCTGGAGACAGTTACCTCTTGAATGTCAACCAACTGATGGACCGTATGGCCATGACTCTTGGTGGTCGCGTTTCCGAGGAGTTACATTTCGAAACTGTAACAAGCGGAGCTTCCGATGATTTCAACAAGGTCACTCGCACGGCTACTGCCATGGTTACCAAGTGGGGCATGTCCAAGAAGATCGGCTACCTCCACTTCCAAGACAGCGACGACAAGTTCAACAAGCCATTCGCCGAGTCCACCGCGCAGACCATCGATGCCGAGGTCAGACGTATTGTCGACGAGGCCTACATCCAGTGCAAGGACCTGTTGACCGAGAAGAAGGCCGAGGTCGGCATCGTCGCCGAGGAGCTCTTGAAGTTGGAGGTCCTCAGCAGAGACGACATGGTCCGGTTACTCGGCAAGAGACCCTTCGACGACCACAAGGACTTTGCCAAGTACTTCGACAACACCGGCTCCGGTGGCAAGAGTGCTCCACCGCCACCTCCTCAGGAGGCTGCGAACAACCCACCTGATATGCCTTCCCCGGCTGTATGAGGAAGGGTGTTATTAGTAATGACCTGTGGGAGTGTGGGATGGGCGTCTGTATAATATAGGCATATAGCGGCGTACGATGGTCAGGAAGGGTACTTTTTTTTTTAGTCATCTCTTCTCAGAAAGCTTTTCTTTTGTTTTATGTGTAAATATTTGGGTGTGGTGTGCATAGTAGAGTATGAAGCGCTGTAGCTCTGCCGTCAGATGCAGAAATTAGATAAAAAAAAACTGTAAAACAATTTTGGTCACTTGGATGAACTCTTGATCCGCTCATGACCTATTCATCCTTTCTGTATGAGAATGGATTTATTTATTGGTATATGACATGCTTCTTTACTCGTTCGACCACTCGGCCTTTTTCTTGTTGGCAAAGGCCTCCATGCCAATCTTCTGATCCTTCGATCCGAACAGACTGTGAAAGACTCTTCTCTCGAACTCTACTCCGTCTCTGATTCCTAGATCTTGACTCTTGTTGACAACCTCCTTTGCAGCCTTAACAGCCACCTTGCTAAACCCAGCAATCTTCTCAGCAGTCTTCAACGTCTGCTCCATCAACTCCTCGTAACTACCAAATGCTCTCGCCGCAACACCCCACTCATATGCCTCAGTGCCGCTGAAGGACTTCCCAGTAAGAATAAGCTCCATAGCCCTACTCTTGCCCACGGCGGCCGTAAGACGCTGACTGCCTCCGGCGCCCGGGATAACGCCCAGCGTGATCTCGGGCTGGCCGAAATTGGCCTTGTGGGTGCAGTAGAGGATGTCGCACATCAGGGCCAGCTCGCAGCCGCCACCGAGGGCGTGGCCCGACACGGCGGCGATCAGCGGCTTCTTCAGCGACGTCGTCAGGGCCGACCACGACTCGATGAAATCGCTCGAGTAGGCGTCGGCGAACGTCAGCGGCGCCATCTCCTTGATGTCGGCGCCGGCGGCGAAGGCGCGCTCCGATCCCGTCAGCACTATGGCGCCGATGCTGGGCGTCTGCGAGTACGAGTCCAGCGCCGTGTTGAGCTCCCTTATCAGCGGCGTGCAGAGGGCGTTGAGGGCTTTAGGGCGGTTCAGGGTTACTGGGAGCGGTCTGTTAATGGGGCTTGTCCCGTACCGTGCCTGCTGTTTGGGGTTGTGTTGTGTTGCACGTACTTTGCCCTACGCCTGGTCGTGGCTCTGATGTCTCGATGTATTCATATGCCTGCGCTCGTGATGATGCGAATCCTCGGATGCTGCGAGGCATGGTGGCCGGCTGGAAGCGGGAGGCCATTGGCCGCAGATATCTTGTTGCGTTCATTCTGAACAGGTATACAGAAGATCGACGACTGTCCTTTGTCTCTGTGCAATGCTTTGGTGTTGATGGGGATTCGTGGAAGGCCAGCTTCGACGTCGAGACTTATGTACGATGTATGACGGAGGGAGCTTGACTTCAGCTTCCCTTGCACGCCCCACAACCTCGGGCCATACCTAGTACTAGGTAATACATAGCTACCCCTGCACGTGCACTGCTCCACCAGCGTCCCTTCAGTCACGTGCCAGCCGCCGTCCCTGCGACTTTATTAGTGGACGATGGCTGGACTGCAGCTTGCGCTTGCGCTTCCGCTTCCTTAGACTTTCTTAGAAACAGGTGGCAGTGGCAGTCGCAGTGAACCTTCATTTTGACCTTGAGAATCCGCGTCGCAATCCTCAACAATTCATTTTTCACGGAAAAGCTCGCGCCTCTGCATCCTTCAGCCCTCAGTTTGAACGAATTCTAAGCTCGGAAATATGGATTCCGTCGAGCCTGAACAGACCCCTTATGCCGCTTTCAGCGCCCAGACATCGAGGTTCCAGAGGGTAAGTTGTGTCTTGCGCAAACAGATATCCCATATTTGTTCATTACACTATACTATCTTTTATGAATCGGTGCTGACCTTGAACCCCACGCAGCAATATCAAGCATGGCTCGATAAGTCCACTCCCTATACGCCTTTCAGATGGCTTGGAACTGGAACTCTTCTGGCCATCTTCTTCATAAGAATCTTTGTTGCCCAGGGCTGGTACATTGGTAGGTACAGAGCTCAAAAAGCTTGAGCTCATGGCTAACGCGGTCCAGTGGCATACTCACTCGGCATCTATCTCCTCAACCTCTTCCTCGCCTTCTTACAACCAAAGTTTGACCCTTCCAACGATGCTGCGGATAACGATATGGAGGATGGCTCTGCCGGTGGACTCCCAACCAAGGCAGACGAGGAGTTCAGACCTTTCATCAGACGCCTGCCCGAGTTCAAGTTCTGGTACTCAGCCACCCGAGCAGTTGCTATTGGATTCTTCTGCACATGGTTCGCTATCTTTGATGTACCCGTATTCTGGCCAGTCTTGGTCGTCTACTGGTTGATTCTTTTCTGCTTGACGAGTAAGTTTCCCAACACGTTATCATCTTGATCAGCCCTAATCAAACACAGTGAGACGCCAAATTCAACACATGATCAAGTACCGTTACGTTCCATTCTCCTTCGGCAAGGCCAAGTACTCAAAGAACAGTACTTGAAAGGACCCACAGGATAATTGCAGGACGGAACTCTTGCGTCGGCACATTCTCATGATATCATGACTTAGTTATCGGCGCAAGTCAACATGTATAAAAGCAACAGTTTTTGTTTTAATGGAGCATAGAATTTGGTGGCGTTTCCCCAATTACTGTTCAATGCTGGAATGTAGATTAAATTGATCTCGCTGTGCAAGCGCATGAGATAAGGATTCACAGTTAGCTTTTATATTTTATATCTTAGGATATCTGTAGAAATCCACAATGCTTTAATATATCAAAAGTGGGAGTCAAGCGCACGCATGCTGTCTTCAATGGCTTTCGAGAAAGAAGGCTGTGTGCTTGAAAGCTGGCTGCTACAGCCTTGTCGAATATCATAAGGGCGCTAGTGAGCGCGATGCCTCGCGATGTAATTATTGTGATCAGAGAGTGAATGAACATCAAACAGCAACTCCCTCTCGACAACTTTTGCATCTCATCTTCCCAATTGGTTCGATAGCTCCGTCGGATTGATTGCAATGTCTTCTTCAGCGCCGCGCGGTGAGCGCGTTATCCACCAGGATTACATTGCGCGCATACGATATTCGAATACATTACCACCTCCGCCAAATCCTCCAAAGCTCCTCGATATCCCAAATACTGGTCTCTCCAGTGGCCAGTACACCACACCTGGATATGCCTCTCGACTTGCGCGCGAGCAACCGCTCAATATTGAGGCAGATGCTGAGTTGGGAATGCCCTTGGATCTTGTGGGAATGCCAGGAATCTTCGACGGTGACGAAAGCTGTAAGTGAACCCAACTGAAGGACGCAGCCAGGTTCTGACGATATTTGCGATAGCCATCCAAGCTCCAGTTCATGCTCCAGCTCCTCATCCTCATGATCGCGCTCTGCTGCGCCCACTTTCGAGCTTGGGCAAGCCAAAGTTCTCCGACTCGGGCGTTTCCTTCCTTCGCCGTACCGAATACATCTCCTCCTATACTTCTAAATCCAGATTCGAATCGACGACATCCAAGGGCTTAATCAATAACACTGGCTCAAAGATCAGGAGACAGCCAATTAGTATCGACAAGGAATCCCCAGAGTATATTAAAACTCAAGTTGAGAAGAGCTTCGACGTTGCTGCAGACCACCTTGCAAATCCAGCCAAGGTCAAGCATCCTAACAAGCGCAACATCAAGCTCGTTGATAGTTACCAAATACTGCCAGATCTGGAGGCCTTTACGGATATGGGAGGCTACTTCACTGTCAAGTTCCTCACCAACCCTGTTGCACCGTCATCTACCTACGATGCACGCCTTGAGAGCAGTGTTCTACGACCAATCGAGCAGCCTTCGGAGGTTGAGGCTGAATACCAGGCTCAATTGGAGGCATACCAGCTGGATCCAGATAGAAATCCGGCACCCAAGGAAATTCAAGACTACGAGTTCTACATGACCGAAGGAGCTCAGTCAGCCCGAAACCTCAAGCGAAAGATAAACCCATACGACCCCGAAGTCGACAGCGAAGAGCTTTACGACGAACGGGACGGCGAGTTCGGCGGCGGATACTTCTCCATGAAACGCATACGTGGATACGAAACCGCCACGCAAACCGGCGAGATCGGCAAGTACGACGAGGAGGTTATCATTGCCGCGAACGATGGCAAGGACGGATATCGTCAAAAGGCCGTCTACTATTACCCTGTTCCTAAGCGTGTCAGCATCCGACCTCAAAGATCCAAAAATATCAGCAAGAACCGCGTGGAGCACTACGAGGATCCCAGATCAGTGGACGAGATCAAGCTCTCCATCCAGGCGCCAGAGGAGGATGTCATTGCGCAGAGAGAGTGGTACAAGGACAACTTTGTTGGTATGCCGCCGCCAGAGGAGCAAGCTGATGCCGATGCCGATGCTGATGGGGAGGTGGATATGATTGATGAGGGCGGGCACTCGCCTGCTGCGAGGGTGGACGAGGATGCCGATGGGGAATCTGATGATAATTAGGGATATGCTCAAGAAGGTTGTGGGCCATAAAAGGATCGTTGCATGGTATTGGAGTTCTCGGGGAGTAGAGGCGTCCATTTCAACTAGCCAATGCTATCTCATTTTGTACACTGTGATCTCGCAATATGTCTGTATCTTGAATGTCGTGACCTGTGCATGCCGGGCTCCTCCCTCCGACACTCGGAAATAATTCGTCTTCTGCTCAATGCACGCCTTTCTGAAATGTATATCCATCACCAAAAAGCTACCTATCTACACCTTGTCCTTCGATGATGTCAATGTAGAATCCACTCTCGATTTCCTGAATTTGAATCCGAAGTCACAAATAACAATGGCAAGGTAAATGTCCCGGTCATCACACATCCCACAGCGGCTGTCTGCAGCTAAGCCAAACCGGTGCCCCAGTCATGACGACGGATCCGGATGACCGGGTCGGCCCGGTCCTGTGAATCCGGGCCGGAGCAAACCTCCAACTGCAGCTCCAACTCTGCAAGTCATTTTTCTTCAATAATTGGTGGTGCTGTGCGACCTTCCGACGTGGGGATTGCAAGGTGAGGGCGAATTCGGGGATGATGAAGGGGATGATGGTGAGATAAGGGGCGGGGGATATGTTTACAGCGGCGGGCTTACAGGTTGCCTCCTTCGGCGGATTTCTTGAGGTGATGCAAGTGGTGGTTTTGTGAATATGGGACGTGAGCTTGTGTGCTACCTCTGTCTACTATTTCATCCGCGCTCACGGTATCCCCATTGGCAGCAATATGGTGTTAGATCACAGCTACCCATTGTAAACGCTAAATGTAAAAACGTAGATAGTTTCGCAGAGTGTTCTACCATCGAAGGGGGTTGAACGACACACAGAGAATTTCATTCGTTCGCACAAGGGCCGTCAATATATGCTATTTGGACCTGGAGGGGGGGGACTTTTCCGCAAACACCAGCACATGCAATTTACCCAATTTCCGTTCTTCTATCCTGCGTTGCAATCAATAATCATCACCACGACTGATGACCTCCTTCACATTGGGCCTCAGGAGGATGGTCTATGCATGTCAGTGTCTAATCACAAGGAGTGGGCGACACATAAAGCTTACATGTTCGTATTGGGCTGTGTAAGAGCCCTTCTTGTCACACAATGGTGGGTAGGCCTCGACGATACCGGCAGAGACAAGGTTGTTCAGCTGCTGGATATTAACCCGGGTTCTCTAAATTGGAGGAAATTCCGTCACTTACACCTAGAAGGTACTTGTCCTGACCGAGACGGTCCAGATATCTTCGACAGAAAGGTAGCGTGCCGAAGTTCTTGGTGATCACATTGAGGAGGTTCTTAGCTGAAGATAATCTCAAAGCAACGTTTGGTGCGTCATCTCTCTTTGCGTAGTGGGAGGTTTCCATCTGGAAAGTATTAGTAGGGGTTTCTGGGTGGCTTGTCATCAACTTACATCGTCTCTGACATATCCCATTCCAGTGCTACCAAAGGTCTCAATAGCGAAGGTCTCACCCTCCTCCATCTTAGTGTTATCAGTACCCTTGACAATTGGTACACTCTTTCCACCGTGGATCTTGTATTGTTCAATGTTGTGGCCGTTGAGGTTTCGGATACACTTCACTGGGAATGTCTCGCCATTGATCTCAACCTCGTAACTCTCCATGACCTCTTGAACAGCTGCACCAACATCACTCATGCGGACATCGATGCCTGCCGCATCTATACCGGCATTGGTGGCCTCCTTGACGGCCTTGAGTAGGTTATCGTAGACTGGATCGAAAGTCATAGTGAAAGCACTATCGACAATTCTACCATTGATGTGTACTCCGAAATCCACCTTCATGACATCCTTCTCCTGCAAGACGATTTTGTTGCCAGCATTTGGTGTATAATGTGCTGCACAGTGGTTCAGACTGAGTCCAGTAGGGAATCCCATTCCACCAAGAATGCTGTCTCCGTCAGTGAAACCGTTGTGACCCGTAAGCGCCCTGACACCATCCTCGATCCCCTCAGCAATTTCCGTCAAAGTCTGTCCCGGCTTAATGTTCTTCTGAGCCCATTGTCGGACTTGTCTGTGGATCTCTGCACCCTGGCGGTATTCGTTCAAGAAATCGTTGTTCAGGCGATCAAGATGTCTCTTTTCCTCATTCGTTGTGCGGTAAAGGTTTTCATCCTTATAGTCGACCTCCTGGCCTACGGGGTATTGTCCACTCGGGTAGAGATTCGATAGGAGAACTCGTGGAGGGTTTGACTGTTTTGTTGCTGCTGTGCCGGTCGTCTTCTTCTTCTTCCTTGGCTTACGCTTCTTCTTCTTCTTTTCTGTGCCAGCATCCGCGCCATCCGCGCCAGCCTCATCCTCACCATCGTCAGAGTCTTCAGCCTCACCGTTGCCGTTCGCGGCCGGAGCCTTATCTTCTGCCGGTTTTGAATCGTTGACTGTTAAAAATCAGAATGACTGTATAAATTTATGAGCTTGCGCATGGGCTGGTTATGAAGACGCACCATCCAATTTCGCCATGCCGTTGGTGGCCTGGGCAGCCATCTTGAAAGGTGTCAATATCTAAGTAAGGAGATATGGATAATATTCTCCGATATCGTTCAACGATCTACAGCTTCGAGTACGTGGTGAGTGAGGACACTCGAGATTCGGGTTGTCAAGGTTTCTGATTGAAGATGCGCAGCCCCGCCAAAGGCTGGAAATTCCATCACTAGCGGCCGCGCAACAGCCCGGTGCTCGAGCATTATCTATGCCGTCACCGGAGCCTCTCTCACAATTCCAACGATATATTTATCATTCATCTCCTTGCATTTGGGGATTATATTGGACGTTGCCCATACTGTTCTGTTTCTACGCATTTGTTCGGCATGAGGAATGCCATTCCGCTCAGGATTCCCCCCAATTGCCTCTCGCGCATACCGGCATTTTCATAGCAGCGTCATTCATAGAATCGCGAATCATTATGAGACACTTCAGGTCCCTACCAACGCATCCACAAAGGATATAAAGAAGTGCGCACCAGTCGATAGTCCTCGAATCTTCCAGCTGCTAACTGGTGTCTGACAGATCATTTTATGCCCTATCGAAAACCCTCCATCCGGATCGCAACCCAGACGATCCTACATCCTCTGATAAATTTGTCAAGATAACAGAGGCCTACGCAGTTCTGGGCAACGAAGACAAGCGTCGCGGTTACGATCAGGACTTTCTACCACAAGCGGAACATGCCCATGGGGGGCCGGTGGCACGAGGCTCATACTCCTCTTCGGGGCCAGCAGGGGGGCGTCCAGCAAGTGGACTAAGTCGGCGCCGTACACAATTTAGGGGCCCGCCACCGTCTTTTTATCGTAATGGAGGCTGGGGAGACCACACTGAGAAGCGGCAGGCTGCACAGGACAACGCTTCCAGGGCGGGTGAGGCTGCAAGAGAGGCATTCGAGGCGGGCAGGACAAGAGAGGAGCCACAGGCAGGTGGTATGGGACCTGGGCAAAATCCATTTGGAAACTTGAACGATGTCAGGCATTGGGATAGGGAAGGGCATTTCAGGACCCATCAACGAGCTGAAGTGAGGACGCAAAGGAGGAGAAAGGATGGGGATGTTATACCCAACACATTGCCCCCAAGCATGCTAGCGCAATTTCTGTTCATAGGGGGAATCATCAGTCTTGGGATTTTCGTCCCAAGCTACATCTTTGAAAGGATGACCAGCAAGAAGAACAGAGACAGACGATAATAGATGTAATACACGACCAGCACGTACACGCATAATGAAATTTTAAGCATATCCAAATAGTTTGAGTGATGAAACAACGTTGAGTGAATGCGAATGCGTATAGCAGCAATTCTAATCTACATATAAGTCATCTTCCATGTTGATGTCCATAATTAACGTAGCCTCATCACCCCATCGTCCTTTCGCATCAATTCCTCGTTCGTAACACCTCTAACGCACTGAATTATTCTCCACCAGACTTTAGAAAGTTTAGACAATTTATGCCTCGAAGATGAAGCTTGTACCGATCTAGAGAATGCTGTGTTAGCATAACGCACTTTCCCGAGACGCATCACTTTTCACGTACCTTGTGAGCGGACTGGTCGAGCTTCTGGGTATCGAAGGAAGCACCGAGACCAAGGGTGACACCTGGGCGGAGGAGGACGTTGTAGGCGATAGCAGCGACACCACGGTCGTTAATCTTAGCCTTGGCGTAGGAGACTGGGTCAAGTCTGTACTTGGAGGCAACCTCAAGACCGACGTTGTTACCGCTCTTGGAGTCCCAGACAGCCTTGGCACCGGCCTCGACCTGGGAGTTAACCTTGTGGTAGTAGGAAGCGGAGAAAACGCTCAAGTTGCTGTGAGCAGTGATAGCAGCGGAGTACTGAGCAGCGTTGTATCCAATGGCAGCAGAGTACTTGGTGATAGCTGCCTTCTGGACATCGTAACCAGCCTCGGCACCGGCAAGAAAACCATCATGGCCGATGACGGCGTCAATGTTGGCAGTTGGGCCCTTGAGGAGATCGAAGAAAGCACGGGCGTGGAAGTTTGGCTGCTTGAAGTGAAGGTTGACCTTGGCACTCTTGGACTGAGTTCCTGGAAAGAAACCACCGAGAAGCTCAGCCTTGAGACCCTTGGCGATGCTGTCCTGGATCTCGATCTTGGTATCGAGAGCATTGGCGGTGTTCCAGACCTGTGTAAGAGAGACACCTGGACGGTGATAAAATATTAGCAATTGTGCTTGGCGGCGTTCAACATAGATCAAAAAATCAAACAGATTCGTATTATGGAAGTGCCCAATCTGAGCGTAGAGAGTATGGAAATATGTACCGGATGGCTTGTCGGTGTACTTGGCCTCAAGCTGTAGTCGCAAGCTGGTCAGCAAAGCTGCGACGCGCTCTTCGGAGTGTTTTACTTACTGCGCCAGCAGTCTTGCCCTCGTGGGCGCTCTTGCCGGAGACCTTGAAGGCAACGCCGTTTGGAGCGTTGCTCTTGACCTCAAGAGTGGCAGCGGACTGGTGGTAGAAGTCCTTGTTGAGAAGCTGGAGAAGAATATCATTGGTCAATTGAAGCTCCCCGTTCAGGTACGGTGCGCAATTTTGCTTACGTCGTTGGAGGCCTTGCCAAAGTCGGAGAAAGCTGGGATGGACATCTTGAAAGTTGGTGATGAAGAAAGTTCTGATGGAACGAGATGCACTTGAATTGAGGTTAAGTTGAGCTTTGATGAGGAGGCGCGAGAAGGAGGTACGGCGAGGTAGATAGCTTCGCAAAATTGCTGGCGGGCCTGAGACGGCCGCTGTGGTGATCGTCGTAGCCGCGATGTCGGCAAAACTCGGGGGGGGATTCAGTCACTGGCTGACAGCACGTTCGCTTGTTATTGGTGCTGTGGTGACACTGACTCTGACTCTGACTCTGTGCGCATGAAGAGGCGGAGGAGCATGCAATGGCATGAGATAGCACGAAATAACACAACGCAGTGATCAGCTGGACAGTACTGCTGGGCGGGCGTTGAGAGCGACGACAGATATGGCAAGGTAAGGTCGAGTCGACTCTGGAGATGCAATGCGGCGTATTATGAGTGGGAGTGTATCTCTTGCTTCGCCGGTGACGTGCTCGGGATGACTTTGAATGGTGTTGCAAACACGAACAGTGTTAACACATGCGCAGCTGGGAGACGACGAGGAAGAGGGGATCAAGAGAGGCATCATCAGGCAAGAGACAACATAGGATGCGCACGGTATTGACTTCTAAGTGACAGATCCATTTTGAGATGTAAGGTAGGTACTGTCAGTGCAAGCATGGTCGGCAAGCTCCCTCTGTTATGAGAAGCGCGTCTTGATCCGATTCGACCTTGAGACTCACCAGATATTCCGAGTATGTACATGAACTCAAGAAGATCAACAAAGAAGCATCTTGTTATACATGTGCATGTACATACAACAAATATACTCTACCAATACTCTACGTGCATATCACCTAGACATGGTAGTACCCAATCCATTGTCATCAATGCTACGACCTCGTGACACATTGAGGCATGATATTCAAGCGCTGAGCTGCAATCGACCTTGTAGCCCGTACCTTGCTAATACATAATATCTTTGACCCTTTCCGGGACCCCTTCGGCTTGATGCTTCTTCTCTCTCCTAGTGGAGATCAGCCGCACACAATAAGAGAGGCCTTATCTCGGGCCACATGATCTTTGGGGCTTTGTCGTTTGAGCGAGATGTCAAAGCCAAAATACGAAAACCAAATGAGACTGTAGAGAATGAGAAGCGATGCGATGCTCTGCGATGCTCTGCGATGCTCACTCTCAACTGTGATACTCCTCAAGAGCCAGACGCATCGGCAACCACAGCCCGAGTGCTGCGGAAGGCACCACGGCTGCACTAGTCTTGATAAGGGGTGAGGCTGACAATTCCTCAGCCAAGCCGTCAGAGCTTCAGGCCAATGTCCGTCCATTGTTCACTGCGAATTCATGACCACTGCGAACATCAATCACAAGTCATCTCACCACATCTGTCCACCACCAGTTCCAGGAAGTCACCGCAACGACCGGCATTTCACTACCTCTCTCTCTGACATCCCGCCCGCCACCCCGCTCGCCAAATTCGAAAGAGAAAAAAAAGTTATCGCCCCGGAGGATACATTAGTAAAGCGAAGCCACGATGGGTGCCAGTGTGTCCTGGTTATCGGGGTTCTTATTCTCGAAGAAGGAGATACGGATATTGATTTTGGGACTGGTGAGCACAGCCAGGGCTTCGAAGATGGCGAGATCACTGACTGAGCATTCGCCCAAAGGACAACGCCGGAAAGACAACGTTGCTGTATCGGCTGAAGGTGGGCTCCTCTCCCCTTATGCGCGCGTGCGCCCCTATACGCATGACACTGTGCTGACGCCAACATTCCAGATTGGCGAGGTGGTCACTACGATTCCTACAATCGGCTTCAACGTCGAATCCGTCACATATAAGAATCTCAATTTTAACGTTTGGGTACGATGGATATTGCCCCTTCCCCGCAGTGGCATGCGTGCAACTCGCTAACTTGATGGCCAGGACCTCGGAGGACAAACGAGTATACGGCCATACTGGAGATGTTACTATGCCAATACTGCAGCCGTCATATTCGTGATTGATTCGACCGATATTGATCGGCTAGGGACGGCCTCGGAAGAGTTGGCTGCAATGCTCAACGAGGATGAATTGAAGGATGCCGCATTATTGGTGTTTGCAAACAAGCAGGATCAGCCAGGAGCTCAGGGTGCCGGAAAGATCAGTGAGGCTTTGAAGTTGGGGGAGTTGAGGGACAGGAATTGGAGCATTGTGGCTTGTTCAGCGGTGGACGGTAGTGGTGTGGATGAGGGTATGGACTGGCTTGTGGTAAGTACGCTCCTAACCTGTCCCAACTAAATACTGACTCTAGAATTAGCAAACGGTGCAGTCGGACTCGTAGGGAGGCATGAGAAGATGTATATTATAATGAACACCATTGAATAAATGCGGTCTATTTGCAGGAACATCCTGCCTGGTCTCACTAGAAACCGTGATGACGATATGGAGTAAGGAGCACAAATTACACACGGTCTTTCATGATTGGCTTCCTGATATTTGACAATGTGCAAATGTATGTATTGAATAGGATTGTCAAGCTTTACAAGATTTAGATTCAAGCCATCATGCTTTATTTCGGAACACCTCTTGGTTTACTCAATCATACGTATAGTCCATAACGAATCACTGGATTGTATACATACACATGGCTCCAAGTGACTGTATAGCGTTGGATTATTCTTCAACTCTGATCGTACTATCTTCAACTCTTTATAAACTTATGACCTCAACGACTATGAGCTCTTAATGAATGCTCTTGAACATGTTTGTCCATAGAAGGTCTGAACGATCAAGGAACTCAAACGCTGTCAACGATCGGGCTCAAACTTCATCCTTGGTAGACTTGGTCACTTAATAGGTAGTTAGTCAGCGTTCGTCTTTGGCGTAGAAGAGTTGGCTGGCTGGTTCAGCACATTATCTAGTGCCCACGACGAAGGGATGCCGTTGATACAAGCTTCCCAGCTCCATTGAATGTAGGAGCTAAGTGCTGGAACATGCATCATTCTGATTGCGGTCTTTAGACTCGATGAGAACCTGCGGGTACCGGCATTCTTTGTAATGACGACCACTTGTTCCGGGGAAATTCCGTGTAAACCATGTGCGAATGGTCAGTTTGCAGAGGCACAATACCTAGAGGATTTTATATCAACAAGAGCCTCGCCCGAAGTGTGATGTGGCGACGAGGCGTTGCAGTCATGCTTGTCGAAATGACGGCGAGGATTGAATTAAAGTTTTAGTGAGCAGCAGAATTGAGGTCGCCGGCCTTCTCTTGCCAATGTGTGAATAGGCTCAAAGGGCTTCTCGAGTCTCGACCAGATCTGCAAGGTTGGATATCAAAGCCATGAGTGAAGTCATCAGCGGCGTTGTAAATGCTGGGCGTGCCTGTACCCATGTCCTGACTCCCGTGCTCGTAAGCGACTTGCCTGCACGCCTTGATCTGGGTGCTGAGACCGAATGCACCGTTTGTCGGACCTTTTGGTTACTGCTCCCTGAACTTTTCCAAGTCGATACCGAAAGGTTTCTCGATGCAGAGATATTTTGTCCATTTTGTCCATCGGAAAGGTGGGATTCAGCACCTTCCCGCCCCACTTCAGTTGTCTACCCTCGTTGCGCTTTAAGACGAATTTGTCGCTGATATCCGGATTTGCTTCCAACACGCATTGAACCTTGGGGATTTGATGAGGCTGGATGGAACATTTTTATCCATAGCAAATCATGCGATTTCGTTTGCTTCTTTAGCAAGCCACTGACAATATTGTGGTACCAGTATTAACCCGTGATGAGCACTGCGTATGATTTCAATTAATGCTCTTTGGTACTCTATGCTGTGATGCATTATGGAGGTAGAGACCGAGGCTTCCGACGTCTTTTCAGATGTACCAGGATATGAACGATAAGAGCTTGGAATTGCGTCAGTGCTGGCTTGCATATCACCGTGGTCGCCTCTCTCTCCGCATTTTGAGGGCGATGGAGCATCATATCCAAGGTCAGGCCAGGTTGGGGTGCATGATTACGAAGATCCGTTATGTAAATTTCCATTGGCTGTTTTCTAGGATCTTGCTCTTCTCTCGGAAGTTTCGTAGATTATTGTTCAGCCTGTCAGTACTTTGTAACATACTATGTAGACACTGACAACTTACCTGCAGTCGTCAGTTGATATTATCATCGTTCGTTTGTTTGAGGTAGAATGAAACGAGATGCTTTGTGGGACGTACTTGTTTATTGAACTGTCAACTCAGATTGAGCATAGTTTGCCACTGGATCTTCTCGAGTCGCAAGGCAAACAGGTCAAAAATTGCCAAGAAGAGCTTCGGAATGGCTTGCCTGGGTATGAAAAGGTACACCAGAATAGAACAGTCAGTAGTAATAAGTACTCATACGATACTTACTTATGGATATGGATATGGATACTCTCTTTGTGCTCCGTACAGTACATACCTGGGTATCAATACATATATCCGTAACATAATACATAATACATAACTAATACTACCACCATCCATGTTCTCCCCTCGCTCACCTCTCAATCATCCAGGAGTTCCCCGCGTCTTGGCTGATTTGTCTGCCAAACAGAACAATGCCGACCAGTCGTAATAGAGCAGAAGATGACCAAGCGTAAAAACAAAAGTCGTTAATTGGCTTCACCTCCTCGTCATGCCGTGGGTCTTTGATGCCCGGGAGGTTCTCGAACATCTGCCTTACTAAGGTACTATGTAAACTGCGCTTGACTCGAGGTATCCTACTCCGTACGGACCATCACAAACACGGATTCGCTGGTTGGTCGATCGATGCTCCATAGTACAGCCAAACCCCACCCCGCTCCTGCTTCATCTTCAGCCCACCTTTGCATATATAAGACCCAGTAGCGCCACTCTGGAAAACTATTCTAATCTCCCTACATATTGCTGAAAAGCTGTTCAATCAGTTTTATCTCATCTACATTGCAAACATTATACCACTTCTTATACATCCCTTCTAACTTTTTCTCCCTCTATAGACCGCAAAGATGGTCGCAGACGATAAGCCAGCATCCACCTTCAAGTACTCTGAGAAGCCAGTGTACACTACTTCCAATGGATGTCCAGTCGAGAATCCAGAGTCCTTCCAAAGAGTTGGCCAAAATGGTCCTCTGCTCCTCCAAGATTTCCATTTGATTGGTAAGTCTCGTATAGTTAGCTGATCTACGAGTACAGAGAGCTAATGTTTTGTCAGATTTGTTGGCACACTTTGACCGTGAGCGTATCCCAGAGCGAGTTGTACATGCCAAGGGTGCGGGTGCTTATGGCGAGTTTGTCGTCACTAAGGTACGCCTCCCATTAATCTGCAAACTCAATGTCATTGCTGATATTTTTCTGTAGGATATTTCCGATATCACCCAAATCGACATGCTTAGCCACGTCGGCAAGAAGACACCATGCGTTACCAGATTCTCAACCGTCGGTGGCGAAAAGGGATCTGCAGATACTGCTCGCGACCCAAGAGGCTTCAGTGTGAAGTTCTACACCGAAGAGGGTAACTGGGATTGGGTGTACAACAATACACCAATCTTCTTCCTTCGCGACCCAACAAAGTTCCCATTGTTCATCCATACTCAGAAGAGAAACCCACAAACCAACTTGAAGGATGCCACCATGTTCTGGGACTACCTTTCTACTCACCAGGAGGCTATTCACCAGGTCATGCATCTCTTTTCCGATCGTGGAACCCCATACTCCTACAGACACATGAACGGTTACTCTGGACACACTCACAAATGGACCAAGCCTGACGGAACTTTTAACTATGTCCAAGTCCACTTGAAGACAAACCAAGGCAGCAAGACCTTCACCAATGAGGAGGCTGGAAAATTGGCTTCCGAGAACCCAGATTGGAACACCCAAGATCTTTTCGACGCTATCGAAAAGAAAGATTTCCCATCTTGGACTGTTTACGTTCAGGTTCTTTCACCAGAAGAAGCCGAGAAGTTCAGATGGAACATTTTTGATCTCACCAAGGTCTGGCCACAGGCTGAGGTACCACTTCGAGAATTCGGGAAGCTCACTCTCAACAAGAACGTTGAGAACTACTTTGCAGAGATTGAGCAGGTCGCTTTCGCTCCATCCCACTTGGTGCCAGGTGTTGAGCCATCTGCCGACCCAGTTCTTCAGTCTCGCCTTTTCTCTTACCCAGATACCCACCGTCACCGTCTCGGTGTTAACTACCAGCAGATTCCCGTCAATGCCCCACTCCGTGCCTTCAATCCATTCCACCGCGATGGTGGTATGGCTGTCAACGGAAACTATGGTGCCAACCCCAACTACCCATCCTCCTACCGCAATATGACCTACAAGCCAGTTAAGGCGACCAACGACCACGAGAAGTGGGCTGGTGCTGCTGTGTCTTTCTTGTCTGAGGTTACCGATGAGGATTACGTCCAGGCCAAGGGTCTCTGGGACGTTCTCGGCAAGCAGCCAGGCCAACAAGAGAACTTCATCGGTAACGTTTCGGGCCATCTTGCTTCTGCGAAGCTGGATACCCGTAAACGCACATACGAGATGTTTAAGAAGGTGGATGCCAAGTTGGGTGCTGCTATCGAGTCTGAGACTGAGAAGCAGGCCCCAGCTCCCATGAGCCAGGCCAATGGTTCTGCACAAGCCCGTTTGTAAGCTGAGCAAAATTGAATTACGAGCAAGCCATGATTTTATGCCCTTTTTAATGATTACTTCAATTACTATTAGCCTTTTCAAAATCCATACCCATCAATTCTTCAACATTCAGGACTAGATTGTGTGAGACGAATTTCAAGTGAAAATCATTTGGTTGCTCCATTCATCGCCTGGAGGCTTTTTTGTTCAACTGTTGCCTTCTGTGCAAATTGCCTCAACTGACAAGTACAGCTGCGGTTCAGTCTCGGGTGTGTCAATGTACCCCACACCCGTAGCTGCAGCAACCCCGCATTATCCCCACGCGTCACTCCACGTGCTTTAGATAAGCCAATCTACTCCGAATTCCTTTCGATCCGGAGACTCCCTTTTTCATTACATAAAACACTATCTCCTCACCCCCTAAGTTTTTATTAAAACCATATCTCAAATACAATTTACCCAAATAGCCGTATCGTAGTCGTCGAACCGCTGGTGAACTCCACTTCATTTCTACTGAGATCTTGCACTACATTCTCATGTCGTGATCTCGTGATCGACCTTGACGCAAATAAACAACCCCCACTAAGATGCCGACATCATTCTCGGGGACTCCAAACGCAAATGGCATCCCGGATTTCAAGGACCTGCCGCTGCGGAAGGGCGACCCCAAGCTCTCGGCCTGGGGCCTCTACGGCGCCCACGACCAACTCGGCACCCTGAACCGCCTGACCCCCGAACTCATCCTCGCCGCCTCGCGCGAGATCAAGTCCGGTCAGCGGTAAGGCTCTCCCTCTCCCTCTCCGTTTCCGTCCCCCCCTATCGCCGCAGCTGTCTTGGTGCTCGGGATATTGACTCACGCAACAGCATATCCCTCAACTGGCCACTCAACGCCCAGTCGTCCAAGAGCTTCTTCGGCCGGAAGCTCTTCCACCAGGACCTCATCCACAAGGCGCCACGCAGCGTCAACGACGACGTCTGGTCCTTCAACTCGCAGGTCTCCACGCAGTGGGACGGCCCGCGCCACTTCGCGTACCAGCGCGAAGGCCTGTTCTACGGCGGCGTGAGCCTGAAGGCCATCCACGAGGAGGGGAGCGGCATCCTGGGCATCCAAGGTGCGTTATGTCCTGGTCTTTGTGGAGGGCGCGTGGGGACGTCCTGATGGTGCGTTGCTGATGCCTGCAGCCATGGCGGAGAGGGGCATCGTCGGGCGCGGCGTCTTGCTCGATTTCCACGCGTGGAGGCTGGGGCGCTCGCCGCCTGTTCCGTATGAGGCGTTCGAGACTGGCGGGATCCCGCTCGGGTGCCTGCTTGCTACTGCGGCAGCGCAGGGCACGGAGATCAGGTTTGGGGATATTTTGTTTATCAGATCTGGTGATTCATAGCTGTTGGCTTCGTTGCTTTGTAGGAGATGCTGATGGTTTTGGTAGGGTATATGGTTGCTCATGACCAGATGAGTGAGAGTCAGCTGTCTAGACTGAAGGATGTGTCGCCGCCGCACTTCTCCGGCGTAGAGCAGAGCGAAGAGATGCTGAAGTGGATCTGGGAAAACTTTGCTGCTGTTGCGGGCGATCAACCTTCATTCGAGTGCTGGCGTAGGTCTCTCTATCTCCTTGATGTTGACTTTGAGCTGATGTATGCATGTGTTACTAGCCACTCAGCAATCTTACTCTCTACATGAGGTCTTGATTGCTGGCTGGGGATGCCCGATTGGAGAACTGTTTGATTTGGAGGCATTGGCTGCCATATGTAAGGAAGAAAACAGATGGTCCTTTTTCCTAACGAGCGAGGTTTGCAATGTGCCTGGTGGTGTTGCAAGTCCGGCGAATGCTTTGGCTATCTTCTAGGTAGATTGAGGTGAATACGTTGGAGATTTGGTTTTCGGATAACTCGTTGCAAGCCCCGGCCCGGATCGAATATTCAATTAATGACGTTCATACAGAGGCTAATCTTGTTCAATCCGGCCTGCAAGAACTACATCCTGTCCCAGTGGTATCCATTTCACATCTGTTAATCGTCCTACTTCGCTGCCACCTTCTCTAGGAGGAATAACTTCCACACCCCCTTTTCCCAGCCATACAGGTGCTATAGTGATTATGACACTACTCACAAGTTCTCTGTTGATCGGTCTCAACAGCTCATTAATAACCCCAGCACCACCCTCTATCATGACACTCTGACAGCTCAACGACCGTAGTTCTGCGAGAATATCATCCCACTCCATCTTCCCATCTCTATACACCGTACAGCGAACAACTCTTCCATCGTTCTCCTCGATGTATTCCTTTGCCTCCTCTGGTACGTCGGTTTCATCGCCCACAACCCACCATATCCCCTTTCCCTTCTTTGCCTCAGCAGTCAACATAACCCTTGATCCCAAAGGGTTCCACCTGCCCCTTGGATCAACAATGACAGGAACAGGCTGGTCTTCATACCCAATCACTCTTCCATCCTCCTCTGTAAGTCGACAGGTAAGTCCTGGGTCATCTGCCAATGCTGTGCCAACGCCCACCAGGATTGCATGGTGTTTGCTGCGCAGGTAATGGGTCATCGCCTTGCTCTCTAGTCCAGAGAGAATAGTCTGTGTCCCTGGTGCAAGAGAAATCTGGCTGTCCAGAGAGGTGGCATATGTGAGGGTCACGTGGGGTAATTTGTTGCTGGCTGGAGTACGCGGTGGTAGATAGGGGTCCAGGGGTGCGCGGTTGGAGGCTGGAAATACGAGGGGTGTCGACATGCTTGCGATGGGAGCTTTGAGCGGGGAAATGTTTCAACTCTCCGAATGTGAGGTTGTGTTGTTTCCAGTCTTTTAGATCTGCTCAATCTGTATGCTGCTGATTATGCGACTGATTGTGACATCATGTGATTCTAGATGTATGTACAAGTGCTGCGTACAAGAAGAGACTGAGAGCAGACTGAGAGCAGACTGAGACCACCAAGACTCGACTTCGGTACGTACTTATTAAGGTAGCGTGTTGAGTCTTGCCGGGGAAAGGCACAGACCGGACAATGGCACGGGGCTGAAGTAGATGGCCTTCACTCACAATGAACAAGACATTCATTACCTGGTTAGGTACTTTGTTATTCTTTCTTGATAGACAAGTAAGATATCAGCCAATAGATGCCGATACCCCGAAAGAAATGATGGTCTACTTGGGTTCTCATATGTTCTGGACAAATGCAGCACAAGTTTGAAGTAAGAGAAGTAGCATTGTCTGCTTTCAACATCCGAGGGATTCGTACATTGAGATATTTCGGCAAAAGTCAGACGGAGATGGAAGCTTCTAGCATGATATTTAAGCAGTCAGCCCTGGCCTACCTTACTAGGTAAGACCAGGGAGGTATAGGTAGTTTGTGCGGCACGTCGCAAGTCAAAAAATGGGTTCTTGATAATAGGATAGGCACTTGTACTTAACCATATGGAGTATCTTAACTCTTGGCCTTGAGGTATCGTATGTACTGTGAGTACTGTCCGCTCATACTCATACTCATACTCATACTCATACTCATACATATTCATATCATACACATACAAGTTGGATGACTAGGTTGAACAGGGTCATTCTATACATTTGTGATGGGATTGGAAGAGCAGCAGGGTGCAATGTATCGCACATAGTGCTTAGTGATGAATCACGCCGAACATCTGCAGGAGAGTGGTGACTGTGCCTAGATATGTACAAGTAGACTGGACGGAGTAATGTACCTACCTAGGTATATGTACCCAAGTATGTACTTACAATTATGTATGTATGTATGTACATAGGTCGTAGGTAGGCTGTGAGAAGGAATAAATGATGGCGAGTAAATTGACTGGAAAGTGAAGCACCAGAGCTCTCCTCCACCTTGCATACATAGGTGACAACCTACTCTCTACCTCACTGCTTCGTTCTTTTTGCCTCTTCCCAACTTCCACCCAATTTCCACACACAAGTGAACAAGATCAGAAGCACCTCGACGACGCAGTTATCCCCATTACATCTTCTCGAGTCCAAAACCAAAGCAGAGGGCCAAGTTCATTTGATTTGTTCGACATCTACCTCCGTGTGAACAGCATATCGAACAATTCCACCCAAAGTCATCTCTACGCCAGCCAGCACAGGGATTAGTGTTCACTCTGGTGACCATAAAGTTCCACCGGCCGGACCAGCTACTGCCATACCATTCCAACACTAAAAGCCCACACCAAAAAATAATTCCCCAATTAAGGTGCCTTAAGGTTACTAAGAGAACTCGTTGCTCTCAATGAACCTCTTTTCGAGATCCTCCAGAAAGACCAAGAAATCCCCTCACGACGAAGAACCCCCACGTTCGCCGCCCAAAACCTCTCCTTCAAAGTCCAAGCCAAAGTCAAAATCCGCCGCTGTGCGTGCTACGAAGGACGAGAACCTTCATCTCAACCACCATATTCGACCCAGCTCGGCATCTGCTCGAAGCAGTCCCAGCCTCATCAAGTCCCTCTCGAATTCTCACAGGTTCTCTTACGATCCACAGGCAACACATCCACTGAATTTGCCGCCGGAGGACCTGCGACGTCTTTCTGCTCTTTCCAACATGGCTGATGTCAAGATGACCGACGCTGATGCGCCATCATCACCGCCGCCATCTTCTGTGCCCGGAGGTATTGATACTGCAAAGGTGAACGGTGCTGCAAATGGCGAGGGGCCAACCCCACCTCCACACAAATCCTCACCGTCGAGCCCAGTGGCAGCACCGGTCACCGCCGAGGAGGCCGAGGCTTTCAAGACCGAGGGAAACACCTTTTACAAGAACAAGGAATACCGAAAGGCCATTGAAGCATACACCAAAGGTACAAGTTAATGGCCGATTTTTCTATGTCCATTTGCTTACAATTTTATATAGCCGTTGACGCTCAGCCTTCGTCCTCCACGTACCTCAACAACCGTGCTGCAGCATACATTAGCGCAGGCCAATACAATGCCGCTCTCGCAGACTGCATACGAGCAGACGAGTTGGATGGTAACAACAACCCAAAAATCCTCATGAGATTAGCGCGTGTCTATGTCAGCCTTGGAAGACCAGAGCAAGCTCTCGATACTTTTGTTCGTATACAACCAGCCCCTTCGGCCAAGGATGTTTTGCCCGCCAAGCAGATGGTACAATATGTTAAGAATGCGGAGGATGCGCTCGAGAATGCCACAGGATCTATGGCCATTTACTCTTTGGACCAAGCAGAGAAACTTATGGGATTGGGTGCACCAAAGCCAAGAAAATGGCATTTGATGCGTGGGGAGGCCTACCTAAAGATGGGCAACGTCAATGCTCTTGGTGACGCACAAAATGTGGCCATGGGTCTTCTTCGCAATAACAGTGCTGACCCAGAAGCGCTTGTGCTCCGTGGCCGTGCTTTGTATGCTCAAGGCGAGAATGACAAGGCCATTCAACATTTCCGTCAGGCTCTCAACTGCGATCCGGACTTCAAAAATGCCGTAAAGTACTTGCGAATGGTCCAAAAGCTCGAACGTATGAAGGAAGAGGGAAACAAGGAGTACAAGGCTGGAAGACATCAAGCTGCTGTCGATAAGTACACCGAGGCCCTTGAAGTTGATCCGGCCAACCGCGGCACAAACTCCAAGATCCTCCAGAACAGAGCTCTGTGCAACATCAAGTTGAAGCAATACAACCAAGCTATCGCCGATTGTGAACGGGCCCTTAAGCTGGATCCATCCTACACTAAAGCAAGAAAGACCAAGGCCAATGCTCTCGGGCAATCCGGCAACTGGGAGGAGGCCGTCAAGGAGCTCAAGGAGCTTGCAGAGTCTGATCCATCTGATCCAACTCTCGCCAAGGAGGTGAGAAAAGCAGAGCTTGAGTTGAAGAAGAGCAAGAGAAAGGACTACTACAAGATTTTGGGTGTGGAGAAGGATGCCGACGAGAGGGATATCAAGAAGGCTTACCGCAAGCTTGCTATTATTCACCACCCTGACAAGAACCCCGGTGATGAGGAGGCTGCCAACCGATTCAAGGATATTGGCGAGGCTTACGAGCATCTTTCGGATCCAGAGAAGAGAGAAATATACGACAGCGGACGAGATCTTCAGGACCCATCTGATATGTTTGGTGGTGGCGGAGGTTTCCACGGAGGTGGAGGTTTTGGAGGTGGTGGAATTGACCCAGAGATTTTGGCACAGTAAGTACCTTGCTTCCGCTTTTATGATATAAGCGTCTACTAATGTATAAACCAGGATGTTTGGAGGTGGTGGTGGCTTCAGTGGTGGCGGCAGATCAAGGGGACCCCAAGGATTTGGTGGTCAAGGCTTCCCAGGAGGATTCAATTTCCAGTGAGATGAGGCAGATAGGGCGGAGCCGCGCGGAAACGGTGAAGGATCTGCGTTTGGAGGCGAAGGCAGGAGGAGGGAGAAGAAGGAAAGGGGGCGGAGGTCACGCAACAAGTTTCGCAAGAGGCATGTGCCCAACACTCGGGAGGATGCGCGCTCACATTCACCCTGGGAGAATTTTGGCGAGCGTGACTCTACTGGACATGATCTAGGCATGGTGAGGAAAATGGGCTTCTTCGTCTTCCTCCTGGCGGCTATCTTTGTGCCATTAGATGTGCTTTTGCTCCTGGCCGTGGCCGGCGTGGCCGGATTTGTTTGCATAAAAGGCGTGCGACGGTTCTTAGAAGCATGGTTGGCATTATGACTATAGATTTCTTGATACGTAGAGCCCCTGTGTGCACATTCTCCCTGTGTTTGACTTTCCCTTCTGGTTGTGATGTGATAGAGAATGTGGTTCTGCACTCTGTATGTCACTCCTTACCTATGTACCTAAATGCTCCAGATTTAGAAGAAAGCACTTTGTGGCTCTATCTACTTGGCATGGTGTAATCACGGCATGGAGAGCATTCTCCACTACAGTCCTTCATTCAAAGGGGGGGTTGAAAACCCCAGACCTCTGGACTTTCTAAGTGACTCGTACATCTTTCATCGAACCCCCATTCGGACACTATGGAGTACGAAGATAGCAACATATACACCCTAATCTAATCGTCCAAACACTTCCATGTATTTGGTACCTTCATTCCTTGTATTTACTTATTCTGTCCAGATTGTTGAGGATCTGGCTCCATTAAAGCCATACCTACTCTTTACAATCTAAGATGTCGTGAATTGGGGACTGAATAGACATCTATAAGAGTGATATCCCAAACTCACTTGCCTCCCATCTCATTGTTGACACCATTCTGTGTGGTTTGATATCCCGCCTTTTTATCAGTGGAGATCATCAAATTCAATACTTCAAAAACTAACTGCTTCTTTTACACCGAATCATCGTGTCACTCTCCTACTTATATTGATTCTGGTGTTATAAAAAACCACTATATAGACATGCATGTCGTGAGACAATCAACAAATCGATATTCGAATAAATGGGTCGTTATTCTCGTGGCAATCTTGCCTTCTCCCAGGATCTGGTCGCCCGCTCACGTATGTCACTCATTCGGGCAGTGACATTTGATGTAGTTAAGTTCTTCCAGCTCAACGATAGAGGTCATTTGAGCAAAAACTTCAATTTCAACAGCGATTAGCCAATGTGTTTGACTTGTCCAATTGTCTTTCTATCAAGTCTACACGGCCATTTTAAACGAATACCAAACAAGCCCTTGACAGATTTTTATATAAACAGATAAAGATCTCTTAGTGAGATCTTGAGAATCGTTTCTCGCCATTCAGCATTTTACTAGCGATTTTTCCTGGAAAAATGTGTGAATCTCCTCCCAAGTTGATCAAAGCAGGAAAGGTCTAAAAGAGGCCATTCGGAGAGTATTGCGCCGGGAACACCTTCCTCATCAATTCTGCTTTCGAGGCTCTGGCATGGCTGGCCGACATGGGCCGAGACAACACGCGATATCTGACGAGCCTGTGACTTACTTACGCTCGGCAGGGTGTATCATACAGACTCCCAATACAGACCGCCATCGAGTCCCCTCTGGCGTATGGTTATCCGGAGACTGGCTTACTGTGCAGAAGACATGCTGGACATGTCGATCTATTGGGACGCGGATCTTGGAAGTGATACACCAAATCTTGAAGGCCGAGGTACCGATGTCAATTTTGTGAGAGGCTTGGCTGACTTGCGCCGCAAATGCTATTTTCGGATCGTCGAGATCGATGGTTATTTTGCCAAGAAATGGCCGGAATATCTGGAGAGAAAACTGGGTGTGAAGGTTTGGGATGGGAGGAATATGATCGGGAATATCTGCAGAATCTGTAGAAGTGGCGGCAAAAGCAAAAGGATGTGACCCGTTATCTGAAAAAGGGGATGTAGGAAGGGTTCTTGGTAGTTATTCTTCTGCAGTAGAAGCTCTTTGAAATTTATGAAGGCTACTGGACAGATGCCTCTGATGTGAAGATACCTTGATGAAGTCAATATGCAAATGCTTGAAGGAGTCTGTTCTAGTTGATCATCAGCAGCACTCGGCATAACATACGTCAGATGGGTATTGCTTACTTAAGTAAGGTAGCACATGGATTGCACGTGAAGCTCTTGAAAAGTTGTCAGACCAAAAGGGTATATCCAGATTCTACCAAACGCCATTTTCGGAAACATCAAAACCATCGCTCAGGCTGCCGCTCTTTCTCTATCAGCAGCTTCAATCCTTTCTTCGATCATTCTTCCACTTCCACCTGTCGACTCCACCACCTCGATCACATACTCCTTTAGCTCCGGCATGGCCGTCAACATTGACTCTGCAAGTACATCGCGAAAGCTAGCGAATGCCTCCGCTTTTCCCTTCATGAGTTGATTCTGCCTTCTGGCCATCTCCACAAATTCACGTGTGTAGATGTCGGGATTTCGACTGTCATCGACGTATTGTATAATCTCTGGAGGGATGTTGACTTTCAGATCGGGTGCTGTCGCATGCAGTTTTTGGAGATCTTGAAGGAGGGTTTCGCTGTCAAATCTGGTTAGACAATCTAGAGATATAGTTTGAAATAGCCACAGGTCGTGCTTAGACAATGGTGGTGCAAGATAACGTACATTGTCTCGACCAAAACATTTTGACTTGAAGCTCCCCCCACATTATATCCATTGATACGGACCATCATCTCATAGAGATCTTGTATGATATCTTTCATTTGCTCTACAAATCTATCAGCAAGGTACAATATCAGCGGGGGCGGTATTGCATACTCTCAACCACATCGTGGTTGACCTGTTCGACCGGTGCCATGTTCGTGTCGTATTACCTGTGGTTGTGCGAGGCTGAGATGTTTGGAGGAAGATGATGTGGAGATCTTACCTACCTAGCCTTGTTGTTGGATTTAGTGCCGTCTGTGCTTTTTTGGAGGCGGTCAGCCCTTGTCAAGAGCTTGATAATCCCAAAGTCAAGTGTTTTGGCGTATCGTATGCTTCTACTAGTCGAGCAATATTACAGAGTTCCAAAAATTAATAATTCAATGCTTCAAGATGTTACTATGTACTTCGATGAACATATTCGTGTATCTCTATTTTCCTTAAAGTGAGAGGGCATGTCGTGAGTACTGTTGAGAATAACCTCTTATTGCAGCGCCACGCCTTTTGATTCAGGCATCAAACTGAGACCGAGAGACCGATGAGATGTGCTGCGTTGCGACGAGAGCAATTCAATGCTGTTCATACGAGATCAGGCTAGTCAAAGGGTGACAAAATATCCATACCTACCATTCCGCAGTTCAAAGTGTCCTCTTCCACAAATAATCACACCAAGTACGAAACTTCGAAACTTCTCATCGCGACTTTCCAACACGATTCAGCATAACTTTCGTCCAAAGGGCTACGACACTGATTATACTATCCCACCGTCCATTGAGCGTCCGAGGAAGCTGTATTCGTCGCCAAAATGGTGGGCAAGAAGTCAAAGCAGACCCTTCAGCGTGAAGAAGGTAGTGTCCTGATAATCCTATTGAGCGCGCCATTACTAAGTATGCCTTTCTCATAGGTCTTGAGCGCACCGACAATGGCATGAAGCAGACCAGTTGGCCCGAAGTGGCTATGATTAATCAGAAAAACTATTATACGTAGGTCGCTCCAGCTTCTCATAACTCACTTACTATGCTAATGAACTTCTCGTCGCAGAGAATACATGAAGCGCGATGAACAGATCTTACCCTTTAGACTCCAACATGAGGCGAATACGGCAAAGATGATCCGAAAGGCAAAGGATGTCGATCGTGCGCGAGCTCTGACAGGGAACGCAGATGTACCATTGCCTACGAACGGTGATGGTGATTTCGATGCTGAGGAGATGAGTGCTGCAGAGAGCATGGGTTATGATCCTACGAAAGTTATAGTCATCCATCCAGGCAGTCAAAATCTACGTATAGGTCTTGCTAGTGACGCGTTGCCTAAGACCGTCCCTATGGTCTTGGCAACAAAGTGGCCCACGACCGAGTCTGAAGATAGCGAACCTTTGCCAAAGCGCCAGAAGCTTGAGGAAGAGGATGAGGGAGCTCTTGCGCCGGAACAGCTCTTCGGTGAGGACTTTTCAAAGAGGTTTACCAAGCAGTGTAACGATCTCAAAGTCGATATGAGAGCGAACAAGCGCAAGGTGTTACCCAACTCAAAGGAATTAGTTATCAACTACAATCGACGAACACCCGCAGAGAAGATCCCGGAGCATAATGACCCAATGCGAATAGAGTGGACTGATATCACAAAAGACAATCCGAAGGATGTCGCATCGGTTCTCATTGGTAACGAAGCTCTCCGGATACCAGACGACTCTGTGCCGAAATACCGACTTTTCTGGCCTATGCAACATGGTTGGTTCAACGAGAACGGCTACCAAGGAGTCGCGCATCTCAAGGAGGATCTTGATGTCCTCATCGAACATGCGATCAAGATTGAGCTCGGGTTGACAAGAATGTCGGAGTGGAAGGACTACAGCTGTGTCTTTGTTATACCGGATCTGTATGACAAAAAGTATGTTGAGAGTGTGCTGGATCTCTTGATGCGAGAATACGAGTTCAAACGAGTATGTTTTATCCAGGAAACTCTTGCAGCAAGTTTCGGAGCTGGATATACAAATGCCTGCATTGTCGACATTGGTGCGCAGAAGACATCTATCTGCTGTGTTGAGGATGGAATGGTCATGGAGGACTCGAGGGTTAACTTGAAGTACGGAGGTTATGATGTCACGGATACGTTTATGAGAATGATGCTTCATGATCACTTCCCCTATTCGGACATCAATCTCAAACGGCGATACGACTTTCTACTTGCCGAGGAATTGAAGATGAAATACTGCACCATGAACCAAGCTGAGATCAGCGTCCAGCTGTATGATTTCCATCTACGCGCACCCAATCAACCCACGCACAAATATAACTTCAAGACTTACGACGAAGTGATTCTCGCTCCTATGGGCTTCTACCAACCAGAAACATTTGACAACGCCGATAAACTAAAGGGCCGCCGGAAATTGATAGAGAGATCTTACAACGTGTACGATCCAGACCTGCCAGATGATCCTATATCCGCTGCTCAGTCAGCCATCTTGGAGCTCATCAAGCCTGCACCAGCACCGATCTTGAACATATCTTCCTTCACAGCGCCGAATGGGGATATCTCTACCCCAATGAAAGAAAAGTCACAGTTCAATTTCTTCAAAGGAGCAGACCCTGATGTGTCTATGAATGGAACCCCTGGTGCGTCGAACGCTGGTTCGCCAGTTCCTGAAGGCTCAGGTACTCCTATTCCCAATGGGCACAATGGTACCCCCGGTCCTAATGGTCAGGTCTTTCAATTCGGCAATGGTGGCACTCCAGCCCCTAACGGAATTTTCGTTGATCCAAATATACGATCAGCCCAGGCAATCGCTGATGAGCGAGATACTGTACTTCCAATTGCACCACTCGACGTTGCCATTATGAAGAGTATCCAACACGGTGCAAAAGGCGACGAAAAGAAGACCCGAGATCTTTTTGGGGGTATTATGGTTATTGGGGGTGGTTCAAAGACTCCTGGATTCTGTCCATTTTTGGAGGATAAGCTCAAGAAACTTCGACCAGACCTTGCAGAGAAGATTTTGGTGGGGACATCACCACGAGATATGGACGCACAAGTTGTAGGTTGGAAGGGTGCGAGTGTGTTTGGTCAACTTACTGGAACAAACGATTCATGGATTGGGCAATTGGAGTATGAGAGGTTGAACTCTAGGGTGCTCTATTACAAGTGCATGTGGAATTACTGATGGTGGATTCTGGTGATTATGGGGTTGGTTAGATTGGGCGTACGGGTGTTTAAAAAGGCTCAGAGCATCACGATGGAGAGCGGGGAGTTCAGGAACAATTTGCTTGCATCCTCAAGATAGCTTATTAGAGATGGACAGTATCATCATATAATTATTTTTGGCTAGCCTCAGAAGATGAAAAAAGATATTGGCGAATTGAAAATTGATGTTTCTTGACAACTACGTATGCCTAGCTCCTGTGATAACCCTGTGTCATCGGACGATTTCAAGAACTCATGTAGGAGCATGCACTCGGAGTTATGGCATCGAGGTGTACTTGAGTATCTTTACAGTAGATCGTACTTGGTCATACTCCGTATAATTTCCCTCGATTTCGAATTTACCTGATTTGAGAGAAACGTATTCCACAAAACATTGTCCCGTAATTTATTAATATTACCACAAGAATTTGACAATTTTCGAAACCCTCCCAACTATTTCACAGCTCTTTCACATAGACAGCTTGAGGTGTTGTAGACATAAGCGGGTGGGGCATAGCAGATCACATGATTACAAAGTCTAGCGAGGGCAGACGAAGCTAGCGTGGAAGGCGGCGCACACTGGAGTTTCATTTCAATTTGCGATACCAGACAATATCTCGACTTCGATAATACTCATCACCGACAACACACAGTCAAATCTCGTACGTTCCCTTGCGCAGCAGCATCAACACCCATACAGCAACTCTCACGAACGCAAATACTGATTGCGCCTTTCTTGCAGGTCAAAATGTCCACCGCCGAGCTCGCTGTCTCTTACGCCGCACTCATCCTCGCCGATGACGGTGTCGATGTTACCGTATGTGCTCGCGATCGGATACACGCGCGCTCCGAACAGAAAACTGATGGTGTACACATTATAGGCCGAGAAGCTTCAGACTCTCATCAAGGCTGCCAGCGTTGAGGAGGTCGAGCCAATCTGGACTTCCCTTTTCGCCAAGGTACGCTCCAACGATGCTCGAAATTGAATTGAAAGGCGTGGCTAACGTGCTGGATTAGGCCCTCGAGGGTAAGGATGTTAAGGATCTTCTCTTGAACGTCGGTTCCGGTGGTGGAGCTGCCGCTGCCCCAGCTGCTGGTGGTGCCGCCGCTGCTTCCGGTGAGGCCGCTGCTGAGGAGAAGAAGGAGGAGAAGGCTGAGGGTACGAATTCCCCAAATCCCAGGTGCAGTCGGGACGGTTTACTAACAAGCTCGTGCAGAGAAGGAAGAGTCCGACGAGGATATGGGTTTCGGTCTTTTCGACTAAGCAACTTACATTTTTCCCTGATTTGTTCTTACGCATGGCCTCGGTCTCTGGGTGCGGGGGGTGTAAAATTGGCTGGAGTAGATTGTTCTCATAAACAAACGAAGCCTCACGATTCCATCCCGTCAATTCTTTGGAGACAGATATATGCTTGTGATTGTGGTGTGTGGATGTGATATGGGCAGAACTTTTGCGTCGATTCGAAAGGATATTCAAGCTACAGGAACGAAGAATAACGACAACATGAACTACACATCTGGGGGGACTCGCAACAATCGATACATCAACCCCAGGGCAACATGATACTAACACAGCACGGCAAGCTCTGAAACGAACAAAAGATGAGACAGTTTTGTGGATATCAAAGGCGTCCAGGGTGAAGGACACAGCTGTTCAAAGTGCCCCATCTAGTTCAGCTTGGCTTCCCGGATACTCTGATTCTTTCTTGACTATGTTGAACCTGGTTTCGATCCACCGTTTTAAACTTGTCAGAAGCATACTCGACTCCGTGCTTTACAATAACATGTGAACTGATATTCCTGGCCTTACCAGCTGTATAGCTCTAATGTCAATGCTTGGCAGTTCGTAGTTGATAGTCATCACGTCTGTTTTTCTGAACATTCAATCTCACTCCCATGTCATTGCTTCGCACTTTCATCTATATCATATCACGTGTGTTAGTCATAAGACATGCCTTCATCAGATGTACATAACCATTTTTAGCATACACAGTATCATTCTATTCTAAGACACTTTCTAAACCCGCAAAACGCCATAGGATGCATCCTAATAGATAAACATGCTCATTTCTTCTTAACTTGTCATAACTAGGACTGGATCTCTGCCTCAGTCCAAGTGCCAACCTTCCTTCCGCCCTCCTTTCTCTTGACCCTGCATCCCAAACCAACCTCCTTATCCCAAATGAACTGCCAGATAACCCAGATCCAACTATCATGCTTCGGCAAGTCCACATAAAACTCTTTCGCCATCTCATGCAACGCAGGCAGTCTCGTCCACGGCACAGCCGGGAAATCGTGGTGCTCGTTATGCAGTCCCACATTGTACGTGAAGAAGTTGAGCGGCCCGTAGTACGAGAACGTCTCCGGGACGGGCGCGAGCGCCGCAGGGTTCTTCGCTTCGGCGGGCTGCTTGTCGAAGACGTAGTGCTCGGCGATGAAATGGCCTGCACATGGGTGCAGCGAACCGGCAAGGAAGGAACTGGCGATGAAATACCACAGGCTGTTTCCTCCGGCAAACTTCACAAGTGCTATGTCGAAGGCTACCTGTACGACGACGTTGAGGGCGTGAACCTGCGTGATCGGGATCTTGTATACCATCATCGGGCGCAGTGCGTAGAAGAGGATCTGGAAGGTGCAGAAGAAGGATTTGCCGAGTATCGAGTCCAGGAAGACGGCTTCGAGGGCCGTGGGCAGGTCGGTGTCCAGACCATCTACTCCCAAGGACTTGTGGTGGGTCAAGTGGTATGGCCGGAAGGAAGCGCTGTATGGTACTCCAATGGGAAGGTTGGCGAATATGGCAAACAGGCGGTTCGCAGTTGCGCTTCTGAAGGCGAGGTTATGGGAGATCTCGTGAATAGCGAGGAAAATGTTTTGGTTTGCCGTTGCCCCGATGATGTAGGCAGTCAAGAAGAAGGTCCATGAGAAGACGGGCGTATTTCGGAGGAGATATGCGCATAGAATTTGGAGGGCGACTACTCCAGTGACGACGTACTTGGTCAATGGCTCAGGGCCGCAAAGCTTGGTGACCTGAGAGTGTTAGTAATGGGAATACATTGATTGGCAGGGTCGTACTATACCTCTGGGTGTGCCTTGATAATTGCCATTCGGCGCGTCCTGTGAGGCTCTTCGGTATAAGTCCAGAAGAAATGATCATCTTCACCGCGCTCAACTGGCTTGATATCGGCGGGATTCGTGGCATTAATATCCTTCTCGACACGGAGACGAGGAGTATTGGCATCTTGCGACCGTGCCGTCGTCACGGTGGATGTTGCTGAAGCCATTGCGGAGATCTATATCTGCCTCTTAGGGGTTGGCAGAGTTGTAGGAGATGCGGAAGCTCACAGATGTTGAAGAGAGAGGAGCTTCTTGAATTTCGAGATATTGTGGTGGCATTGACTTCTGGCTACACTGGGTGGATAGGCCAGGGGTCCATGCGCTACATAGGTTGTGGGTTGGGTGGCCAATCAATCGCTATTCTGTCGCCACACCACTTCCCAAACTGTCATTGCTTGCCTGTTGCTTGACTTTCGACTTCCGGAACGTCAATCACTTCGTAATGATGTGAAACAGACTGGCACAGATCAGCTGATTTCGATAAACATCTGCATAAACAATCATGTTACATATCAGCTCATGTCAATGTATCCGGGAAGTATACATGAGCAGTTTATTTTGCTTTTGCTGCCTTTGTTTATATTTAAACTGGTTTTCTAGAAATGGCATCGTTTCTGGCTTTGTTTGATAAAATCATGATTTTTGAATAAAGAAAGTAAATAAAAATACACAATTTAATAGTCTCGAATATCAATCTGAAAATTACAGAAGAATCCGAAGAACACCTGCCACCGTTACTGAAGTAAGAAGCACAATACTCAGATTCACTCAAAAAACCACAAATAATATTCAAATCCCTATCATTCATTCATTCATCACTCATAACCAACCAACTATAATACATACATATCCCGTCCCTAACCCAACACCTTCCAGCCCCCCCCACCTATCTAAAATACACCGGAATACCGTAAACTACAACCGCCGCCGCCGTCAAATACTTGAGGTTACAAGCGCGCTTCCCCCTAGCAACAGCCTCGACAAGAGAAGTCTTGCCCTCTTCAACTCGGGGTTTCCCCTTCCCCTTGACACCCTTGCAATCAAACAGCCCCCACTCTTCAAATGTACTCTTAGCGAAGCGATCAATGTCTTTGTCAGTGACATCCCACAGCGTAGCCACGAGCGCCGGACAGCCAGCGTGCATGTAACTGATCGGTGGGCCGTACGGCTCAAACTCGCCAGCCTCGGTAAGGGCTCCACTACTACAGCCCATGAGCATCGTGACGGCACACTTGTCCAATCTCTTGATGGTTCGGCTTCGGATGTACTGCGCGCCGCTTCCATGGCCAAAGTAGAGGAAGAGATCTTTGCTCTCGAGACTGGCCTTGATGGAAGATTCCGTGGGCTCCGTCTTGACTGTTGCATCCCAGGAAGGGAGGCCACGGAGCTCTGGCTCGAAAGTTGTTTGTGTAGATGTCAAATCGCTCCCTGGATTCAACACAAATGCGCCGGAGCTGCGAGAAATATAGTGACCCACAGGACCTTGGTGCGCGATTTCCTGCTGCATGAGAATACGATCTCGAAGGCACCCCAAGGAAGGCAATCTAGAAACTGCAAGACCGTTCATACACGGAAGAGTCTCCCATGGGAACGCATGGAGGGCTTTATCCAGAATCAGAATAGTATGACTGTCACGATCGTCAATTCCGGCAGAGTGAATGGCCTCGTGATAGCAACGTAGGGCATCATGAGTCTCAACGACAAGAGAATCGAAATCGATTTCATCATAAGCATTGCGCTCGCCATTGAATTGAAGGATATCAACCACGAAATATAGGAGATCTGTCAATGGCTCGTCCAAGTCGCAGTCTTCCACGGAAGCATCACCCAAGCCAATGAATAATTCCAGGATTCTCGTATCCAGAGCGACCTTGTGAGAAGTTTTAGTTTTTCTGCCAGACTTCTGACGCGACGGCAAGTGCTTCTGTAGGATATTGTTGAAGGACTTCTGGAATCGAGCCAGGAGGTCTGGCTGTCTAGCCTGCTGGGAGAAGATCCCCTTGAAGCCGCCCAGCCATACTTTCTCGATATTCTCCAAGAGATCCTTCATACGGGCATCTAAGCTGTTACGTTCCTCCCACCATGCTGTCTTTGCACTTTTCCCGGTCATGTTGCGGGCATCGTGAGCACTGTAGTTTGCTTGATCAATAATCTCAAGCAACTCAGCATGCCCTTGCGCGTAATCGAATATCTCCTCATCTGCGTCTCTTGAGTTATTGCGTCCTAGTGGTAAACGTAGAACAAATGGGCTGAGGCCAGCTTGAAGGCGTGTTAAGCATAACTCTTGTCGATCCTCGCTAAGTGCTATTGAGATAGCTGTCCATGCCGGTGGAATGATATCGATGTAGTCCTTTTGGAAACGTGAGATGTCAGAGACACCGTGGATACTGGAACGTCTATGTTCTGTAGCACCACGAAGAATGGGCCATAAAAGATCTTCAGCTCTGCTTGATGAAGCACTACGCTCACTCATGATAGCCTTGCGTTCCCTTCGTAACGCAAGGTTTCTGGCAGTTTCTGAGATTAAATCAGCAAAAGATTCATTTCATATAACAAAGGAAGGAAAGCTTACCAATGGAACAGCTTGCATATCCGGGGTGTGTTGTTGCTTTTCCCATGGAAGATCCAGCGGCAGATAAAAGAATTACCACGCTGCTCATAAGTGAGGAGATAGTATGCACGACAGACGTAGAGGCCTTGTGAAGAGCAATTGCTTGAGCTTCGGATAAGTGCTCCTGAGCTTGTTTAAGCATATCAAAGAACCCTTCAGAAGTGTTCTTCCCCTTGCCACGAGCTGGCGTCTTTCGAGGCGATTTCAGAGTGTTTAATGAGCGATCTGGAGTGGACTTCTCAGATTTGAAAGCCCCCGTTACTGATGGGAACGAGATTGTCGACTCTTGCAATACCGAGTACACCGGATCCGCCATCATGTGCGAGATGCCTTGATGGAGCAGCTGCATAGCAAATGATGTGTGCTGACGTACTTCATCCATTCGAGACTTACTAGAAGACTCTGCTTCCTGTAAAACCAGAGATGCCTCATTGATCTTCTTTTGAAGCAACAGTGCTTGTGCCTTCTGCTGAAGAACAGCCGATTTGACAGACTCGAGCAAAGAACATTCTTCAGAGATGGCTGTTGTAGGTGGGACAGGTGTCTTGGATCGAGATACTGTCTTTCTCTCAACAGGAGTCTTCGAGCGAGCTACAGTCTTTTTGGGGATCGGGGCTTTGCGAACGGGCTTGGTCTTTGACAATTGCAATTTAGATAGCTCTTCCTCCAGGACAACTGTCGCATCCGTGATTCTGTCAAGCCCATTGATGTACTGTGGGCACATCAAAGACACCAAAGTCTTCTCGCTTTCCGCATAAGCAGCAAGCTCAGCTTGGAAGTCGTCGTCTTGTCGATACATGAGGCCCATATAAGATTGTAGATTCGCTTGCTGGTAAGATGCAGTCGAAGGTTGTAAGTCGTTTGCTTCCATCAACATCTCCGAAGCTTTTTCAAGAGTGCCAGCTCGAAGCCATGCACCTCCTGAAAGAGTCAATGCTTCCATCATGTAGGGTTCTGCATGAGCTTCAGTAACGATTTTCTGAGCTTGTTCAGCATAATATATAGTTTCTTGGAACATTCCGTGGTGCGAGTACAAAGTGGATAGCTGAGCGAGACTTCTGAACAGTTGATTCACAAATGGCCAGAACTCTGGTCCGCTGGAAGAGGCTTCGGCAGCCTGCATGTTTCCTACATTGAGTGACATTGACATGTTTGAGACATCGTTGGTGATTTGATCCACCTCTGTGTTCATATTGGTGTCTGGCGGAGAAGCGGTTCTGTCTTTCTGATGTTCGATATTGGCCCACAGTCTGTACATCAATCGCACAGACTGTTTGGCGTGCACTAGAGCCTTTTGAGGGGCTCCTTTCTCCAATGACAAAAGAGCATGTAAGAAGGAAGCCTGAGCAATAACACTGTACTTTTTGTTACGCTCTGCAATGGTGATTGGATCCATGAAGCTTGAAGCATCTGCCGAAGATTGTTGTACAAGATACAGGGCTCGGTTGAGAGCTTCCTCGCATCGATCTAGGTTGCCGATAGCCAAGTAATACTCTCCATACGCAAGTTGAAGCTGCACCAGCGCATATCTTGAGACTCCATTCCGGGAAGAATACCCATAGGCTTTATCCAAAGCAAGTCCAGCTTTTCCAGAGTACCCCAATCTCAGATATTGAATACCTAGACTAGAGTATGAGAGAACGGGATCGTCAGGACCGAGTGAGTTTTCCAGCACCTCACCGACTTTTGTGATTAACCGCAGAACCGCAATTCTTTGTGCGGAATACCCTTTCATGTCGAAATAGTCTGCAATTGATTGAAGGACATTCAAAAGAGTGTGTTCATCATCGACCTGAAGCTGCAATGAAATCCAACTTTCACACTTGTCCAACATTGAGGACCAAACTCCGAGTTGGGCCCTCAATTGCTCTGGTTTGGGGTCGGATTCCTGCAGAATCTGTAGCGATAGACACAACGCCTTGAGGTGTGGTAGGTATGCTCTCAAGCCATTATCAAGAGTACCCTCTGCTGTAAGATCTGCAATCTCGATTGATTGCCAACTCTGCACTATATCCAGCTTCTGATACTCTGGCTCAAGCTGCAAAATGCGAGCAAGAACACGCAGTCTTCTAACTGGGAAGCTCTTTTCCTCATATACCTCATTTAGTTCGCCAAGTATGTGGTCGATTGATTGACGAAGGTTAGGGGAATTGGCCTTTTTTGTCGTCGACGATGCTAATGCTCCCAGATAAATTTCCAGCACAATACCCTTCTCTTCTGGACTCCATCCATCATCAAACAATACGACCGCAGACTTTTGACTGGTTTTCAATCCCAATTTGACAATCGATGTCAAAGTTCGGTTCAGCACCAAGAACTTATCGTTACATTCTAGGACAGACTGGAGTGGCCGGCTCGAGATACTTGCCGAGATATCAGACAGTACACCATCGACTACCAACTCATTTCGTAACATGACCAGAGTCTCTAGCGCATGAGTAGCAGCATTCTGAGATCTATACATGTCGGCCAGACGCTCCAATTTCATGCTGAACATCGCTCCGGCCTTCTCGGAAGAAGGGCGCGAGGACATGCAGTCAATCGAGCGGCGAAGTGGACGAATATGTTGGGTGCCCTTCGAGTTTTCTGAATCTCTTCTCATGTTGAGATGCCGGCTGTAGTATAAATTAGAGATTTTTGCGTAATATGAGGAAGCTGCCGTGTTCTTGTCGTTCTTCTGTTCCTGATCTTCCAGACGATCCAAGAGCGTCAGACAGTCTATGAGTATAGAATCCATATCATCCCATGGGAGCCGTTCATCATCGGAAATATGGCTCTTCACATGGAAGAGTGCCGAATCGATTGCTCCATAGCCTGGCTTGGCTACAAATTTTCGCCGTTGCTCAAAACGTAGTAAAATTTTTGCGCCTTCATTTCCTTCTGGACGCTGACCCAAATAACGAGAACAAAACCTGGGACATGTAACGATGAAAGATTCACAAACATCTCTCATGCTGTCATCTAAAGCTACAGTTGGGTTCGCAGTCGGCGCCCCCTTTCTTGCAAGGAGAGCTATGGTCGTGCGTCTTGTAGAGGATACATCTACCAACAATTCGTCCAGTTCATTGGAGTCACTTTTCAATGGTCCGGAAATTGTTCCAAGGATTTCAAGAAAAAGGCCCTTAGTATCCTTGGCTATTGGAGATTGTCGCAACTTCAAAGTTACCAGTCTTGCGGTTACGGAACATCGTAATACCTCTGAGATAGTTTGGTTGTCAAGACTCTCTTTCAGTTTCTCAATCCACCCTAATGCCTCCATAACGAGTCCCGCTTCTTGTGCAAGAGATCCAAGCACTTTGAAGATCGTGGCCATCGGCTTCGAGGATGTCATCGGCACCTGTGGGATTAGCTCATCGAAAGCGTTGGTCGCAAGCTCAAGTGCGTTAGCAGCTTGGACTGGAGTTCTGCGCACAAACGCCGTCAAACATTTGCTAAACGGCTCGAGAAGCTCCTTCTCCATGCTCCCCTGATGACTGCACAATTTCCACCATGTTTTTCTAATTTTCAGAGCAAGAATTTGTAGCTGGAAGGTAATCTCGGGAGCGGGGTTCAGGCGAGGTTCCAAAGCCACGGCGTCCTCAGATGTTGAAACACTCGGACACAACGAGAGAATCAACTGTGATAGTTGCTCCAATTGACGCCCAGCCTTAGCTATTTGTTTCGAATCTTTAGAAAGCTGGAGGAGCATGTTTAATGGAGATCCTACACATGTTGGCTGCAACAACGGCAGAGCTGTTTCAGTTGCGGCCGCCTTTCTCTTCGAGACCATCAACTTGAGTGTCTGTTGTTGGGTGGTGATGATCAAATTGAGCAGTGGCCCAGAAAAATTACCTCCTTCAAAACTCAACAATTCCCCAAGAGATTTCACTGGAGCTGCTAAGATACCTCCCGAAGTCTTTCCCTGGACTTTTGATTTGGAAGCCTCGGGCGCATCTTGCCCAGCATCCAGCCGTCTCTTCAACACTCTGAGTTCCTTCGTAGCCAAATCGTCCAAGCCAAGTGCAATGAGTTTCCCAATCAGCGCCGACATGCCAGCCTCCAATTGTAAGAGTGGAAGATCCATGCAAGAAACCTTGGCTGCTTGCAGAGCCCGAAGGCAAGCAAAACTGACTCGAGCGCATTCTGCCGCTGCTCGGTGCCCGGATGTACTGATCGAGACCGAGGAAGACGATCTATTCGGTCTTGAGCCGATATTTGGGGAACTGGCAACTCGGGCGAGCGATCTTGGTTGCATGGGCGAGTTTGGAAACGAAGTCGATCGTCGAAGGGAACCGCGGGCGGATTTCTTGAGGGCATCTTTCGCGGAAACCGGTCTTTGTAGAGAGGGAGTTTTTATCGCATCACCGAGAGCTTTGAGAGTGGCATTGATGACTTCGGTGGCTAAGATGTATTTTTCTTTCGATGACAATTGTTGTTCTGTATCCACCTCGATTTCTTTCACTGGTGTTTTTGCGCCACGGGCTCCAGCTCTTGAAGGTGTTTTGGCTCTCGACTTGACAGTTGCTGCTTTCGTCTTTGTTGAAATAGTCGTACTAGTAGATGATGTAGAAGATGTAGAAGATGTTGTATTCGGTTTTGGAAGCAAGACATCGTTGAGGAGGGCCGCAACTGCAGGAGTGCATGTTGTGGTTGATTTAACAGCGCTCCGGATAGAGTCCGCTTTTTCTTGTATAGAAGCCATTGTGGTTGAAGCTATGGCATGGGAAACACAAAGATGTTAGTGTTCGGGAAACATCGTTCGAAATATAAGAGGCCAGGATAATCGACAGCAAAATGCTATGGGTGCGATAATCAAGAATGTAATGAGTTGTGACAATGCCTCGTCCTCTCACATCTGGCGCTTGACAGGGAAGTCCAAACGAAGCCGTCACCACAGCAACGGCGATTAAGTGCAAGAACGGCACCCAATGCGGAGAAATCCGTGCAGCTTGCGATTTTGAAAGACATAGCACTTTCAACACTTACCTATCATCAATCTGCATAACACCCTCACCCATCAAGCGTTGGCACCGCATTTGTTTCCATCATAATCGAAGATGGACAGGTCACGGATAGTTCGACAATTGCTGTCTGCACCGCCTGCTTTCCGCACAGCGCTTGTCGCACGTCCTCGAACCTCTCTGGCCGCTCATACACGACGAAGCTATTCGAGTACCATCCCGGGTGTCACCCAAACCTCCTTCTGGGTTTCCCTGATTCCCAAGCCATTGCGTCGAGGTGCGAGAGCTAGTAATACGACGCAGAAGCCCAAGTCGAAAGAATGGAATCCCGCAACTTTTTACATTGTCATTTTTCTTCTGATTGGCTCCATGTCTATTCAGATGATTGCTTTACGGAACGAGTCCGAGGCATTTGAGAGGCGAACAGACGCAAAGCTAGGACTGCTGAAAGAAGTCATTGAGAGAGTCCAGAAAGGAGAAGATGTTGATGTCGAAGGATTGCTGGGGACGAACAATAAGCAAAAAGAGAAGGAATGGCAAGAAGGTATATTCTCCTGTGATGAAGCTTGCAGACATATGTTCATGCTAGGAATAGTACTTGAAGAAATCCAAAAGGAGGACGATATCTGGAGGGAGAGAAAGTGGTCCAGAGCGAAAGGATCACCCGCCAATCCTTCATCGAATGCGCCTACAACCGAATCCGATGCCGTAAAATCAACAGACGCACCGAAACCAACGCCGATGAAGAGCAACGCTCCGAAGGGATTTTACTAGCTCCATCTGTATACGCCATGATGAAAGATGCTACTTCAAGAAACGGCCGTCTACATCTTAAGGTTGAGTCAACGTCATAGAATGGAGGTCAGGAGATATATGTATGAAATATATACGGAACCTCCACATGTGGAAGGCCAAGAGAGGAAGGGTCCGGAAATTTGACTGGCATTCAGTGCCAGTCATCAGAGAACGTGCTTGAGAGTCCAGTATATGTATATTGGGACATGAAATATGAAGTACAACTACTCTTCGAAGTAGCGCTTTCATAGTCATCGAATGATTCCATTATTGGTCAGGGGTGGGTTTGCTTATGGAAAAGTAGCATAGTACCTGTCGGTACTCTATCTTCTTTGAAGGGCTGGCCATCTAAAGACTTAAGTTCTTATTACAGATGTATCTCTCAATACCTACAGAGCTCTTGAAGGATGTACATTTCTGGTTAGGTGTGGACTTTAATCCCTCTTTCATAACTGGTCTCATAATTCCTTATGCTGATGTATTCAGAGCAACACTCTCGAATTCATGCATAGTGCTTGTATCTGGGACCGTCATGGAAGATCTAAGCGTGTACCTTCTGCACTGATGGTATTCATAATATTGATATAGATATCTATATGAATACGCCTGTGCAAGAGACATGTATGATGAAATCACAGAACCCACAAGCAAAAGTATCGAGCGACAGGATTACCTGATCATAGTAACACTCATGTTTTACCTTACATAGTACTCCAGTCGGGAGTATGGTTATTCAAGCTTACCATTCCATGCATTACGTGAAGTGAATCAAACCCAATGATAAGATTGAATTTTGTACTTAGCTACGTAGTAGGTAGAGACTATCACGTGCACCAGACTTTAAGCAGACGGTAAGCAGCAATTCAATGCGGATTTTAAAAGCTGGGGTTACGATCATCGCAGGCCGTGGTGGAGTGCGGTCTACATCATGACGACAGCGCCACGACGATCGAGGACGACTGCACGATAGACAAAGCTAAAGAGCTCGAGGAGCGGTGTTAGGAATAGAGTGTCGGGGAAGCAAGAGTTGTGTCCGAGGACTTAATTCCGAGCAGTCAATTTATACTTTACACAGTTCTACGTAGTATTAAATATGAACATACATATCTTGTACTTGTACACATCAAAGGGTTCGCTAAGCCTTGTGCATAACTGTAGGTAGGTACCTTCGGTGGTGTATTCTAGTGCGGGCACACACGAGCACATCAGTCCGTGCAGTGATGCCAAGGCCACGGGAAGGGCAATTCAACTGTCCGACGCGGGCTGTAGGACGGCATTCGGCGACATAGAAGTGCCCAGGTACATAGTACAAGTACAAACATAGGTAGGCAAGATTGGCGCGATTCAAAGGAAAGAAAGGAACACGAGATGGAGCCTGAGCCTGAGCTTGGGCTTGAGCTGCGCTCGACATGATCTTTTCTGATCTGCGGCGTTCCCATCTCCATCTTCATCTCAACCGAATCCCACCCGTCACTTGACCGTGTATTTGCGGGGCTCAGGGGAGAACCTACAAATACCTACTACGTAAACAAATACATACAAGTATGTGCTTACCTTACCGCATGCTGCTGCAGCCGGACATGTCAATGTCAGTGCCGTGCGTCCTTCTAGAATGCAGAATGCATAAAAGCCGAGAGGGGGGGGGGGGGGGGGGGGAGCCGGTGAGACATGGCGGATTGTGCGGGCGTGTGCGGTACACGACGGTGGAGGAGGAGAAGAAGGAGAAGTTTGCCCTTGTGCACATCACATCAGGTGTTTTTTTTCCCATGTGGGGAAGAGTCTTGGAGCCGAGTGGAGCCGATTGATGTGAGGTGCTCGCTCGTGTCTTGTGTCATGTGAGTTTGGGCTGGGCTGGGCTGGGCGTGCGCCTCAGTCAAGATACAAAGTGATAAGGAGAGAGAGAGAGAGTACGAGAGCGGAATACGGGGTACGGAGAGAACGAAGCTATTGTGCAGCGAGCGTATTCGTACCTTACTTAGGAAATGTGAAGGAGGGTTCAAGGCGAAGCCAAGAAACTGAATGAGTTAAGCATTGAGTTGAATAATGCATGCATAGTCCTCAATACTAGTAGGATGAGGATGAGCCATCATGAACCTCAATCCGTTGGACCCCGCAAAGTCATAAAATAGGAGTCAAACTATGAATACACAAGCTGAAAGTAAGTACCTATCATTCCGATCATAACCTGCATAAACCACTGCGCTTATGAACACGTATGAGTATGAATGCAAGCAAGGTCGGCGACTTTCAACTCAACTCGAGCATTATCACAGCAACTGCGCCAATCGTACCATAACTCGTACATTATTTCGCAGAGAACGAGAAGCGACACTGACTCAAGCCCCCTCGACTCAACACCCTCATCGGCGCGACCACAACCCCAGACGAGACTGCCCAGCCGTGCCCGCCTCCCATGTCTGTCTCTGAGATGGATCTCCTCGCCACAGATGGAAAGGCCCAGGGCACAATCAAAGACACAGACTAATACTACACTACTACCAACTTTTTGTTTTGTTTTGGTTGTTGATGCGTTGAATGAGAGGATCCGCAAGAGTTGTGAAGCTCCCTACGCTGCACGCCGACTTTCTGCAAGCCCTTTCACCGTTTGCCGGATGAGTGATGGCCAAGGAAGAGTCGGGGGTTACAGTGGCCGCTGTCCGGGCAACCACAGGCCTATGGTGGACCGGCCGACTTTGCGACCTCTGCACCTCTGCACCTCTGCACCTCTGCGACTCTGCGACTCTAGTACTTCGACGCCGTGAGAGAGGCACATGTTGGCTCGAGAAATTTCTTCCCGTCATTTTCTCATTATCGCTGCCTGACGTGGATATTCTCATGTCATTCTTTGGAAAATTCGAGTCATCACGAAACAGCCAATTAATTGAGTAGAGCCGGTGCAATCTGTTGTAGCCTTGTCTCGCGGGTTGGGCTTGGGCTGCTTACAACGGGCGTCTACATACGGCAATAATCAAGTCTTTGATAAGGATAACGTGGCTTGGAGTAGAGTTTCGTCTGGTGAAGAGTTGCCCATCAATTTGCTGGAGAAGCTGGTGATTTCAACAGTGCGGCTGCCAGTGGGGCCCGTCGCTTGCCTTTGCGAGCCTTGGAAGAGCGAAAGAGAGTTGGCAGTCTCTTGATGGTGGAACCGGGTGGATCTACACTCTGGTCAGATCATAGTAGGAAATCAGCTATGTATTATGCACTTGCAGTCTATCTTTCAACATGGCGGAGAGGCAGAGAGAGAGAACAAGTGACAGGTTGGCACAGGCAGGCACGCCGCACGCAGGCACAGGCTGTAGGTACCTTGGTAGATCAGTGAAGCAATGATCTCCATCCAGTCAGCCATCCATCCAGGCCCATCTCAGGAGAAGGCAGAGGGAGAGGGCAGAGTGAGAGGGAAAAAGTGTTGAACGGTGGAGTCGAGGAAGAAAGTCACGGACGGTGAGCGGTAGTACCTCATGCACAACCGCGCCGATGACCTCTCATTCGCTCTTATGCATGATAGATTTTGTGGCCTATTCGAGGAAGACAGAGTCCCTTTCAACTCCACAGGCCTTCCTGTTCATACGTGGCTGATCCTCAGCGACAGACGTGATTTACATACCCCATCTATCGCCAAATGGCCTACCGTGGCACCGTGGCACCATGGCCCCATGAGTATTTCAAGGTGTGCTTGGTTGTCGAGGATGGAGAATGCAGATGTGCTTGATGATTATTGCTCGATATAGAAACATGGGGATTCTTGATGTTTATGGGGAGATTCACCAAGTGATCCTTCGCACGCTGATTGGGGGCAGTGTTGACAGTTGGAAGTGGGACGCGGTGGATTGCGACGAAACACGCGCGTTCGTCGATGAGAATTGCGCTTCTCATGCAACCTGTCGAGGTCACTATTCTAAGTAAATACCTACCTATGATATGTAGTACATACATACTCACTGACGATGGTGGACTCGACTCGACTCGACGGTGGTAAGCAGTGATGGATGGACCTTTGCTCCGTAGAGGTAAGGTATGCCTGTGTTATGTGTTATCTATCTTGCTATGCCGCTTCGACGATCTGTTCGGAATAGAGGGCGAGAACTGGCAAGAGGTCTACCGGGGCTGCAATTGACGATGCATTACTGCGATGGTGATTTGGCAGTGGCAGTGACAGACTCTGACTGTTGTTTTTTTTTACTGTGGGTGCGTGCGAGAGTGAGTGCGTGCGTGTGTGCGTGTGTTTCGGCTTCCATCTTCGCCTGAATCATCGACTCGGGCCCTTGAAGGCCTGACCTGACTGGCAGAAGACATGTGCTCAGAAGTTTGAGGAGAATGGAATTAGCAAAGAACAGGGGAAATTGCGCTCACGGGGTTGATTAGATGCTGGCTGAGATTTGGGTATTTTGTATTTGATTAGTGTACATGGTAGGATAATAAGATAAGATAAAATAAAACAAAACAAAACAAAACAAAACAAAATAAATAGTCATCGCACCTCGGGCTGGACTGGACTGTTGTGATCCCAAACGTGACAAATGCAAGGGAAGGTAGGTGACATAAGCATGAGGATGGTGTGAGAATACGTGATTGCTTTCTATAATTTGTTTATGGTTTCTTTTCTTCATTTGAAGAATTTGTAAAGTAGAGGTACAGAGGTACCAAGATCGGGTGCATGCTTTTGATACCTACCGTTCAGATTGATTGATCATCAACACTCTCTGATCTACATACATACTTACCTATGAGTATGAACGATGACAGCGAAATATCGATACCAAGATCATTCATTACTACATCAAGTGTGGAGAGCCGTAGAGAGAGAGCTCTGTCTGAGTTGAGTTGAGTTGAGTTGAGTTGAGTTGACTTGACTTTACTTGACTTGAAATTGTACTTGAACTCAAAGTCAATACTACCTTACTTAGAAGTCCACACATCAAAAGAATCGTTGAAGTCATCATCATCATCATCATACCTATCATCCTCCCTCTTCAAGTCTTCGAGTAAGAGTCATCGCGTCACTTTACCTTCACTTAATATTACTATGTGATATCCTCGGAGTTGGGTTGGTAATCCATCCGCCCTTCCCATCACTTGTATTTATTTCCATGACTAGAATATGACCATGACCATACATAACTTTTCTCCCACTCGGAATTCTTTAATTCCTTAGCGTGCTTGCTGGGTTGACATGATTCATCCGCTCGTACCCACCTTCCCGCATGCAGCCTGCCTCTTCGTAAGCAGGGACTCCTCTACTCCTCCCCTCCACCCCCCTCGCACTCGCGCTCCCAAAAGAACCTTTCACGCTCTTACGGTACGAAGAGACCGACCAGCGGCACTAAGGGATTTTACATGTCTCCGACCTTGGGCTGAGTTGATGACAGGGATACAGTCAGAAAATAACGTCGTGAGCTTCACATACATAATGTCCTGTCCCCTCGACCCCGAAATGCTCTCTTCACAATTCAGATCATCATCAACATCTTCAAAGAAAACACTTACACTCAATAAACCTCCAACACTCAATACAATCAATACATCCATCTTGGATCAACTAAAGTTCAAACATTTTATCAAAGCCTTCAAAATCACTAAAGGCCGTTTTCTCCGACTATCAACCGGCCGAAAGACCCATAATCTCGCCTACTGGTGCCTGGACGAAAGAGTCATACTACAACACATACATCATCGAGTATTCATATATACAGACATACTCCCCACCTGCAATTCACAATGTCTTCACCACTTTCACCACTTTCACCACAACAGCCAACGTCCTCATCGCCTTCTCCATTGAGACGCAAAACAATGTCCGTCACACAAACTTACTACCTCGCACACACTGCTCGAAGCAAGCTCTCTCATGAGGCTAGCAGGAGCGAGCACAACCTCTTCCGCCTGGTACATCACGCCAATCTGTTGGACACCTTGATGATCGAACTTGCAGAGGCCGAACAGGAGCAGGAGAGTTGGTTCAATCAGTCTGTCATGGCCGCCACTAAGACCGAAGAGCCAAAGCATATCCAATGGGCCGACGCTGTTATCGAGGAGACTGAGGAGGATTGGGATGTTTCATCCGACTCTTCTGATTCCGACAGCGACTTCGACGAGGAGGATGACTATCAGGTGACCGCAGCACGACGAAGTCAGGAGGAGGATGAGGATGAGGATTACTACGAGGACGATGGCGAGGAGGATTACGCTGCTCTTTCTCTCACACCATCTCCATCTCACTCCGCCGCATCATCACCACCAGAGCTTTCTCATGACTCGGACTCTGATTCCGAGGATGATACTCTACCATCACCACCGGCCACTTCAGCAATTCCATCTTTCACCAAGCAACAAAGACAACAAATCGCCACTACCTCCTTCTACTCTCAAACATCAAAGGCAGAGGAATCAGAACCAACCAACTTCTTCGAGGATATCTTCTCGCCAACAGAAGAAGCATTAGTACCTGAAGTCAGCGTCTACTAAACGACCTTCAATACGAGCTTCACATTCATGGTTTTGAGCAGGGGGATTTTTTTTTTGAGCGAGTCTTTGTATAGCATGGCGCATTATGGATACCAATTTTCTTTATATCATGGGAGCGTTGCCTTTTCATCACATGGGACAACAGAAGGGACGAAATGAACAGGAGGAGGATGGCGCAAAGGTTTCAGTGCTCCCTCATTTGAGGTCGAGCTTACCCAAGATCGGATCATATCCTACTCTCCACAGACGAACAAAGTAAATAAATAATCAAAAACACTCTATCTACAAACTCTACCTCACCATCTTGCTCATCTTCCTCATCTGTGAACGCATTGAATTGAATTGAACTAAATTGACATTGACATGTGACCGCCTCGCCCCTTCAATCCCGAATCCCAATCTCGCTCGCCTGCTGAATGACCAATCCCGAAAGCACCTCGGGATCTTCGATCACGCACACCGTGACTTTTCTTCTTTTTTCTTTTGCTGGCCGTCTTCCGTAACGCCCCTCTCGTGAGTGAGGTACATATGTAAGCACCCTGGATGAGTCAGGTGCCCGCACAGATCACGACCCGGGAAGGCAGAGACGGCTCCGAGTAACTCAGCTGGGTACCTTGCGTTGACGACTAACGGGGCGACTCGAGATTATTTTGCGCCTCCTGATCACCGCATGGCTTACTACGTCCTACACTACCACTACCACGACTACGTACTACATACGTAGATAGAATGTGCGGCCGCAGAAGAAGATGGGGGTTATTGAGCGCCCTTCCATGACTATGGGGATGTGACTATTGTCTGTATCGCAACTGGATGTCCTCTGGATATGGATGATGTTGGTCGCCGGGGGATTGTTTGATCCGATTCGATTCGATTCTCAGTACTTACTGCTTACTTGCTTGTACATGACTCCAGCAGTTGAGTTGCGCTCGGGATTTGGGATACATACGTGTATCGGTGGTGATCGCGCGCGCACGCGACCATGTGGCTGCTACTTAGTGACGGGTGGTCGGTAGCTACGGCAGCCTGTACCTCAAGCTCGCTGACATATCCATATCCAGCCTTACTCAAGCACGACGCCCTCGGTCTGGAAGTGGCTTTGCGGTAACGCGAATCTGTACTTGTATGTATTTATCAGCACTGGCGCACTGCTGGATTGCTGTTCTACAGATTCCGATGCCGCCTTGTGTGCTGTGGTATTCACACATACATAATACCTAGGTACACAGCCAGTATCAGAGTTGTGATACCGTCTCCATGCAGCGCAACAAATTTGTCACGGCTTGCACTACCGTCTTGAATAGATTCGTGTTCCATCTCCCTCATACACTGACACAGAGACGAGACCCCTTTCGCACCCAGAATAGATGACTTTGTTTGTTGACATCTCATCTCCCATGTAAATCAAATCCCACGTACATGTGACATCTGTCCGGGTAGCAAAGCCCCATGGAGCTCGGCTTCTGGAAGGGTCAAGTAGCATCGGGCAGCTGTGCCTCGGACGGTTGCGCCGGGGATTGATCTCTGTTGCGCGTGTGAGCAAGTCGAACGACCAGTCTGTGAACCGTGCAACTTCGTTTTATATTGCTCGGCGAAGCTAAGACGTAGCGAAAATCAAATCAAATCAAGTCAAACAAAACAAAACAAAGCAAAGGAGGGCAGAAGGGCAGGAGGAAGAAAAAGGTCGGCCGGCTGACGGGCAGGCCAGGGTGAAAATTCCAGTTGGCGTGGAGAATGGGCTCGAAGGCTCCCGAACAGCTCCGCTTGAGATCCACTCTGAAACGGATGGAATCGTGAAATATGTACCCGCCATTCAAAAGCCCCTGATCCTTACCCTGGGCCCCTGGGATATTCATCTGTTTTTCTCGCCTTTCCTTTTTCTTCTAGAGCAAGTGACTTGCATTAGTGAGGTCGTTGGGCTCCTCTTCTCGGTTTTTTTTCTTTCTTGCTCGGCGGCGCTTGATGTCGAATTGCTTGCTCGTATGTACAAGTAAGTGTCAGTCAAGGTCCTGCATGCACGGTCATGGAGGTGAACGATGAAGAGGCGGTGTTGTCGGCCCATGCGTGCATGTACATACTTGCATGTGCTGGGCTCGGGCGGTGATTCGACTATGCGATTATGCGGCTGAAGGCGGTGATGGTTCATAACAGCCGTTGAGCTTGATTCACTTGTGACTTGAGAAGATCTTCACCGTATATCTGCGGCTGAAAATGGACTTCTTGTTTATGCAAACTGATACAAGTGCGAAGTGAGACTCTATCACTGTAACAACTCATCAATAACGACAACAATATACCTTCACCTTCGGAGCATGTCGGTAGGAAGATGTCTTGTCGACGGTGAGTCTGTAGATAGGAAGTGCAGGACAAGCATGATTTTGTTGATATCTTTTACATACTTCGCGCATAGGTGCGAGTGTATGTACTACGTACACATGATTGTTGATGTTGAGGTCTTCGGAGCAACACGCGTAGATTGACAGATTACCTATCTAGATCACCCTCGGTCGGAGAAAGATGGGAGATCTGTTTCAAGGCCACGTGAGAGGAGGTGTACAAACCTCGGTCAGCCTTGTAGAAATTCGAATGTTGACAAAAAATCCCGCTTGACCTCGGCCAACCTGAACCCAGCGTGATGGACACGAGGAGGGACTAGCGTGCGCCCCATGCCCGCCGTTTCCGAGAGCGCTCGTCGGCGATCGTATGGATTCGCCGTGCCTCGCCTCCAAGTTAATCGCCGTCTCTTGAAAGGCACGTGTATTGAGAGCCGTACCCAGACCTTTGGTCCTGGGAATCCTTCCGAGAGATGACCTTGTTGCTGGGCTGCTAAGAAACAAGGGGTTGTTCTTGCTAGCCAAGTTCTCGATTTTATGCAGGTCTGAGGACTTTATCGGATGTAAGAGAAGTTATCCATAACCATGATACCCTTGAACCCATACTTGGGTAAAGTAAGGTATCAATATCATAGGTATCATTATGCCTAGCCATCAATACTATCAACAAGGTATAGGAGCACGTCCGTCGTCAATCTGTATCAGACCTAATCCCCCTACCTAGATTCTTGATATGTTTCTGCCTATCCTTCTCGTGCAGTTCGCTCCATGGCTCGTTCCGCAGTACTTACATATATCTGACCAACTCCTGATCAATTCACTTTAGTCTCCACAGAGTGAACCTGTTGTGTAACACCAAATGCGGCCGTAGTCTTGATCGAATTTCCATGCTCCATTGCAAGCAACTTCGTATATCACGTGCGCTGTTGACGGGCAGGTCTGCCATGGACTTTCCATGGCCATACGTATCTAGTAAGCTGCAGTATCGCCGTTGGCGCCCATGATACTTCCTGGGCTTACAAGTGTAGACTGTAGCATTTCGAATGCAGACAATAAGTTTAACGCCGACGACATTCTCTTTAAACGCCAGCGTCGATGACGAAGAATCCTTGAAAATGCTTGCAAATCCTCATTTATGCATACTTACCCTTGTATGATGACTCAGGTCATATGGCAGTGCTGGTGAATCTCATGTGCATCTAGGTCGAAACACATAAGCAATCGCTAATCATAAATACTTTCCAAATATTCCTTGCAGCGCCCTTCCAAATCAATAATATTTCAGAGAGCAACAAGGACCTACATCATCAACAACCTCGTTCGCACAACATTTCACACATATTACCAATCCAACTGCTGTCACTGTCACCCTAGTTCGCACATACCTACCCCAGATCTGCATATCCAGTACGTAGATACGGACGCTTCTGAACTACCTAGCTATTAGTACAATATTGACCTTGGACTTCGCTTTGGTGTTCTGACGAACGGAATTCTATCAACCACTCAACATGTCCACCTCCACGACGTCACTTGGCATTCCAAAGTTTAACTGGTCGACACCGCGCTTCAGAGATCAGATGTGGGCGGGACCCGTATGTATTTCGTATGGTACACAGCGCTCAGTGGCAATGCAGAAGATCAGGGACATCTACCAAGGGTCATTCTGAGTTCGTCCGTCTATTTGGGCTTATGTCATTACCACCCCGAGATGACTCTTAATTCCTTATTTTCCACTCTCTAGGTTCAGGAACAGCGAGCAAAGAATACGGAAGTTAGGCAAGCGTGAACTGCGAGCACCGAGCAGTATCAGGGAACGTTGTGATATTTCCTCCAGGTTGGCTGATATTATGTCTTATTGTCTCATTGTCTTACTCTCATTGATATATATATCGTTTTATGAAGTCTCGAGTTATGCTTCAGCATGATTAGCAACAGTTTACTCTTAACCTCCACAGGGTCCATGACTTGGCAGTTTAATCGGTTTCTATTCTTATGGATCCACCCTTACAGTCGCCCTCGTTGTGGACGAATCCTTCCTCATTGACCCGTCACATTGATACTTACGATTTCATTGACCCTTATCGATTTCGTAACAAACTCTCAAATAGCGTCGTCCTGATCACTGCAGCGGATCGAGGAATTGGTCGCTCAACCGCTCTTGGCTTTGCCCTGGCTGGCGCATCAGTCGCCTGCGTTGGACCCTATACAGCAGCAGCGTATACAGCTCTGAACAAGCTCACGGCTGAAATCCGTGAGAAGTACAAAGTACCAGCAATCGCCATACGTACAGATCTCACAAATCCCAGGGTCCCCGCAAACATTGTTGAAACGGTGGAGACGAATCTCGGCCCCATAGATGTACTGGTGAATGTCCAGAGTTCAGGACGGACCGGTGTTTTTGCACTCGACAAGAACTTTTTGGATGGTTGGTGGCGTGCCATGGAGCTGAATCTACGAGTGCCAGTATCTCTGATACACGCCGTATTACCGGGAATGATAGAACGCGGAAGAGGCACTATCATATCGACAACCTTTGTATCAGCGATCGTCAATATGCCGTTTACCACAGCTTACAGTAGCGCCAAAGCTGCATTGATCAAGTTCCATGAAGGCTTAGACCACGAGGTCAACCCTAAAGGGATATGCTCGTATGTGGTACATCCAGGCCATGTCGCCAGCCATATGATCGACAGCAACACGCGCCTATCACCAGAGCAAGTGGAAGCGGAACCACGGTTACGGGCGGAGATTTTTGAGCAGATAGGTGAGGGCATTCAATGGCAGGCATCTGGACTAGCTGCAGGAACTTTTCTGGCTCTGGCTGCCGACGAACGGTCCAAATATCTCAGCGGGAAGTATGTTGATGCTGAGAGAGATTTGGAGGAGACTATTGAGAAGTTTGAAGAGGATCCGCAAGAGGTGGAAGATCAAAGACTCTACGTCTTGAAAATTGACGAATTTTAACGAGAACACCAATTTATTATGGCATTGTTGGAGTTGGACTTCTTGGATTGGAGGAATAGAACATAGTTATATGGAATTCGAGGATATGCCATTTGCATAAGCTATGGAGTTATGGTTATGGTATTTCAATTGCAGATCGAGCTGAATCTCCGTCTATCACGTTTCTCACGATTTATGCAGTCGTTTGTTTTTATGTCCGTTTTCATACTTAGTTCGTATATTACTTAACATTCAAATACTGATCTCATAATTGTGTTTCTAAATGGTGGTGGTAGCTTAAGCCAAGCCGATAAGAATAAGAATATGAACATGAACCTGGACCTGAACATTCATGTAGATTAAGGTAGTACCCATACCATTGTTCGTTTCATGAGTGAAAATTACATGACATCCATTTCATCAATAAATCATTTCTTCAACTTCCTCATTTGGAATGTTTTGATACTGTGGTGCTGGATTTCTAAAAGTAGAACATCACGTGGATATGCGATAAGATATCAAACGAATGCAGGGGTTCACGTCACTCAAAGCTGCACAAGTGTAACAGCCTCGCAGATCCCTTGCCTCGAATTCATTCAACCTTACCTTTGGAGTGGCAGGACGACGATCTTCATTCCTTTCAAACCCTTCACCAGCACCCGACTTCATTCTCTCGATTTTCAAAACCTCCAACCTCTCATGTGGAGATATTCCTCATAACCAAACCACGTCCGATGCATTCATGGGCCGCAGAGACGGTCTTGCCCAAACGTTCTAATGCTCCCGACAACCTCTCAATGCGGCGATGAGGATGCCTGCTCAGCGCCTTCAAAGGCATTCCTCACCCGCTCAATCGGACACCTAACACTGGCATCTCTGCCCTTCCTCATCACCTTCTTCATCGTCAGTCTCGGTGTCTCCCATAAATTGTTTCCTCTGCTTTCCGGTCAGCATCAGGGAAAAGAAGAGCATTATCTGCCATCGTATGCGCCACCTAATCTCCGAACCTCACACACGGCATACGGCGCCAAAAACTTGCGAAGTCGCGTCGCTGCCATCGTCTTTTCAACGACTATTGCTCTCGCCGCTGTGCTTGCGGAGCTCATTCTGTGCGAAATATCGAATTCGTTAAATCCAGCTGCTCGATCCATCGCGCTCAAGATTACAATTCCTACTCTGTTGTTTCTGCTTATCATCTTGATTCCGTTCTTGGAGTTGCAGTCGGTTATAAAGGGTCTAGGATGGTCATTCAGGGTTTCTGTAAAAAACCAGATACCCAAGACACCATGGCTCCTTCAGTTTTTGGGACTTTCGGCATGGTTGATAGCATTTTGGTGGGTCGGCAAGTCATTACCGGGCACACATATACGTGGGGACCACAACCAAGACACGAAGAATATTAGAGAAGCTTGCTTGGAGCGTGTAGGTGTTATTGGGATATCGTTGATGGCACTCCTCTCTGGATTTGCAGCTATCTCATCTCCCTGGCAATCTTTTGGCGCCCGACCACGCCCAGTCACTGAAGCGGATATCGGGAGAAAACAAGCTGGTCTCGATGCTACAAATGATATGCTAGGCGTCAAACGAAGTCGTCTCCGAGCATTACAGAGAAAACTAGGGGACAAACCACAAGAAGGCTTTATGAGCAAGGTGGTTGGTACTATTCGAGGCAATGCTGATGTCCAAGAGACGAAAGCTTTGCAGCTCGAAATATCCGGCCTAGAGAGCATGGCACTAAGTCTCGGCGCCTCTCTCTCTGTTCTCCAGAGCCGGCACGCAAGCCGGAAAGCAGCATTAACTCCACTTGGGAAGTGTCTTACTGTGCCCAGTTACATTTTCTCAGTATACTGCATCTATCGCATTATCGCTACGTCCATTGCCACGGTGCGCCGATACCATTCACACAACGCAACATTTAGCAACACAGATCCGATCAACCGCTTTCTAGGACTTCTGGCAAAGCACGTTGATCCCTCTCTCGACCAAGCCGGCTGGTCGCGACAGATCTCCTTCGCACTATCCGGCGCCATGCTCCTTCTCTCCTTTAACAGCGTCCTCCAAACCTTCCACCTGTTCACCAAATTCCTCCCCGGCCTCCTGTACCAAGCGCAGGCGAATCTCGCTCTTATCGTGGCACAGATCTCTGCGACATACGTGATTTCCAGCGCTTTGCTGCTACGCAGCAACTTGCCGAGCGAGGTGGGCAGTGTCATCAGCGATGCTCTCGGCGCACCTCTTGACGCGGCTTTCGTAGATCGCTGGTTCGAGGGCTGGTTTCTGCTGGCTTGTGCAGCGACTGCGCTGGGGATCTGGGGCGGAAGGAGATTTGGCGATAGTGATTGGGATAATTGGGATGACTTTGGGGATGTGGAAATGGGCCAGAAGAGATCTTGATGTGCTGTGGTAGTCAGGAATGGTGCTTGGACTGGCGTTCAGGGTTGGAATATCCAGATACATGACTGATTGTCTTGTTTGGGCGTTAGCTGGCTTGATGCATTTAGTAATTATGTTGACTTACGACTGTTGGCTTGTGGATGTAAGATGTGAAATTGTGTAGACTGAAGTGTTTTACTCGTGAAAGATTGATCATCTCTCAAAGATCGAATCCAAGTGTTGCCACTCGCCACTTGCGATAGTACTGTATGAGTATTGGTTTGCATGTTTACTACTATTCGTCATCGTCGTTAGGTCTTTTGCTGTCCTATATAAGGCTGTTCTCACATGGCTTTTTGGATAGCACACCGCACGTTGCCCGTAATCAACTTGATTTCATGTAAAATCAAGCAATGAAAGAGATCGCCTATAATCGATAACGACGAAGTCACCGGCGAAGAATACAAAGAGAACGATGATGGCGATAAACACTACCTATGACTGTTCCCTTCCACAGCTCCATGCCACTTCGAGATTCCGTTTACCCCCAAACTCGTATCGGGCTTCCTTGTGTTGAGTTGCTGCCCTTAGACGAGTGCTTTACATGCGTAAAAGAATCTGAGATGAGACGAGTTGCAACTCTGTAATGTGAAGTCCTTGGGTGGCTGATAGAACAACCGTTCTCGTGATCACCTGGAGGTGTTTAAGACTTCGCAGAATGACTGCAAAGGGGTTATACTGTCAGTGGAGATAAGCACTGTCCGTTCGATCCATATGGCTCATAAGAGCTCAACCGCTTTCAGAGCGGGACCTGGGCGATCACTTGGTGAAGTTGATATAAATTGCTTTCCAACCATTGTTGGAAGTGACAAGGTCATGGCTTAGTACGGGTGATTCTACCTGCGCGGCTCTAGCTGGCAGATGCATCCTTCAAGAGACCCCACTGATTCGGGCTGTTGAACATAGGTGTCTTATCCTCTTCTTTGCTACCATTTTGTATAGATATGTAAGTTTCAACTTATCTTCACTTCTTACAGTGAGCAACTCTGAATTCGGTAACTGTCGTGCAACGTTTGATAGCGTCTCCCAGACGTCGACTATGACGTCTAAAGACTTCATAGCTGCAACTATAGATGTTGCAAGGACGTTACAATGAATGAGGCGCCGTAGATGCATTGAGTTCCAGTGCCATCGAAAAGCAAGGCGAGAAGGAGTGCACAAGTGATAGATTTTGCGGTTTTCTTCACTTCGATCTATAAACATCTCCAGAAGTGATCTCTAGTTCCCCATTGCCATCAATGCATCATCAAGCAAAGCGACTATTTGAGCCACGGCTTCAATCTGTGCAGGAAAGTAAGACACCATTCCTAGACCACCACCATCAACCATGTCTCCATCAATGTAACCGTCATCATTACCAGTCTCGTCATGGGTCTCTTCAAGAGCCTCGCCTCAAATCACATATTACAGAGAGGCCGTCAATATCCAATAGCAGCCCTCGGCTTGCCACGTATACAATAAGGAAGGCAAGATGTCTCTTTACGCTCCTCAAGCTTTGCATCCCTAATCGCACCACTGCTCTACACGCCTGATCATTTCGATCCATCGATAACAATGCAGAAATATGAAATCAACGAACACAGCAAAAGAAGCCCCAGCAGATATCTGTGCGTTACCATACCACTTCCAAGTAAAATGACTTTCTTTTCTTCTTATGCAACGGATGAGACTTGCCCTAGTTTGTGGAAGCCAGTTATCATAGATGAGTATCTTTGTGTCAATATCCATATATGCATGCTGTAGAATGTAGGAATAAGTATCAACTCGCAATACGAACCTAATGGAATCCTTCAGCTCTGTTCTAGAAGACAGGTACCTACTGAGCGGGAAAAATGTTTGGGCAATCAAGACTCCGATGCTAACATAGGATCACAAGCTTGAAGTGACGGACTACTTTGTAACATACTCCTAGCATTCTGATATCATGGTATATGATATTTAAGTAAAGACAGATATATGGCACAGCTTTCAAGTGATACATGAAAAATTTGTTAAAAATTGAATTGCAAGCTAAACTAACGAAGTTTTGGTAAAAACTATTATACTAAAATTCATCTCAGGGGCGAAGTGAGCAAGATCAGACTAAGCAGTTAATCATAACTACGTTGTGTATTTTGGACCTAGGTGTTACGAGCATTCCATTCACAATGTTCAAAAGCAACTACGGATTTCACGAGCACAATGCAGCGCCAAGTACGGCTAAGTCCTGGGGTCAACATGACGCCAGGACTGTTAACATGTGGAGCAAAAACGTACAGTCCGAAGACCGTACGCCCAAATCACATGTAAACCCTCAACAAGGAGGCAATTTGTGTTTGAAAATCGTTTCTTGAAGACCTAGAACCAGCATTATGCTACCGTAGTACGAACCAATGATCCGATCCTTGTGCCTTTTTTTTCATCCTACAACCGCGCTCCCAATGCCCAAATAAAAAAATTTAAGCAGAGGTGATGGTGCGGCGCTGGCGGGAAGCACGCTGTCTGGCGTTCAAGCGGACGTTCTCACGACCGGCAACAGCCTCGGACTTCTGGACAACCTCCTCACCCTCGGTAAGGATCAACTCAATGTGACATGGGTTGGACATGTATGGGTTGATCTAGAAATTGCTGTCAGAAAATGCTCTCTTCGGCATAATTTTCGGAAGGTACTTACACGACCGTGGGCACGGTATGTTCGGCGACGCTGCTTTGGGGCCTGGTTGACCTGGATGTGCTTGACAACGAGGTTACCGGTGTCAAGGCCCTTGGTGTCGGCGTTGGCCTCGGCGTTCTTGAGGAGACCGAGAAGGAACTCGGCGGACTTTACTGGCCATCTGGCGCGGGAGACACCGAACTGCTTGCCCTGGGCAGCGCGACCGGTTCCACCAGCGTATCTTCTCATTGGGACAGCCTCCTTGTGCTCTTGGACGTTCTCGAGGAACTTAACAGCTCTCTGGAGCTTCCATCCGTTGATGGCCTGTGCGGTCTCGCGGGTGTTCTTGAAAGAAACACGAAGATAGGCACCGCGCGCGCGGGCGGACTTGGCCGGGGCGATCTCAGTTGCTGCGTAACGGACCTGAGGGTGAAGACGTTAGCTATTTGCTCGTGTCTTCATGTTATTCTCTCCTGTTTGTGGTGTCTTCAAACATGAAATTTGCGATGAATCAAAAATCCAATCAATTCAAAAGAGCCTATTCAAGGATGCCATCTCCAATCTGAAGATGGTCGCGTGTTCGACAGAAGAGCAGTCAAGAAGGATTTGCTTACCATCTTGTCGTTGTTGGGCGTGTTGTTGTCGGAATGAAAATCGATCGTCGTCGGTCTACGAAGTTGCGAACTTTTCGATTGTGGAAACTCGCTAAATTGTAGGGTTTGCTTTGTGTGCCTTAAGGCGTCAATAAATTCTATCAAGCTACGACCGAAATGACGCTAGTGTCAAATTATTTGCTGCGAGCAAAGAAGCTCTCCAGAAAATTTCGGCCGCCGAAGCAGTGAAAATTAAAGCATTTTACTGAAGTACATTTAATTCTTCAGCAACCAACAACACTTCACGCCAATTCTTTTCGATAATAAACCGCATACATGGCATTCACTCCAAGAGGTGGTCGCGGCGGTGGTGACCGTGGCGGACGTGGTGGATTCGGTGGACGTGGTGGTGGTGACCGTGGTGGACGTGGAGGATTCGGTGACCGTGGTGGACGTGGAGGATTTGGAGACCGTGGAGGACGCGGTGGTGGACGTGGTGGATTTGGAGATCGAGGTTAGTAACACATTCTGGAAGCCCAGCAGAGATTATATCCTTGATCCATTGGGCTTTCGACGGCGCACAAAACATGCGCCGTTACATCCAAATTCTCTGGAGAACATAAGTAGCTGACCGGAGGGTAAGGAGGTCGAGGTGGACGTGGAGCCCCAAGAGGTGGACGCGGTGCTCCTCGTGGAGGCCGTGGTGGCGGAGCCAAGGGTGGAGCCAAGACCATTGTTGTAAGTTCTCTTGGAGATAAAAATATTATCACGTTGGATAGTATACTGACTTTATCATAGGAGCCTCACAGACATGCCGGTATCTTCGTAGCCCGTGGAAAGGAGGACATGTTGGTCACCAAGAATATGGCTCCAGGAGAGTCTGTCTATGGTGAGAAGCGCATTTCTGTCGAGAACGCTGGAGCACCAAACGCCGACGGAACCCCATCCACCACCAAGACCGAGTACAGAGTTTGGAACCCTTTCAGATCCAAGATCGCTGCTGGTGTTTTGGGTGGTTTGGACGAGATCTTCATCAAGCCAGGATCCAAGGTCCTCTACTTGGGTGCTGCTTCTGGTACTTCCGTTTCTCACGTTGCTGATATCGTCGGTCCAACCGGTACCGTTTTCGCTGTTGAGTTCTCCCACAGATCTGGACGTGACTTGATCAACATGGCCACTCACCGCACAAACGTCATCCCAATCATTGAGGATGCCCGTCACCCTCTCCGCTACAGAATGTTGGTCTCAATGGTCGATGTTATTTTCGCCGATGTTGCCCAGCCAGATCAGGCCCGTATTGTTGGTCTTAACGCCCATCTTTTCCTCAAGGTTGGAGGTGGTGTCTTGGTCTCTATCAAGGCATCCTGTATCGATTCTACCGCTGTGCCAGAGGCTGTTTTCGCCAGAGAAGTCCAGAAGATGAGAGATGAGAGAATGAAGCCATTGGAGCAACTGACTTTGGGTATGTGGTACAATATTCTAAGATACTTGAAATATACTAACAAAATCTCCAGAGCCTTTCGAGAGAGATCACGCCATGGTCGCTGCCCGTTACGTCCGCTCCCTCTAAACATCTCGATGATTTACCCCATCTGTTTCTCTACATAACTTCGCACGAGTGATCTCGTGTCAGAACAAAAATCTGCTTTCTGTCTTGCTATGCTGGTTTGGTCGGAATGATTCCTTTACGGTGTAATCATTATGGATAAATGGCGTTTGGATTTTCACATAGGAACAAAATGAACTTTCTAAAAAATCACTTGATGGGCACCTTTTTTGCTGTGCACATGACTTCTTACCCCCTATCTGCTTAGAGATACCAGATCTTCAGCTAACTTCTGGAGATCCGTTGCAGGCTCATACCTCCATTTGATTAATTGATCGCCAGCCTCCATGATACTCTGACATAAGGACATCGGCACCGAACTTTCAAGTGTGGTCGAAAGCCGCGGTGAATGAGTCCCTTCACTGACCTTATGAGGACACAAGCTAAGTATCCTTCGAGAGCTTGAGACAAGACAAAGATCAAGAGCCACGACGCGCAGGCTCAAGAAGCATATCGAAACGCCAGCCACAGCGCTGATTTAGGCGCGAGACAAACCCCCTTCCTATGAACCGAGATACTCCGACATCGACAAGAAACATGCATGAGCATCTCAGAGGATCTGAAGTCGGCTCCGGGACCAAGAGTAGGAGTCAACGGGGTTGAGGAGAGCATTGCGCTGATGCTGCGGTGACTTCTTGGGCTCTGGGATGTCGTCAGGCGTACTTGAGCTTGTGTCGCTGGTGGCGGGGGTACCTGCCTGGATCCGGGGGCCCTGGGCTGTGGGTTTGTTGATGTCGTGGTGTAGATGTTGAAGCTTCATGTCTGTGGGTGCGGGCAATGTACTGGTATCTTGAGAGGCATCAGATGTGAAGTGTCAGTCTGTGGGATTACAAGTAATCATAGCTTGGATCATGTCCTTTGGATGGATTGAGTAGGACTTCAAGAGGCAAATTATGAAGCAACAATTCGTGGGTTTTGCAGCCCGAATATTAGGCGGATCCTATTCATGTGCCATGGTAATCAACTGGGTGTCCGTCAATGGATTTTCTTGATGTTAACCTGTAGGTCTGAACAGTCAATTCAGGTTTCATGGGGTTGGAAAAGGCAAGTCGGAGGTCTAATTGAGGAACTTCTTTGCCTAGTAATGTTTCGTACGGCTAGACTGGCTCGACGGATTACTTTGAAACGTGAATGCAGTCATAGATCTCTCGGCATTCATTTACGTTTCTTGATCGACAGGCTGTCTGCAACCTCGGACGTGGAAGAGGAACTTGTTCCATTCTTCCGATCTGCTCAGTTGAGGAGCCAAGTGATACTCGACACAGCACGAAGAAGTACCAGAGAAATTCCGAACAACACTGGCTTGCCGTAGGACAGAGAAATCCATATTGCACGTAGTACAAAGAGTGAGATAGCATTTCTCCTTAGATCGTGTTTACCTATTCTTGAATGTCTCGATACTATCTTTGCCGCTCGAGGAAAGAGCTACGGATAACTGGGGATAACAACTATTTATTTTTGCGTCTCTCGATGCCAAGGAGATAGCAATTGAGCCAGAGCTAGTAGTCACAACGCTGAGGCGGCTCCGTTGATACTCTCCCAGCCGTGCCATGGAGAAGGTAAAAGGTAGATAAGGTAGAATAGGAGAAGTGACCTCACTGACCCGACCCGACACCATGGGTCAGAGTATGAATCTCATTTTAAGAAGCACCCAAATCCGTGTTACAAAGCAATAATCTGCATTGATGAAGCCTATTCAAACAAGCTGAAATGCACAGCAGGCAGGTTGTGAAACCGCCGATGCATGTTGGAGAATACTGTAAGGGCGAGGACAACAGAGATGCAGACGCAGGCTTCAATACGAGTGTCAGTGTGAGAAGGGGAACGAGAGGTGAGAAGTGATGAATGCACAGATGGACGCCTCAATATGTGATTCAAGTCGTTTGGTGAGGCTCTGTCAGCCAATCGTCGATCGCTACTTTGATGCTGGACGTTGCATCATATGCGCGCAGAGTTGAGGTTCAACATGGGAATCCGATTTGGTTGTACGGTACTGGACTGTACTCCGCATGTACACCGTATCGTATTATCGGATGTATTTTGCTCGATAAGTATGAACATCAAGTAGACTGATGGCCCATGTCTACCCGGGGCTGTATCGATAGGGAGTCAGGGCAGAAGATCTGTACGCCTCTGACGAAGCGATCATCGATGCATCGAAACGAAGCTGAGCTCATTGGGGTACGATTCGTTGTGGCGGCACACTGTGCTGAAGTGCAGAGAGGAGGAATGCTCCGTGTCCAGTACTCGCCCATACTAAGTGCCTGCATTGGAATATGGGCGAGTACTGTTCATACTCAGATCTGAACGAAACGACCATTGGCATGCTCATTTCATCTGCATTGGCCAGAACCATATTATTTGGTGCGAAGCTGGTAGGTATGGATTCGAATAGGTACTTATGATAGTTAGTAGAGTAGCATCAACCATACTGTAGGTAATGGCATTATCAACTGCTTCCAATCAGATCGCATTGGTACCTGACGGAGTTCCGTATCTGATAACGACGAAGGAACCCAATGTATGTTGTACTTGTATGTTTGTGAACAGCTCGGGTGCTCTTCAGCCTCAAAGTCGACAACGACAAACAAAGCTACCTACCCACCTGTTCATATGAAGGATCAAGCATACAACTATCAATAGGGGTGCTGTCTGCGGAAATGTCACTCAAGTAAGTAGGAAGAGAGTCCCAAGATAATCCGAGTCGCCGAAGCAGAAGACAATCCGTTTGTTGTCCTGCTACACAAGCACTCTATATTCATGAGAGCAAGACGACGAGCCTCGTGTCGTCGACGATGATCTCGTTCTGTAGATCTACCATCATTTCCAGCTAGCACTCGAACAACTCAGAAGAGTCTCCCAAAGAGGGAATTGGACCCCGACCGAGGCAACGAACACCGACACTCATAGTGCAAGTAATGAAAAGAAGTGGCCCAACACAACGTAGCATACACAACCTCGCTGCTCGCAATTGCGAAATGTCTGTCACGACACTGGATCTGTCTGACCTGTTCGACGTGTCGCATGGGAAATTGGTGCGGAGTACGAGTAAATCCGAGCGGTCCTTTATCAGATGCAGGGCCTTACACCGACACCGCGACAACACGCACAACTTGGACCCCCAAAAATCCTTTAGATGTGGTCAATGTCGTTATGCACAGGTATCCAGGGTCCTACCTTAATTTACTCGAGTCTCCAGTCTCCATTCTCCAGTCTCCAGTCTCCAGTCTCCAGTCTCCAGCCTCCAGCCTCCAGCCTCCAGCAATAGCAACGGCCATGGTCGTGAGGGAATTCGTATGTAGGTTGGTGGTATGTGTCTCGTCGTAGGCCGTAACATTGTTCTCGACTCGACTCGATTGGAATCTTGTGCATCACGGGATTGGTCTGCCCCACCACTGTTAGGACATGTAGCACTTTGTTAGGCGCAAGTACTCCGTGTTTTACGCGTAACATGTTGAATCTGGAGACTGGAGAATCTAAGTGCAAGTACTTAGCATGTAATGAGTGGCATCTGATTTTCGAGCCCATTTCTGCGGAGTGAAGGCATTTTCGGGCGGCTAAATGGGGTGGGATGGAATATGATGAGATGGGTTTCTTGTCGTCGATTTGTGGTGTACGAGTGGAGATGGGAAAAGCAAGCCGAGCAGAGACAGATCATCACCAGATTGCTTTGACATGGAAATCCAACACTCAAGAACGTACCCTACATATTACCATGTATTACTCGACCTTCTGGGGCTCCATCACTTATTACCTTACTCATTGCCCATTGATATTACCAAATCACTCGACTCGGGACATTACCAATGCGGAAATTCGGTTGCGATTGAGAGGACACACGTTCTAGATCGTGCTCCCTCCCTGACCTTCGTACAGTAGCACAGCAGGTATGGATCCCCATCATTTGAACATCTGGAATCAGACGTCCAAAGCAAGCGCCGCACCTCAACCTTGTGGCTGCTTTGAACGTGGGACTTGGGCTTGGGCATCCGAAGTGTCTGCGGTACCTCATACCTCAACCTATTTGTGTCAGCCACTAGAGCCGCAGTGCCGAGGAATGTAGCGACGGCGGGGCGGTGCCTTTTAATCCGATAAAAGACCGCTTGCAAGGAAGATGAGGCAAGATGCTCGAGATCGGCACGTGATCCGGCCCTACCATGCTGCCAAGTGAGTTGCTACCTAAGGAAAGGGCCGTGGGAAGAGAGATCCACGTGACTTTCAGCGCCGTCAAACGCTGGGAGCGCCTGATTTAGCATGGGGTATGTAATCCTGAGGCTCCCAATGGCACGCGACAGCACAGCTCAAGCCAAATATCGATCGGCGCACGAGCCTGGCCGCTCGCAAATGCCGAATGAGCAGCCAATGGGATATCCACCTTTTGAACCCTTCGGTTGAAACGAGTCAAAGACCGAGTCACCAATGAGAGCACAGCGATAAGCAGACTTCCAAAAGGGATTGGCGCCTCCACACCTCTAAAAGTCGACGGTGAAGTTTGTCTTGGCATTACGCGACTCTTGGCTTGTTCTCCGGATTGGGCGACTAGGTGACTAGGTGACTATGCGACTGGGTTGCGACGGGTGAGTTGAGTTGATGAATGGAATAGACGGTCGTCGTGGAGTCGAGAGTCAGAGTCAATCAGAGTCCGAGTCGGATTGGGGCTCGGATTCAGACTCAAGAAGCTTGGTAAAGAGAGTGAAGTGCTGGAATCCTCGACATGGCTGAAGATGCCTGACAAGATGACAGGGTGATGACCACGAAAAGAAGAGAGAAAAGGCTCGAAAAAGTTCAAGGGCCAGAATCCACATCGAATCATCCGTGCTCGGTGCTTTTACAAAACCCGTCATTGATGATGCTGGGGACGAGAGAAACGGGGGGCTTTGTCTTTTTCTATTGTATCAATAAGTGCCTACCCATCCATACTCCATACTCCATACTCCATACTCCAGATTGTATTCTAATTATTCATATGAATAAGCAGTACGCAGTCAAATTTCGGTCTTGCTTAATAATTCGTACGGCATTCATAAGATGTTTTACAACTACGGCACTCTAGTGAAGGGCCGTAGGGAATAGTGGCGGGCTCGAAGTTCTAACAAGACAAGTGTATGCTTTCCCTTAGTACAGGTTGAGGGCCACGATGTTTTGCCAAAGTCCGAAGTCTAAATGCTAGGGACATGTCATGGAAGCAGTGGCACACTGGCACAGAAATTAGAAGGGCACCAATTCTCAAGAGCAGACGGCAAAATGGCGCGTAACGTGCGAAGGTCAAGGTCAAGGTCAAGGTCAAGCTCAAGCTCGGAGGCGCAACGAAGATCCTTGATTTTGAGGTGTCATAGGCCGACGAAATGCCTTGGGAAGCGAGAGAGTTGAGCTCAAACATGAGGGTAGGGTAGAGTATGTAAGTACTAAGTATTACCGCTCGCACCGTCTGTACTTGTAAATTGCACGCACACGACACACTCTATCGGAGTGAGTTGAGCGTGAGTCTCACAAGCATCGCATCGCATCGCATCGCGCCGCATCCATGAGAATTGAGGGAGAGAAAAACGCGTGAACAGGGTGTGCACAGCCTAGAGATGGACCCTCTTTCGCACAGCATACATCTCTCTGATTGCTTGGGGTGCGTGGATATGCTTGGGGGGTGAAGGGCGAGATCATCGTCATGTCGGAAAGTATGAAATGAAAAGAGTATGGATGGGTAGTTTTTTTGACAGCGAGAAGAGAGAGCATGTATCGGCGAGTGGGGGGAATGCAGAATGTGCAACATTACATTGCAGCCAAAGGATGAGGAGGAATATGTAAGTGTGTAGGTAAGGAACACAAGCCCGATGAAGAGATTCGATAGAGGTGGATAGAGGTGGATAGAGGTGGAGGTGGATGGAGATGGAGGTGGATGTGGAGATGAAGATGAAGATGAAGATGAAGATGAAGATGAAGATGAAGATGAAGATGAAGATTGAGGAGTTTGCGCAGGAGGTTTAAATCAGTTGGACGAGACACAGAGATGATGAGAATAGGTATGTAGATTGGGTTGGGTTGGGTTGGGTTGGAGACTGAGATTGAGATTGATTGAGATTCTTAATGGCCATATCTGATGAGAGTATGTGGTGGATGATTGGAGCATCCGAGTCAACACAAGACTCCATACTTTCTGCTCCAGACAACAAGGGAGATGGAATATTCTATGAACACATGCTTTCCAAGTCAAGTCTGTATATTCAAGGTATTCATAAGATATTCTTGTTGATGGATTGCTTTACTCTACTCTACTCTACTCTACTCTACTCTACTCTACTCTGCTCTGCTCTACTGAGCTATGTGTGTATATATCTCATTCTAATCGATCGGACTCCATCTGGATGGATGGATGGATATATTTGCCCCATTTTACAACATAGGACTTGTACTCCATCAACATCAACCAATGCTTTCTCCTAATTAGTCTCTCTACTCCGTACTAGTACAACCCACGCTTCATCCTCCACTAGTATACTACTAAGTACTATACTCTCATCCGTTGCGCCTCCACTTCCATATCCTAATCACCGTGACACACTACTGACAATGACAAGAAGAGTAGACCCTCGCGTGCCTTGCGCACTACATAGTACATACATACATACCTATGTATCCACTGTGCCACTACCACTACATGTGTACTAACCAGCCCCCCTTCCCCCCCCAAACCCAAAGCAAGACCTTGCCGAACGGGCCCCGTTACTACCACTACTGATACTACACATCTACGTATCTACGTATGCGCATCTACGCATTTACGCACTGCTAAGGACTTACAATCAAGCACTTAATACTTGTATTTACTTTACCTTACTTTGCCTTACTTTACTTTACTTCACCTTATCTTGCCTTAACTACTCTATGAACTGTGTACAGTACTACCAGCCTTATCCTGCTCTTATAACGACTCGACACTCCCCACCACCACCTCGTTGGCACAAAAAAAAAGTAATAATAAACCCCCCCCCCCCCCCCCCCCCCCCCCCCCAACAGTCGACCAACCAGAATATCATCAAAAGTAATTCCAACCAACAAACACTTCAACCTCACATCCGGTGTTAATACTTCAATCCTCCTCGATCCGTCTTTGCCATCCTCACGGCCTACCTACTCAACATCACATTCCCCACAATCACATCTCCTTCAAGATAATCGATATCCTCCTCCTCCTCCTCTTCCACCCCCAGTCCAACATTCCTCACCGACACCTCGATTTCATCTCTACCTGCATACGTGCGAGTGTGTATATCGTGTGCATCTCATTCGTCGCACTGTATCTCCGATCCGTGGGCGATAATAGAATAACAATCCCCCATCACCATCACCATCACCATCACCATCACCATCACCATCACCTTCACCTTCTCTTCTCTCGAATCAACTTTCATCGCACCGCACCCTCAATCCGTCACGGATCTTACTTCTTGCACGACTGCCTCTCCGTCAGCGTCAGCAAGTGTCCTCCCAGCACGCACACACGCACGCACGCCCGTCCGTCAATAACCGTCCAGCCTGCTGTCATCATCTGCCTCATATCACCCTCATCTATTGTCTCTTCCTCTCTTCCCATCGCAACTACTCCCGACGGCCCTCCCCTTTCAGCCGATAAATCAACTGCCAGCTCGTGTGCTCACTTCACTTTCGACCTGCAAAAAGCTCCCCCCCCCCCCACCCCCTCGAGCAAGGCTCCATTCCATCTACGACATCAAATCGACACAAATACTGTGCATAATCTCGGAATCATCACGGAATATCTGGCCGCCTTCTTGTATTTCGCAGTCAACCGACACTCTACGATACTCCCACACGTCTTCGCGCATCATGTCTACCACTTTCGCGATGCCTCTACAACAACCACACTACACTACCTCCCCAACACAATACACCCTCTACAACAACACACACTCGCAACAAGTGTCTCCTACAAACTCGGCCACGGGAACTCCCAGCAATGGATCGCCAACTTCCCCTCGTGGTAGCATCGCGCATCTCCCTGGCCACGTTCGTCAATTGCGACCACCAAAGTCCCCCTTGTACGTTCCGGCTGTTTTGCGACCAACGGACCCTCCAGCGAAGAGAACCACCAAAACATCTCCTCTCACCCCACCTCAAAGTATGAATGGCAGTTTTGATGGGTCGGATAAGGGAAAGACACTCAGTCGTCGATCAACCGGAGATTCGGGCAAGTTTGGACTCGGTCATGTCGAGGAACATGAATGGGCCACTGGATCTGGCTACGGTGCATGCACAGCATCGCCAACACGATCCCACTGGAAGGTATGTCAATGCTCACCTCACCCAAATCTCTCTTACCCAATTGTGTCTGTGCGAAGAGGATGGTCATCCCTTCGCTTTCGCAATACGTACCGGCGAAGTCTGTAATGTGGAACTTTGCCGATGAGGATGTTCGTTACAATTGTGGATCCAAGTGGACCAACACATCTTATTTGCCCCACCCCGAACAACGTCACGTAAAGCAGCGACTGACAGCCCCTCCAGCCAGATTCCGCTTCCTCCGTCTGCGATGATTCGTCGTGCACTCGCGCTTTCACCTACTTCAAACGCCGACACCATTGCCGTCGTTGCGGAAACATCTACTGCGATCTCCACTCCTCCTACGCTGTTCCTCTTGATCAGGATGCCGCTTTCCACCCACGTGGTGGTCTGCAGCGTGCATGCGAAGGTTGCTGGTCAGAGTATAAGAGCTGGGAATTCTCCCGAACTTCCAGAAGCAATTCCGAGGCATCCGATGGCAGCGACGGTACCAAGACTCCAGTCATTGGTTGCAAGAGTAGAGTCATGAACCTCACTGGAAGGAGAGAAGGTGGAATGGCTGAGAGTCTCGGTGCTTCCGTCCCAAGAGATTGGACTTGGAGCACTTTCTAAGTGTCTCCTTCTGTGACTTGTGTCGCAGGTCTGCATTTGAGATACCGAACACGCGTTCCATTCGCTCTGTATGACGAGTGTAGGATGAGAAGATTGTTGCTGTTTTTGTCGAGCGTTGCGTTGCTTGGAGCTGATATCATATACCCTTTTCTTTTTGTTTCTTTTTATCATTATAAAGATTGCTTGGCGTTGGGTGTTGATCTGGGATAGACTTGGGTATGGGCGATGCCTGTAATGAATAGTTTCATGATATGGACTGAGAAGAGTTTCGACGGCATAACGAGCTCATGGAATGGAATAGATGAAATCCTGATACTTTATACCTCCCATAGACTGACAATTGGTGACTGAGGAACTGAAAATAACCGCACGTAACTGGCAAGCTTGATCCTGAGAGGTGTCCTCTGGGGGGGGGAAGACAGCTATATATCATGTATGGGAATGGCACGATGGCGACATATTTTTTGGTCATAATTACGCAATCCATAGGCTTCTTGCATGACCTCTAACTTGACCAAGACAATCAATCAGTCAGTCATACGCATAGAACAAACACTGAGAATTGAGTTGAATTGCATTCTGGGCCATTGGAATGGCGACATAACAGCATTGACCGCACTTAAGCATGAGTGCTCAGTCTTGTTTACCGCCTTCCTGCATGCCGTACAACGTCGCTTTTGATACAGTACCGAGCACACATCTACATATATGCTGCAATGTCGTCTCGAATCTTGCATTGTTGACGACATCATTCAGGAGTTTTGGAAGGAAGAGGTTGGTGGGTTGGTAGGAGGTTGAGAAGATGGAGCTGTCACGACGTTGTGGCCAGAGTCATCTGACCACACGGAGAGCGAGTGCATGTGTGGTGCACAGCAGCTGGAACGTTGTGAGACCGAAGTGTATTGAGAATTTCATCTACATTCTACATCGAGCAACATTGAGCCCACCCGCTCTAGCAAGTTCACGACATCCTCATTGCGCCTCTGCTTCTCAACTTCACCAACGTAAATCCACATTTCATGACCACAGCGCCTCTGTCCGCGCTTAACCCACCCAAATCCCATTCTGCCTCGCGCAACACAGCCCAACTCCAACATCCTCAATCAAAAATTCAAGGCCGCCCAGCTCTCAGAAATATTCGGCGCACCCCCAATCGCTCAACAGCCCTCCTCCCTTCAGACGACGTATAAAGATCCGCGGCCATACATGTAACCCACTCCATTTATGTTTCTCATAAATCCTTCTTCCATACATGGTCTTCTCATACAGTGCCTTCTTCGGCACCTCTCCCGAGGGCCCCTGTCTCTTCTGTCCTGACCGCCGCGCAGAGCTCAAGAACATTGTCTACGAGGTATGTGCGTCCCAGCAGCTGCGTATGTGCAGTGCAGTGCACTTTCAGAGATCCGTCTCCCAGCCGCCCACGGCCGCATGTCTGGCAGCGTCAGCATGTGCGGTGTGGGATCAACATCGCCAGCCACTGACCACAGCAGGATGACACGCTCCTCGCCGTCGAGAACAGACAGCTCGCCGGCAAAGCGCACTGGCTGATAGTGCCGCGCCGCCACATCCGCGACATCGAGAGCGTGACCGTCGCAGATCGCGATCTATGTACCTTCCCCCCCCCCCTCCCCTCTCCCCGTGCCCTACCCCCATCTTCTCCCTCTCACCCGCCCATCAATGTCCCAAGCTCACCTCTCGCAGTCCTCGCCATGGAATCCGTCAAGGACATGCTCCTCCGCGAGAACTTCCCCACCGCGCCGCCGGAGGACGTCCACGTCGGCTACCACCGCGGCCACCGGCCGCTCGGCGGCGTCGTGGGCGCCTTTGGGGCCCCGGATATCATCTCCGTGCACCATCTACATCTGCACGTCATTGTGCAGCCGAACTGGTTTCTGAGGACGCTGAAATATCCGCTGTGGTTTCCGGGGATGTGGGTTAGTAATCAGTGGGTATTGGAGAAGCTGGGTGTTGGGAAGGGGAAGGCTGATGCTGGTGCTGATGCGAGTCGGGCCTCGATGTCGAGCTTGGTTGAGGACGCTGCTGCTTCTGGATTGACTGGTACGACGTCGGTGGGAGAGCGGAGGACGTAGTACTTTCGTGGTGGAAGTGATGATACCCTGTGATTCTGTAGGTCTGCAACGCGGACGTTTGGAATTTAATATGATTTCCAGCAATTATTTACGTACTCCGAAGCAAGTGAGCCTCAAATCCTCATCTAGATGGTCTTGGTATCAACAGATTCACTTGACAATAGATGTGACGATGACGCTTGTCTACGATATATTCTGCATTCTTGATAACTTGAGAATAGGCGGGGCCATGTGTTAGTATCCGGTACCAATGTTCAAACCCATCTTCATGTAGAGAGTGTTTGACCTCCGAATAACAAGCTCATCTTTCATGATACCCGATTCTTACAATAACCATCTCAGGAGGAAGGATTGGAGCTCGATAGGTCAAAGAAGTACTAGGGAGTCGAACTTCCAATATTTCAAGTAGACCAGACGGCGGACTCTTTAGTCCTCTCTGCTTTGTTATATTCTATTGATACATAGATCATGTTTCCAGTGCGCTATGCGCTGTAGTGATTCAGAACTGTGATTTGTTCTGTTGAGTTGCAAGTGCTGTTACAACTTACAGCTCAAGAGAGACGAGAGAGGAGAGACAGGCAAAGAAAAAATGGGTGTAGTAGGTGGTTGTCGTTCCCCTATTTCTTCTACTTTTTACCTAGTTGAGTATAAAATCGCCTACTTCACAGCCCCCTCTACCTCCACTCTACAACTGCCTCAGAATTGGTTTCCAACTATCTCAACAACAGCTATCTTCAGCCATCATCTGAAAAGCCGACACGTCTCTTCTTTCTTCTCATACGTTTCCCATCTTCGATTATTTTTCTACTCTGCAAAACCTTGGGCATCTGGACGTCAACAACATTATCTGATCGAAACTTTCTCGAGCACTCAAGGATAACTCCACCATACGTTTCACACGACAAGCTTCTTCTATCTACGGTTGTCATCCAGATACTGTTCATCATCGTCAACATGCCCTGCAGTCTTCCAGATCATGCTCACTCCTGACCAGCTCTGCCATTGACCCAGCACAGGTCCACAGAAAGCTGCGAGAGAGTGTATGAATAGTGTCCCACCGAACGGCAACGTACCCGCCACGGAAACAGTCTTGGAACTCTTGGAATGACTGGGTTGGCAGACGCGACGAGGTCGATCGAACTGCTTCCCGGCTCCGAGAACATCTGGGCGTCCGCATATACAATCGCAAGAGCTACTCGTAGAGTCCGGATGGCACGCTAAGGATATGTCTGCACAAGCGCCTTGTCGTGATATCCAAATCGTGCTCACTTTGTCCTCCTCGCGCAGTTCTCCTCGTGCGGGAGAACAATCACTTGCGCCACCCCTATCTGCCCAACCCCATCTGGACATCCCCCTACCCGACAAATCTCCGAACAACGTCCCGGCGAAGAGCCTCCTTTTCAAGAGCCAGCCGCTAAGCCGCCAACCGTGGTCCAGGCATCAATTGATACGGGAACAGACGTTTTCCAAAATGCGATCAGCAAGTGATTCCGAGCTGTTGCCGACTGGCACATCGGCGGTCGAATCCAAGTTGCAATGCAGCAATACACCAACGGGCGAATCCAAGATGCTGTTGAGCGCAATATTGACGGGAAACCACAGCCAGCTATCGACCAGCGAGGTCTTACGGCTTGGGATAGATCGCTGCCTCGTCCCCTACAGAGTTGCATCCGAACAGTGGCTGGTCAAGAGTAGTAGCTAATGTTCATCTCTGAAGACTAGAGCGTAGAAAACACCAACCAGGGTGGGCGGGTTTGTGCTTCGATGCGTGGCTCGGCTGTTGCCAGAGGCTGGTGGTGATAAGGATGGGGAGAGGAAGGGGAAAGATCATGAAACGCTGTAATGTCCGAGGAAAGGGGGAAGAAACCCGAGTTTTAAGGGCCGAATGCCTTTGATTGTTCCGATGCCAAAGTTTGATATTGTGGTATGCCAGAATTAGAAATCGCTATAGAATGAAATAGGAAGATACATGATACGTCAAAATTATTAGATGTATGTCCACCATGCGTTATTACCGCGTCCTGCTCCTCAGTTCTCATTCGCCAGCTCAATGACCATAGCAGCAGCCTCCTCGAAATCATCGTAAGCATGCAGAGGGAGTCCACTCTCCGCAATCTAAAGCCGTCAGACCGGATCCCACCGACACCACGAACTACCGATCAAGGTCAAGACTTACAATTCTCTGCCCCTCGGCTTCATTCGTGCCCCTGATTCTAACCACAACGGGAATCCTCATCTCCAACTCCTTGAAGGCCAACAGAACGCCCTCGGCAATCATATCACCCCTCGTGAGCCCACCAAAGATATTCACGAAAATCGCCGCGACCCTCGGATCATCCAGGATGGCTTGGAAGCTCTTCTTGACCGTCTCGCTGGTAGCCTTCCCCCCAGTATCGAGGAAATTCGCCGGCTTGCCGCCGGCGTCTCGGAGGGCGTCCACGGTGTTCATCGCGAGGCCGGCGCCATTGACAAGGGTGCCGATGTTGGCGGCGTGGTCCGCAAGACGGATGTACACGATGCCGGCCTTCTCGGCCTCGACCTCAGCAGGCACCTCATCTTCGATGGCGCGCAGGGTATGGACGTCGGTTTGGCGCCCGGCGCTGCGGAAAGCGGCGTCGTCGAAGCCGAACTTCGCGCCCACGACCTTGATATCGCCCAGGCGCTCGACGATGTGGGTTTCTAGCAGGAAGGCTTCTTTTTCTTTGTACAGCGAGATCAGCTGCCGGAGGATCTTGGGAAGAGAACCCCGTACGGATTCCGGGAGGTCGAGATGCGAGGCTACGCTGCGCGCACGAAGCTCGTCGAAGCCTTTGCGGTAGTCGAAGGTAAAACGCTTGGCTTGAGACTGCGTGGCATCAATGTTGGGAGATGCGATTATACATGGTGAGAGGCTAGTGCGGTCCACGGCTATGGCGAGGAGGCGGCGAGTACCTTTGCCAGAGTATTCGGAGGCATTGATACCACGTTGACGGAGGAGATCAAGGGCCAGATTCTCCTTGATGTAAAGTGTGCGCTTCTGTTGGATTGTGTTGGATGGTGTCGAAGCAGGAACAGGGCGTCGAACTAAAGTATGCAGGCCTCTAGATTGAGCCACCCTCCTGGATCCTGTTGATAATGTTGCCTCTTTCGAATAGGCACTGGTACGGGCACTTGTGCTTAACAAACCATTCATGGCATCCCCGAATTTCGCAGGATGATTGACAATAGTTACCCCAACATCTTCGAGAGCTTTTATTTTGGTGATTGCGTCTAGGTCTCCTGGGACAGTGAATGCCCCTGCATGACCCATAACTCGACCTGGCGCTGCATTTATACCACCAACAAGAGCAGCAATAGGTCTGAATTGACAAGTCAGTCTTGGTTCTTAGCAAGTCTGCAGAAGCTTACTTGGGATTTGTAGTCCTCCTCTTGTAGTCACGTATCCACTCCGCAGCATCAATTTCAGCATTACCTCCGATCTCACCAATAATTATTATGCCCTCTGTGTCATTATCATGCTCGAAAATCTTGAGAGCATCTACGAAATTTGTGCCTGCGAGGACATCACCTCCCATACCAATGCACAGGCTTTGCCCGAGACCAGCTCGAGTAGTAGATGCAACAGCTTGAAAAGGTCAATTATGAACCGCGCAAGAGGAGTTCACTCACCCTCGTAGCTCAAAGTACCAGATTTGGCAACAATACCAATACGTCCAGAACTAAAGCAAGGCAGCGGCTGGAAACCAATTCTACATTTCCCAATTGCGGAAATGACACCAGGGCAATTGGCTCCGACAAGGCGTGATTTTGATTGTGTTTTGAGTATTGAATGTATCTAAGGTAGTCAGCAAAGAGCTTCAATGCTGGAGCATATCACTCACCCTCATCATATCATGAATAGGAACATGTTCGGCAACCGCCACGATCAAGGGTATTTCGGCTTCAATTGCCTCCTCAATGGCAGTAGGGGCTTGATGAGCCGCAACATAAATACCGGTGGCATGTGGTTTGAGCTTCTCCATTGCCTGTCAAGATCAGCCTAGTGCAATCGCCGTTGCCAGTATCCCAGACATCCTGGTAAAAGAGTCCCCAGTTATAGAACTATATATATATATATATATCTATCTTACCTCGCGCACTGAAGGAAGGACTGGAAGGCCGAGATGTTCGCCATTCTTGCCAGGAGTCACTCCACCCACGATCTTGGTTCCGTATTCTAAAGACTCTCTTGCGTTTGCAGTGGCCTAAATGCATCATCGTTATTCGGGATGTTTTATGAGAGGGATATATCAGAAATACCTGTCGGCCTAGATATCAGGTGATTAGTTTATTGAAGAAGTAAAATATCTTGCCATTATGCCATAGAGGCACTTCTCAACACACCTGTAAATCCTTGAAAGATCACTCTTGTATCCGCTCCAATTCTTAGGTTTCCAATTGTGTCTTCGTATGATCGAAGTGCCGTAGAGGTACTAAAGAGTTTTGGGGAGGGGTGCACAGTCCGACTTGCGAACTGTCGCGGCATTGTAATTGATCGCAACATGTTTTAGGTACGAAAAGCAGAGAACCCTTTTCGATTCGTACGCAATATCATGACAGAAGAACATAGAATATGTCTCATGAATGGCTGATGCGATGTATACACAATTCAATCCTCGAAGCTGATGTGAATTGGAATTGGAGATCTATTGCGAAGTCGGAGATGAAGACGTGAGGGAATGTTTGTCTGAAGCGGGCATAAAGGCTATATGGGCGTGGCCAATGGAGGTGGGCATACGTAGGAATGCATCGCACTGCACAGAAGACGTAACGTCGTGAGTATGTACATAGGTCATTGTTTACACCTTTGAAGCAATGAAGTTTGAGTGATGAGGCGATTCCTATACTTACAATGTACCTTTGAGGATCAAGGTCAACATCAATGCCATTCTCAAAATAAAGTGGACCAGTCCTCTTTCCACAGAGAGTCTACTACGTAGTACGTAGGATCGATCATTCACTTGTCGCCAGGAATTTCCACAGCATAATTAATAAGTTGCGGCATAATAGAACAACACGCGACAATTGAGATGATACATGATCACCACAAGAGAGGCAATGATGTTCAGGAACCAAGTCCTTCACAGGCCAGGGAGTGTCACTGCGCACCGCAACCAACATGTTAAATTGTGCTCAGGCAAGGCACGCAGTGTTTGGATCCTGCTTCCTCTTCCTCTCTCTCTCGATCTTCAATTTGCAAAGACTGATCGCTTTGCAATCTAGATTCTTATTACGGTATTCTTATTATTACTCGGTATTACTTCATTGTAAGATTCAAAGGAAGCACATCCATGTACAGTACATAGCTTACATCGTTAGGTATTGTGGTGTACTGTATTTTACTGCACTGTATTGTACTCCGGACTCGGTTCGATTCAACTCGACTCGACTTGTAGAGTACTATACTTGTAGTCGTGATGTGATGTGTGATGCCCACGCAAGCAAGGCCATTATGTGGGGTTTTGCGGGGTAGGGTTACTATTTCGAGGTGCGTCGATCTGATGTCCGAATGAAAATCCGCAAATCCAAAATTCATCGTCCATCATCCATCATCCGTCGTCCCCTGCGGAGAGTATCAGTCTGATCGCTGTCATTGTGATGAGTACGGAGTATTGAGCGTTAAACTGGCTCAAGAGAGATAACTGCAAGTCGGATGTCTTCCATTCACCAGGTATGATGCAGTACCTAATGAATATGACAGGGAGCAGGTGTCTGATGAGAGATGTCTGATGAGATGAGAGAGGAGAGATGAGAGAGGAGGGCGAACAAGTCATCGACGGTAACCAGAGTCAGTAGTAGTTAGTGGTAGTTAGTAGTAGTAGTTAGTAGTAGTGTGGTTTGGCTTTGATCATTTACTACTACTACTACTACTACTACTACTACACAGTCACCATACATACTACAGTACACACTCCATACCCTCCATACCTCACTGTGGAGTTTCCAACGCGTCCTCCTCTCCATACAGTCGCGCGGCCCTTTCGTCACACTCTCTGCTCTCCTCCCCTCCCCTCCCCTCCCCTCCCCTCCCCTCTCCTCTCCTCTCCTCTTGTCTCGTCTCGTCTCGTCTCCCCTCCTCTCCTCCATTCAATTTCAGTACCGACTCCAACTCCAATACCAACTCAAACATAAATCATCTCCGCATTTCATCCTCTCCACCATCATCCACCCCCGACCTGGTGACCTAGCTACCTATATACTCCTATAAATCTTCCAATCCCTTCCATCAATTGCTCTTGCTATATAAGCTTAACCTGCACACATACTGTCCGTATATCGATATACAGTACCGGTACTCATAGCTTTACCTCACTGCTACAATCTACAACAAATAGACGGCCCGGACGCCTGTTATCATCACTCCCTCTTGCCTCGTCCAAACCCACAACAGCCATGTCAGCTGCACGCAAAGGTGGACCAGATGCACCCCTCCCGTCCACCGTTCCTAACGCACCCTCAGAACTCGAGTCATCCCTCACCAAGCTCTCCATCAGCTCAGACAACGGCAACAAATTCCAACCGAAGCGCAAGCCAGCCGTAGCCGATTCGTGGGAGGAAGAGACCTCGGACGACGAAGAGCCGCCGGTGACCAAGCTGGCGCCGACGCCCTCGTCGGACTACCCGCACGCGCCGCCGCCCACGCCCATCTCGCCGCTGAGCCCGCAGGTCACGCGCGACCGCTACCCGCTCTCCTACGAGCCCGAGTCCTTCACGGGCGGCCCCGAGAGGAGGGCCCCGCCTGTGGGCGAGCGCAGGCAGGAGAAGACGGATGCCGTGGCCAAGAGGATGATTGCGGGGGCGCTCGGCATCCGTGCGCCGAAGAGGACGGAGGAGCAGAAGGCTTATGACAAGGCTATGCGGGAGAAAGAGGTCAAAAGACGGGTCGCCGAGAAGGAACGTGAGGCCGAGGCCAATGCTGAAGCGGAGAGGCTGAAGGCCGCCGCTTGGGAGGATTGATTTCTATGTTTGTTCACTTTCTGGAGCGAGCTAGAACCTCTGTTGGGATTGTGTAGGATCTTTGGGCGGCGGTATTGTGTAGTGCATTTGGGCTGGCGTCTGGGAATATATCGTGCTCGTGGCCAAGATCAATGGGCTCGAGAAAAAGTTCATGTCATACATATTATATATGGAAAGAATCTATCAGAAACCATGTTCATCGTCTGCGCTGGCCCGACGAAAGCCTGCCATCTACATGAAACCCAAGTCGTATGATAATGTTGATACACTCGGTCCAATCCCCGAGGACTTCACGGATGCTCACATTCTCATGACTACAATTGGAAGGCATATACCTCTACTTGGAGGTCATCTCGGGAGGAAAGCCTTTTGACGCCGTACTACCGAAAACCTTTGTAAAACTGAAACCAAATCATATCTTTCCTTCCTTCTGCATATCCCTGAATCATCGTAAGACTCGTCTATTCTCCATTGCGTACAATGACCTCCCTCTCAAATCCATCTATGCACCACCAATCTGCTCCTGGTGTACTTCGAGCGAATCGCCGTCTTGCATGTCAAGCTAAATTTCACGAGTTAGTAATGTGAACACTTTCATGTGAAGTCGAGAGAGCTATCGCAGGCGCATGAAAAGAACTCACCGACTCTGGGGAATCTGTTTGCTGAACACGAACTCCCTCGAAGAGAAATCTGACCGAAGACGTCGTCTTTCCCTGGCGCTCACAGAAGGCGTCCATGAGCTTCTTGAGGGCGGTCGTTCTCTTGATCTTGAAGAAAACCTCGTTGTTGTTGTCGGTGACCTTGATGTTGAGATGTTCACTGACAGCTGGCTCCTCTGGTTTGCCGCCAGCGCTGGGAGAGTTTGAAGCGCTCATTTTCGTCTTGTTGACTTCGGATTTTCTGACTTGACGTCGAATTTCGATTGAACCTGTAAGTTTCACCCGTCAGTCCAAGTCCGAGCAATGCTGAATCCGGCTGGAATTGTTCCCGTAGAGCTGTGGGCGGAAGTACAGCTTGTGACACAATGGCACAAAGTCACGTCTCGTGGTGGGGTTATGTTGGTAGATGAAAGCAGTGGCCTGTTGCTAGGGCAACAGTATCGCAACAATATCGACCGTGTCACTTACAAAGATATGTTTTCCTGAAGGTCTGAATATGATGTTTGGTGGCGTGAGACTTAGATGAGGAGTTGTAGAAGGTTGTGATGCTCAGAAAGTTCACGAAACCCAAGATGAGGCGGCCGTGAGGAGCGTTAGCGCGATTGCCGGAACTAGCGCAGATGTTGCGTTAAAGCCTGGCCACCTTAACAGCCTTATTCGGAGGTGATGTCAATTTGGATTCTTGGACAGATTATGGGTGAGAGAATCCGGACAACATCAAGGCATCTCAATCGACAATTCAACCCGTGTTCTGTTTCGCCTTGGATATTGTGACTTGCTTTGTTCTTCTTTTCACCTCTCCAAGATCTCACATTCATTGCTTTGCTCTTGAGCAAGTGAGCTCTTTTCAAGTTACTGCCCACCCAGATATCAGATAAATATGGTATATATGTACATCCACTTGTTCACAACACTTTTTCTGATGCAATTTTGCATGTAGACTACTCAAAGTGATCTCCAAACCGACCCTCCATGTCATCCTCGAGCAGTATGTTCAGATCGTTCAAACAACGTCCTTCAACAAAGTCATACTAACAGTAAAACAGTGCGCCATTCAAAGTAAGCCTATTCAAGGGCCTCTCCAGTTCTACTATTAAAGAATCTGATATCTGGATCTCTGGCTAAATCACCTTCTCAGCATGTCTGCAAAAGAATCACTTCGATGAAGGGAAGTGCAGATCACAAGTAGATGCATTGTATGAGTGTTGCAATGCCTTTTACGAAAAGGAAGGAGATTTTGCATCGACGGTCAGCTGCCCGAAGGCCAATCTCCTACGACTGAAAATGAGGCAGAGAGCACAAGAAGTCGCGAAGTAAATTTCCACCCTTCATAATACGTATAGACAGCATAGATCATGGATCTGATTTAGCTGCACATGTACCCAAATTCTTCACCAGCTTATGTCCTTCATCACTTGTCATAAAGTTTCAATGGGCATGTTAAAGAATGCTTGTGTCGTAGAAATGTGACGCCTTTCCTTTATGCTCACCTTCAGCCCCACGAGGAGTCTGGCAACAATATCAGAAAAACATCGAATATACTCTATGAAACCAGGAGCGCGCAAGAGATCCCCGAAAGGACCTGACCAAGCAATGACATCTTGATCCGAGACTCTATGTAAGGTTTCATGTTAAAAACATTGTAAAGAGAAAAGAGAAGAGTTGCGTTGCGTGCGAGAATTTGTACTCTGAGGATTTCGCGCCAAGCCTTTCTCGCTTAGCTCCGGGACGAACGCGACTGGGAGCTTCAGAAAGTTACCTGAGAGGGCGAGAGCTCGTAACTCAGATTGAAGGAGTGTCCGTCTGCAGTAAACATCACATCGCACTCCCTTTGCACTTTTGTGAATCTACACAACTCTCATAACACCAAGCCATCGACATATAAATCAAGAACAATTGTTTGAGAATGGCTCCCATCACTCGTGGCAGTCGTGCTGGCAATGCGCTGGTCCCTCCAGAAACATTCTACCCAAAACAACAAACACAACAGGTACAACAAAGACCATCAACAGCAACCCTCGGTTTCAAGGATTCTGACTAACACATCTTCACAGAGCTTATCGGGAGAGAGCTGGGACCTGGTAGAGGTTCGTTCATATTGTGTCCCATTCAATGTCATCTTTTACTGATTCGATGATAGACCGAGCAGCAGGCAAGGGATTACCGAGAGATGTCGGAAGGGCAGAACTCCTTTGACGAGAACGATTATGAGGACTATGGATACGAAATACAACAGAGGGTCGCGCCAGTCGAGGATTCTCCAGAAGATCATGAGGACATCCTCCATCCACTGCGCGAGGCAGCAAATCGAGTTGGCCGTGAAGTTGAGCGTTTTGCTGAAGTCCTGGATGGTTACAACCCAAACAAATCCGAAGACGATGTTGAGCGGCATGAGATGACCTTCGACCTTCTGGACAAATACCACAGCATTGCAGTTGACACAGTGGAACGCCTGCGCGAGACTCATCAATCAGAACGTCTGCGTCAATTGGAAACCCGATGGCGCCGTGACATTCATGGGTTTGCGCTGAGCAAGAGAAACGAGGAATCGGCTAATGGTGAAAACGATGATGATTTGATGGACATTTTGGTGCACCCGAGTCAGACTACAGTAAAGGATTTGGAACGCTGGGAGCAAGAAGCCGCCACGTGGGATCTCTTGCGCCGCCTTTTGAGACTCCAGCACTCTCCACCACCAAGTATCTCATCACGAAAGCTCCACCGTTATGCCTCCGAGCGCGACGTCTGGAACAAGTTTATCGATTCGGATTCTTTGGCTTTGGAGCGCAAGACGGTACTGGACTGGTTCAAAGATACTGCTGATGAAGGAGGAGAGGACATAGATGTCATGGTTCATGAGCTCCAGCAAAATGCCGAGCGGGGGGATATTGTAGCACATGGATGGCTTCATACCAAGGCCGCCATTAAAAACCAGAAGCGAATTCATGTTTGGCCACAGGCTCTTGACCCAAACGCGCCGGACGTCCAGAGGGTTCATATCAGTTCAGACGGCACACGAAAGCTAGTCACACAACTCGATCCGGATTCCGTGACTCGTCAAGGTCGCCAATTGGAAGTTCAGGATGAGTACTTTGAGCGAGCAATCTGGCTGGGATGCTATGAAATGCTGCGAAGAGGAAAGACGGGCGTGGAAATCAGAGAATGGTGCAGAGAACGTACCGAAATCTGGAGGGCTGTCAGCATGTCCGGACTTCCTGAGGAATATAGTGAAGAAGATGATGAGGAAACTGAGAGCAATCTCAAGTCTGGTCTTTTGTGGCGCCGGATGTGTTTTGCATTGACGCGCCGTGACGGTGTCGATGCTTACGAGAGAGCAGTATACGGTATACTTGGTGGAGATCTTGAATCTGTTGAGTTTGTGGCTCGCGGATGGGACGATCTTATGTTCGCGCACTACAATGCGTTGCTGAGAACGCAGTTCGATACTTATCTTCAAGAAAATTATCCGGAACGTGCTCCAGCTGAGATATTCAACAGCCTTGCCGGCTTCGACGCACAACAGTACCATGGCGAGGTCGATGGCACTGCAGCTCGTCTTGTTGATTCTTTGAAGACCAACAGTCTTGCGAAAGAAGAGGCCAGAGAACCGATGAAGATGATCCAAGGAATTCTTATTTCCCAACAATTCGACCAATTCATCCATCAACAAGGTCTCGCGCTCGCAAAATTCGCCAATACTTCAGGTACATCGAAATTGATTCCGCCACTCAAGGCCGAGCCCAAGGATCCCGAAACAACTGCATACATTGCTCTTGAAGATCAGGATGGTCTAAGAGTCTTGACACATATGCTCCTGATTTTCAAGAACTTCGGCCTCGACCTTGGTTCGGGAGAGCGGTTAATTGCCATCGAGAACATCATTGCTGGTTATATCAGTTTCCTCCGTTTTGCTGGCAAAGAAGAGCTAATTCCACTCTACTCGGCTCAGCTCACTGGAGATAGAGTATACGCTACTTTGAGTCGCACTCTAGTTGATATGAACGATGCGGAACAACGGCTTACTCAGGTCAAATTGATCAAGGAGCTTGGCTTGGATGTTCAGAAGTTCGTTAGATATCAAACACGGTTCCTCCTCAATGATAACGAGGAAGATGTGAAGGGATATCCTGCTGCGGAGAAATTCAGCATTATCGAGGACCGCCGTATTTCTCAACATCAACTTGGTGTAAGTATCAAGCAAGACTTTGTTGACGGCTCGATTGATAGAATCGATGTTCTGCTTATTCGCAGTCTTGAGTGGTACTTATTGGTCGATGGTTTGTGGGTTGAGGTTTTCAGAACTGGAACATATCTCTACCAGAGGTTTTTCAGTAAGTTTCGCAGCACCTGTTTTTACTCAACATGTCACTGACCCATATGACAGGGCATGCCAAACTTGCAGCAGCACGTATGCTTGCCATGAAGATGCACAGCTCGGATATTGCACGACAAAAGACGGCAGCCATTCTGGGAGAAAGTGTTGATATGGACACAATGCAATCAGATTGCGAAAATGCAGATCTCTTGTTCCTCAATGGTGAGCCAAGAGACGAGCAGAAGCTTTTGAAAACTCACATGATTGCGGAAGCCAAGAATTTTATGGAACTAGAGACACTCGCAGAAGTACTAGACAGCTTAGAAGACTTCTCTGGCATTGTGTCGCTATTACAAGAGGAGTAGTAAGTATTTCCATACTTTGTTTTGAACGCTGCTAATTAGCGAACAGTGATAGCGACAGGGATGATCAAGTTTTGAGGAAGAATTATAAAATGGAGTTGAACAGAATCATCGAATCTCTTAAGGGGGCGATACCACCGCTTTTCCATGGCTGGCTCATGACAAGTCAACAACGTAAGTCGCTGTTGATTCCAGCTAATACAAACCTGTATCACTGACTCTTACCCAGCCACGCCGGAATTCCAACTGCTCCGCTGCGCCTACCTACCGGATATCATCATCGCCTTCTTGTCGGCACTGCAATTCTCGGGGCGCATGCTGTCACGAGACAACCTCCTGCACTCGCTCGACCTCTCCACGATCATTGCCGCCGAGGACTCGGATCTCATCGAGGTGTTCACCAAGACGGGCCGCATGCAAGAGCTCGTCACGGCGCTGGCCAAGAACAGTCAGGCGCTCCTGTGGGCCAACTCTGAGGCGCAGAATGTCAAGAGGCGCAAGAGGAATGGTGGTGGGGTGGCCATCTGGAATATTGAGTTGTAATCTCGTCGTGGGGGTGGAGGGTTCTCTTGTGGGGATGTCTGGCATTGAAGGGGCGTTGGGGTCACTACAAATATATACTTGTAGAAAATGCATGATTTGTTTGTTCTCTCTCGTTGAGTCTGTCGTGATGTACGTATGTATGTATGTATGTACTGTGTTGCAGGGCAGTCAACGCCATGAGGGTGATACGTACAGATATACAGATCTGGATGTATATGTAGTTCGTAATCAATCGCGGTGACAAGCAATTTATTAATCCTTCTCATATTTCCATCTTCCATCTTCCATCTCCGGGCAAATTACCACCCGCATCACGTGCCAAATCCACCCACGGTTTGGTGCAAACGATCTGTGCACGTGGCTGACGCGGAGAACAAGGACCCATGTGGTGCATCTGTGCGTGTGTGCTTGTGGGGCGGTGGGGTTCCGTATGTGGCTTGAGATCACGTCAGTGTGGTGGTGGTTTGCGAGCTCAAGTTCAGTCGACTCTTCTTCGTGGAGAGACTCTTGCTGAGGGGATGCGTGTGTGGCTCGAGCTGTGAGTGAGACGGATGGTGCTGCGTTCGGAGAGGCCGTGTTGCACTCAGCTGTGAATGCTTGTGCTTGTACTTGCAAGTAACAAGTAATATGTACATAATACCTAGTTATTGAGTGTTACTTGTATATATATGGGTACATATATGTATTTTGTAGAACAGTCTACTTTGGCTAGGTAGTCTCTACATATTGGGTTTATCAATAAGATCTCTTTCTTGTTCCACAATTCATTTGTGAATATTAAAAGCCACATGAATGGAGTTGAATTGAATTAAAAAATAATAATAAGATAATAAAATAATAAAATAACAAAATAACAAAATAAAATAAATAAAAGTAAAAAGCGTCATCTCTCTCATCATCTTCTTCGGAGCTTTTATGTAAAGTGCATGTTTTAGTGGCATGGGATTTTGCCAGGCCGCTCTCATATTTTGCATGAGGCGTTCGTCCGTGGCCTTGGCCGGTGTCTTGTCTTTTCGTCTTGACGTCTTGGGTGCGGATAAGGCACTGTACGTACCTAATTAATAGTCCTTTCGTCACCTTTGTTGTTGTTGTTGTTGTTGTTGTTGTTGTAGAATCCAATTTAATCCCAACCTTGGTAAATTCACCTCTTCTATTCTACATGCATTTATTCATCCATCCTCTACTTTTGATAAAGCGTATAGAGAGTACATACTTATCATAATACTCTGCAGGGAGCAAGTGTTCAAGGTCTGTGCCATTCTGTTGTAACGTCGTAAGTATTCAAGTACTGTTGGGTAACAAACAAGCACCAGCGCCGAGCCGAGGTGAGCGGAGTTGACTTCGCCTGGTCCTTCAAATCAACCTCGACTCGAACTCTCACTCGATCATCATCATCACCCACCAACACGAATAAGCAAAAGGACATCGACGCCTCTTCCTTCGTCCCATCTCTGTTTGTTTGTCTTCCTATTATTTATATTGATCATTCGTTATTGATCATTGCTGTTCGTTATTATTTGGTATTATCCACACCCATACCCAGCCTATGTACCTCGCCGTGTTAACCTTCACAGAAAATGCATAATACTGCGCCCTCGACTGTTTCAACGGACTACAACGCTATATCTTGCCCTTGTATGTTAGAATAGAGCCCTGATCCAATGAGGCTGTCAATGCACCGCGACACTACCAACGACCATGGCTCTCAATCACCCGCAATCAGTCTCCATCTCACACTAGAGTGACTGCATCCAAGGTCAAGAGGAGGAGAAGAAGAAGAAGAAGAAGAAGAAGAAGAAGAAGAAAACAACAGAATTCTCCGTCGATTCCAACAGCTTCACTCATACTCATTGATACTGTGCCGAAAGTCATGTACTCGTCATTCGTCACTCGTCACTCTCGTTAACCCGGCTGAACCTGTCCGTCTGTATTCCAGTAGAGGTACGTACCTGATGGAAAGCAGCCTACTGGCCCTTTATTGTTGGTCCAGACCATCCTTGTTGCTGTATTTATTCATACCTTGTATGTACTTTGTCTTCCCAGCTCCACCATGATTACCACCAACACCACCACCATCCATCCATACATTACCTTGACTTGTCTCGTTCAACGGCCTCTTCACTCGTTCGTTGTGCATACGTAGAGTACAGACTATCTACGTAAGTAGAAGTAAGTACATAATCAATCCTATCTTGATCTTACTCTTACTCTGCTCTACTCTACATCTAGAATAGATAGTAATACAAATATCACTGTCATCCCAATCTCAATCCTACTTGTCTCCCCTCCTCTCCTCTCTTCTCTTTTCCTCCTCCCCTCTCTTACCTTTCTCGATAAAGGAAAGAAGCAATAATCAACATCAATTGTCAATCCACGAATAAATTCGCCCTTCAAAAGCGAATATCATCACCCATTGCCCGTGCAAGAGCGATTCTCCTCTCGCACGCGCATCTTCTCTCCAATCAATCCCCAATAAGTGGTTAATGCAGCCTCGTTCTCACTCCTTCTTTACACCCCATTATCTACCAATCCTCCATTTTCCTTCGCGAAAATGGCGTTAGATCAATATACCGACCACCCCGTCACCAATAACGCCATTCCCGAAAAGGACCTCAAAATGAAGCCCTCAGACGAGTACGATGCCGAAAAGGCCCCCAGTCCAAGCCTGCCAACCTATCGCAGAGGCGAAAAGAGTCCCGGCGGTCGAATCGCCCCGGTCCTCCCCCATCTTCGAGGCTATGATTTCGGCGACAGTGATAGTTTGAGCGGGAGTGACATCCTGGGTAAGCAGATTGAAATGGAGGCCGATAATGCCTTGCAGTATAGGACGTGTAGCTGGCAAAAGGTAAATTTGAAGAATCGCGTTCCCCTTGTGTAAAGACTTTGTGCTAATTTGATTTTTTTTCTTGGAAATGTAGACTGCGGCGTTGCTGTTTTCGGAGTATATTTGCTTGGCTATCATGAGTTTCCCGTACTCTTACTCTGTTCTGGGATTGGTGCCTGGTCTCATTCTAACAGTCGTGGTTGCGGCTCTCGTGCTTTATACCTCCCTTGTCGTCTGGGAATTTTGTCTTCGTCATCCTGAAGTTAGAGACGTCTGTGACATTGGACAAATGCTTTTCTGGGGAAAGCAGTGGGCTTGGTACGCTACAGCGGTCATGTTTATTTTGAATAATACTTTCATTCAGGTGTGTTTCTCCCCTCTGGGAAATGATAATTTTTCAAATACTAATGCCTGTTGTCAACAGGGTCTCCATGTCTTGGTTTCTGCAAAATACTTAAACACTATCACCAACCATTCCGTTTGCACGGTCGGTTTTGCTGCTATCGCCGCTGTGATCTGCTGGATTTGCTCTCTTCCTCGCACTTTCAACACGCTCTCCAAGCTTGGCACTGCCTCTGCCTTCTTCACCTTCATATCTGTGCTTTTAGCCGCCATCTTTGCTGGTATCGAGGCGCACCCAGCAGGTTACAATCCAGATCCCAGCTATGTGGATCCTGTTACAGGTATCCACGGTGGCGAACCGATCGTCACAGCCATCCCGGTCAAGGGCACGACCTTCGTCGCCGGTATGAACGCTTTCTTGAACATCAGCTACACCTTCATCGGTCAGATCACTATCCCCTCGTTTATCGCCGAGATGCGCGACCCTAGAGACTTCCCCAAAGCCCTTTGGGCTGTAACCATTGCCGAGATTATCGTTTTCTCTTGCGTAGGCGCCGTTGTCTATGCCTACACCGGAAATCAATACAACACAGCGCCAGCCTTTGGCTCTCTTGGCAACGAGACGTTCAAGAAGGTCTCCTTCTCCTTCATGATCCCGACACTCATTTTCCTAGGCGTTCTGTACGCTTCCGTGTCCGCGCGCTTTATCTTCTTCCGCATCTTCGAGGGCACTCGCCACAAGACATCCCACACGACGCTCGGCTGGGGGGCCTGGGCCGGCATCTTGGCCGCCACGTGGCTCGGCGCCTTCATCATCGCCGAGGTGATCCCATTCTTCAGCGATCTGTTGTCGCTCATGTCCTCCCTCTTCGACTCCTTCTTCGGCTTCATCTTCTGGGGTGTCGCCTACATCCGCATGCGCCGCGTCGATGGTGGCAAGAACTGGATTCGTGAGCAGACGGCTTGGGGTTATACCAAGCTCGTGCTCAACATAGTCATCATCTGCATCGGCCTCCTTTTCTTGAGCGTCGGTACTTATGCTTCTGTGCAGGCTATTATTGATTCTTATGCTGCCGGCACTGTTGGTAGCGTCTTTACTTGCAAGAGTAATGGTCTCTAGGGTGTCATGAATTTTTCTTTGCATGTTTTGCTTTTGAATAGATCAGGGGCTGGAATGCTCTGCTTTGGATGTCGGGTTTTGGTTGGGTCAAACCAAATGGGATGGGGGAAATTGTTTGCCTTGGTTTGTTTGGGTTTGTGCATGCCCCGTACATAATGCATTGATTTTAATGTTGTGAATTGGAGGTTTCTTGATGAGGCAAGGTTATAAAAAGTGAGATTTCGCGTCGTCGTTGGAGATGAGGAGGTATTGGATGGGATGAAAAGGAGGTGTGAAGTTGCAGTTTATTCGGTGGGTCGAAATGTTGCACTGTATGCTTGATAGGATTTGGGCCTTGGATGGTCGTTACTGGTGAGTTCACCGGAAGCAAGTAAACTGGGCTGAAAAGCTAGAAATTCAAAGCAAGTGGGTAGAACTGTTGGTCGTGAGATTGAGAAGCTCCTTGTTGGTAGAGTGCGTACCGATGACGAAGAGCCACAAGCATAAGATGAAGCACAAATCCTTGGACGTGCCATTTGAAATTTCCTGGTTGGTAAACGGAGACGCTGTCATTGTCTCTGTTGTCATCAGCCTGAGCTCGCTCACCATGTCCGTGCATGACTAAATCTGTAGTGTGTATTACAATGGGTCTTGCCCAGTATTGAATAACATGACTTGTTCGACACACTTGATTCGGCGGCGATGACGTTGACTGGTCATGAATCTTCAATGAACGCATATGTTCAACATATCCCATTGTTCCACATGCCTTTCCAAGTTTATATCAAAGTATGCCTTCTGATATCTCTATTTATACAAGTTTGGCATGGTATATATATGCTAGGGAATATAGGTCAGAGAACTTCATGCTTTTGAGTAGCTACAGAGTAGATCTTGCTTCCTGCTCTCAATTATTCCACTCCTGGGTTCCCTCTGCACTTGGTGGCACCGTAAATGTGTTGATGATATCTTATTTACACTGCACCAAAAGAGCGTTTTCTCGAAATTTACGAGCTCTCCAGTTGATATCTTATATATACACAAGTACTGCCCAATCATGAGAAAATAGTGGAGAGGCACGAATCAAGAATCAGTAGATAAGTTGACTTGCTCGCTACACTTGAATCTTGATAGATCAATTCCAGTTGTCCGTCGACGACCCTGCTGATCAATCACGCCAAATAGATTCCATTGGCGCAGGCCTGTGCAGCTTATACTCTCTATGCTATGTGAGAGCTTATTCGGTATGATACATGTTCTTGACAGTGGTGGATAGAAAATCTCGATAGGCTGGGAGTGTTAGTTCTTCAGCCTACCGATTAAGAAAGAGGCCGGAATACAATTCCCCTACTGCACTATTCATAGGAATGACATCGTATCTTGGAATTGTTATGGATTAGTAACCACTATAGAATCTATTTAGATAGCTGCTTGCTTCCATCAGATGCAGGTGAGAGGGTTCTGCTACAGGATAGCAATAGTTGGACGAAGAAAAAAGAAACTTCCGTGAACATGGTTTCCAACCTAGATGAAGGTGTTTCAACTCCGCACATTTCAAACTCAGGCAAGTAATCAATTGTCGCCAGCCTTCAACCTCATCACTCAATCTCTCCCTCTCTCCTTTCCTTTTCCCTTCAGACTCCGACTAACCCCTCGGAATGTGTCACACCCTGTCAGACCATTGACAACCACAGGGCTCTCAATCTTCCTCTTATTCGAGCCGCACTTTTGCATTGAGATTTCCCACATTGTAGATGCAGCTTCAGCCCCTCCTTGGTTCGCCTGACACACCCTCAGTGTTCTTCCTTCAAGCGTCCTGCCATTCAAGGCTTCACACGCCCTGCAAGCCATCCCCTCGGTGGCTAATAGAGCTATCGTATGGCACCTTATCTGCCCGTTTGCGTGGAGCGGTATATCCAGAGTCTGCACGGTATCTGGTGGACTCCCCATTGGCGCTACAATATCTTGTAAGGTGCGACTTATTGTTCCAGACTTTATGTTTCGGGGCAGGTTTTTTATGGCGATCTTCCTGACACCAACATCTACGGATTCAGGGGGCCCAAGTGTTTCACTGAGAGAGAATTTGGCGCTTGACTGAACAAGTCGTTCTGGCGAAATCGGAGAAGCCAACTGAAGACTGGTCGTGAGAGGGAAATGGTCACTGTTAGCTGGAGACTTGGCGTATATAGCGTTGTACCCGGGATGGGTTGGAGAAAAGGGTTGAACGGAGTGCTGAGGTAAATGTGAGGTGAAGTATCCTGGTTGAGAAGACGGTTGCTGCAATTCATTGTACTATATACTGGCTTAGTCATCGATACAGAAGGAGGTTGGCTTTTGGCAAAAGGTCATTACTGACTCGCCAAGAGCTTGAAGGTGTGTCGCCCACCGATGGCTGCGGCATTATGCACTGTTGTACATAATTCGTTGACGGTAATGGAGGCGGAAGTCGCTCTCGTGCACTTGGATGACGGTGCCTAGATCGTCGCCGTGCATCTTGATTGTCGGGTAGATCTAGCAGCATGACGGGCTCGTATCGGTTCCTAAAGCAAGTTATTAAGCTTACACCCATCATATGGTGCCGGCTTAGATATTCTAGAATGAAGTAAGCATAACTTGGTATCAGCCCGACTGAGATGACTCTTACCATGAGCTCTCACAGCACCTTTTCACCGACAATGCGTACCCAGCCATTCCCAGTGCCTTTGAAGACCTCGACATAGTTGACCTCACATGGCTCGGGCATTGCTCGAAGTTCATCCCTTATGTTCTGCCATGCCGTTTCCCATTGAAGCTATCCAGGACATGTCAGTCGTGTATTGGTGTAGTGTTTACTTAAGTGGTATAGCTGTAGGCTACCTGACTTACACCGGCCAATATAATATGATACAGCCCAGTCTCATAACCGGGCGGAACGATAGGCATCGTAGATAGTTTTTCAACTAACCGAAAACCCCATCTAATAATGGCTGTAACGAGAAGGTGGTATATAGCTACATGTGTTGAGAGAGCTAATGTTTGATAAAGGTGAGGTACTCTCTTGACTTTATATCCATGGTCTCTTCAATGACGAGACGCAATCCCTACATAGCACGAATTCTAGCGTATGACGAATGCCAAGCCGGTGCGAGTTATTTCAAACCCTTGAATGCATCTACATAACAGATAGAAACCGCATGCATGTGTCTTGCGTCGAAGAAAGGAGCTTGATACTCTGTCCGATGCAGCTGCAAGGCGGGCTATAATCGAGGCCTTGTATCCGGTAAGTACCCCTGACAGCAACAGGGCTCCCAAGGCGCGAGTATCCGGGACATTAGAGTGAACAATGATATGAACGCTGAGAGGTGCTAGATAAGGAGCAAGCCCTTCGATAGACGAGATGGTCGTACAAGACTCAAAGATCGAGCACAGCCAGTACTCACTATTTTTGGACAATACTGTCTTCTTGAAGATCAGCAGCGCCAGGAAAAGTCTGCTTTTCAACAAACACTTACGTCGTATTCATTTTGATTTTGGATACGCTATGCATGTGATAACGTCAAGACAAACAATCGATAAGGTGCAATATGACATAGCATGAGCGTCAAGGCCGAAGACAGCAGTCAATGCGACGTTCAGGCTGAAACGAACGTTTCTTGATTTGCTGATCCTTTTCGGGACACTACCGACTAACTGGTTGCGACTTGCTGATCCTTGTAAAGTTATTTTACACGATTTATCACTTGAGTTTTTGAAACCAGCATGCCCAGGGGGTCCATATACAGACCGAAGCTTTCATCAGGGAGGCATGTGCCCCAGTCGGCCCTACTGTCGCTCATCGCAGGGGTATCACCGGCGATTCAGATGGGTTGTTCAGTAAATATAACGCCAGTCTGTCATACTCGTGTGAACTTTACATCTGCGGCGTGGATCATGACTGCAAAGCATGCCTTCTGCAAGAAACCCCTTTCATTAGCGAATGAGATACTCAAGTTTTATCATCTGTTTTATGAGTACATCGTACGTACCTACACAACAGGGATGTACACTCGTGCGGTGCGAGTTGCAGTTGAGTCCCGAGAGTGGCCTTGTTCCACAGCATCGGAGCAACATGCTCATGATTTCAGTAAGCTCAAGTTGTCGGGAGCATATTGATATGCCCATTGGAAGGCGTAGCTTTGCCAAAGATGCTGCACAGATTACTCAAAGATTGGACCAATGACTCGAAGACAACCTCTGCCATAAGGTTCAGCAGATACTTCCAGACTTTTGATGGAAGTTCCTCGTCAAGAAAACGTGGGGGAGCACATCCGGATAAACTTTTCGTCTGCAGAACATGATGGGGAAGTCTGAGCGATCTGTTGTGGAGAAGGTGGATGATGCGTTCACTTCTGCACTCATAATTTACCTGATGGTACTCTGTATCCCGTACAGGATGTTAAGACTTGACTTTCCTTCTTGGGATAGAATTTCGTACACCGCTTCTGAAACACACATATCTAATGTGATTCTTCACAACAACATCGCCAGCGTATGAATGGCCAGTGGTCGGCTTAGCCTCCCCACGACTGCTGGCACCCATGTCGTTGTACAGCCCTGGATCCGATCTGATAAACAGAAATAACGAAAGACGTACTTCGTCGAATCTCGAGATGGATGTCAATAAACATCAATGGATGTGTGCAATTCACTTGCTCCGGATGTTAGAATGACCCATGATGGAGACAAAGGGCAGACATTGAAGGCAAGTCTGTGGCCAGGTATGCTCGGAGGTATTACCGTAGTTGCTTGAATAGGTAGCCTGAGCGCCGTATATCATCTGCAAGACAGCTATCGAGAACTAACAGGTGTTCCTCGGTCTCGAGTCAAAGCTGGCTAGTAACACCGAAGCCTCGTCGTTCAAGAGTCTTGATGTTTTGTTATACACGGGAATCTCACATCTGGCTGATCATCTGCAAGTTAGCAAGTCTTCCAGTATGGCAAGTGCTTGTAGTGTATTCCACGATACTTATCTCCCGATATAGCATAGCGAGTAATATGTATGCAGGATGTCCCTCTGTAGGGTACTCTGTATTGTTTACTTGCACCTCCCATGTCGAGTACCTATGAAGTACTATTGACAAGCGAGTGCGAGGAATTGTTGGTCCACCCACTACTTTGCTTTCTGCTTTCTGGTGAATAGAGAATTGATGAAGTGGATCTATTCAGTCTTCACTCTTTGGTCAATGAAGTGAATTTCAGAGCGCAAGGGGGCAGTCATCTCTGAGCCAACCCCGCCAGCCTTGTCTGAATTGTTGGGATGCTCTTGCATGTACGTAGGTAAGTATCCATTTCCAAACACTCCTCGCGTCGTATTTATATCACACGCTCTACCCAGTAATCCTCGCGAGGCCTTAAATCGACCTTATTGGAGTACAGGATGTCATGATACAGTCAGTACCGGACCATCACCGTATCATACTCGGACGCCCTCAAAATCGTTGGACGGCATCTTTCCCACAGACGCACGGCGGAAGAATGACCTAAAGAATCTCCTATATCTTCTCACCCGCGGTCTGTCAGCAAGTAAGAGAAGCTGCATGGGACACAGTACATAACTACCTACTGGAAAGAGGGCAATGGATCTGTATGACACATTATCTTTCGGAGGCCCGACATACCCTACTTACAGATACATACGACTGAGTACCCTCGGCACAGCAGCGAGTGGCTCGTAGCTCTTAATATGCATATTCCATATGCACGAGTACATTCTCCTTAAACAACAACCCTACATAGTAGGTATTGATACTAGGTGAGACGAGATTCGCCGGACAAAATCCCGATCATTCCCATTATCAAAATTCCATTCCGGTTGTGGACACATACAACGCCACAGTGCGCAAGCATGTAGATTGAAACGATATTCCAGAGACACAGGTACCGAGCTGCATTATTGCTTCTATAAGTACCGTCCTATCAAGTAGACGCTTCCTTGCGGTTGCGGGGCCGACGGGTGTCCTCAATCCTCAACGGGATCCCCACTTGGCTTCCCCGGCCGAAGTCACCGTCACGGCAGGTTCATGCAGAACACTCGTCTGTTGCAAGGATAGATCGGACCGCTCGGCGGACTTGCGCTCAAGGCGATGTCATGTCATTGGGAGTCGATAACAGCCGCGGATGTTGTGCTCGTCGCTCGACATGCAAAATCTGATAATGACCCCAAAGGTACCTACCATCAACGAAACCTGCATATATTCCTTGGTTCACAGCAATCATGGTCGACGACCAACAGGATTTGATTGTTGTTTTCAAATTATAGCTTGACCGTCTACTCAACAATGATTCCTCAAAGCATCATAATGGGACGATTTTTTAATCAAAATAGGTACAGGCTCTAATATGCACGACTCAGCTGAGCGTTACGCGTTCTATCATTCCCAGAAGACGACGAAGCGGAAGCCTAATATAAAACGAAAATAGACAACAGCGCTTCCGGGTACACCTCAAACTATACAAATCCACTGATGGGCATTGTGCCTCTCTGCTTTTCAGTCTCGTGTGTTTGTGCAGTCAGGGGGTGAACGAGCAGGTGAGAAGAGCAAGCATTTTGCTAATCAACTGCAAAGACTAAGATTTTGACAGCCCATGTAAGAAATTCCCAAGGCATTTGCGAAGCGTACTACTGTGGGGAAGACATACATAGTACGAGATGTGAAAGAACGGAATCAACAATGCGGTAGCTAGCAGGCCAACCTCATCAATAGGATTAGATATGAGGGCTGAGATAAAACAGTAAGGCAAGGTAGGTACCTGATGTACACCTACATCTGTTGGGTTGCTTTTCTCGGCCACTCCGCCGCTTTCACATTTCCTCGTCTTCGAATAAAAATATAAGCTTTTCAAATACCAAATGCAATTAACCTTTATGCATGAATGACTGTTCCAAGATGCTAGTTTGTCAGTAAAGTTATGAGGATCTCTCCAGTGACTCGTACAAATCTGGAAGGGGAACATAAAAACATCATTTGAATTTGTCTTCGATTTGTCTTCGATTCTGTCTGTGAAATAACAGCAGCCCTTCACTATCGTTTTCAGAATGGATTAGACTTTCAAGAGCGGGATCTTGTATTGGCATGACTGACAAAGTGAAGGAAGTCAGCAGGTTCAGTAGAGACGTTTTGAACAAAAGCATCTGAAAACAGTGTAGAAGTTGTAGACCAAAACCTCATGCTTGTTAGGTAGCATCTGATCTGGTAGTTGATCAAGCATGCAACATCATCAATAGCCCAAGCTATTATTTCAAGGTCGAGTTGGACTTGAGGGAACAGATACAATATGAGAATGAGAAAGAAACCAGGATGAAGAATAAAAGTGTACGTTACCATATCGAACTCGGCTTCTTCCTTACTACGCACGTAGTTATCAATAGCTACTTTTCTTGGTTTCCAGATCATAATCATAATATGTAGGCCATGGTGAGGTAAAGACTGCCTGAGGCCTTTCGACGCCGCAAACAAGCAAAGCCACTTTTCGGGGTTGGGTCTGGACTTGGATAAAAGATGGTGAGAGTCTGTGCCGCTTCCAAGGAACACCCACGAGAACATGTGAGATCTGCTCTAGCAACCTGGACAAAAGTGTATTGTGTAGATGCCTTACTTTGACTTGGTCATGGGTCTTTTTTCAACGGCAGGCGAGTGCATGTACAAGTACTACTAGTACAAGTACTTGACTCTAGCTGGGGTTCCATATCCTGGAGAAGACTGTGAAGCTTGAGGATTGCGTGTGATCAATGATATTCATATTCGAACATTTAGATGCATCCCCTCAAGTAATTCGGGTATTTTTGAGGTGGTTATGCCGTTGAATTAGGAAATATCCGACGTCATAATGTTGTCAGGTGGGGGGAGAAGAGCTCTAACGATGCATCATAACGGCTCTGCATCTCATGAGAGCATCTGTGTACAGTGCACAATGATCCCGTTTTCACTGTGAGAAGTGTCTTTGCCCCTGAATCACTAGATGACGAGAGAAAAGGCGCGCCCGAGTGACAATCTCGAGTAACTTGTTTGTACTTGTCATATGTGCAGTCAGTCCTTAATGAGGCGCGAGTTGAAGCCACTTGGCAGGCCTGATGTGTAAAAGCTTACGGTAACTAGACTTGGGCTATCTCGCGACGGTTTTCTGTTGAGTGAAAGCTCAAAGTAGTTGAAAACTTGGAGAGGAAGTAGCCGAGAACGCAACAGGTGTTCTTGAAAGTTACAAATACCTCCCAGTGTACAGTGTGATTGATGATCAAAAGGGACGATACAAATGAACAAAAAGATGAAGGGAATTGAGGACAGGGAGAGAGTAAAGAGAGAAGAGAAAAGAAAGAAAGAAAGAAAGAAAGAAAGAAAGAAAGAAAGAGAAAAGAGGATAGGAGACAGAAGACAGAAATAGGAGAAGGAATTGACCTCTGAAGTGCGAGATGATGTGTTGATGTGTTGATGATTGGATGGGAGAGGCAAGAAATTTATTTTCTGGGCACCGTACTGTACACACCCACAGGTAAGGAAGGCATTTCAGGGTCTTCTCAAGTGCAGCAATGCAGCGGTGTCTTTGAAGGGATTGGCTCATCGGGCGTGCAAAATCATTGTTCCGGATTCGGGGTTGGGATCGCGGTCAGGGTCGGGGTCGGACTCCTGGGATTTGACACGCGCACACGATAGGTACGTAGTAGTAGTAGCAGTAGTTGTAGTAGTAAGTAATACCGTAGTACCTGACCTGTCTGGCACCAAAGCATGGAAGCTGGTCTTTGCCAAAATACTTGGTCAACTCTCGCGATAGCCCATTGCAAACAAGCTCATCACCGCCGATTCAATACACCTACCTACCTATCTACCCACCACGGAGAATTCTGGCATTCATTCTATGGTCTACGTTTCTACGGAGTACGGAATACCACCAGAATCACAACCTACATCTCATCCCCTCACTCGTCCCCTTCCTACTTCCCACTCTTCTCATCAAGCAGAAATCCAATCTAAAAGCCCCCCAAAACGTAACAACAAAGACTATCTCCATCTATCCACACATAGCTGGACTCCTGGACTCCTGGACCACCTGCTAAGCCCCACAGAGCCTGTCTCTCACTCGAGATCCACTTTGAAAGTTAGCTAGCTATCCTCGGTCATCCACCTAGAGCAATACCATCGCTACTTTCACTCACTCACTCTCCTTCTCTTACTCTCTCTCTCTCTCTCTTTCTCTCTCTCTGTCCTCATCTGTCAACGACCTCAATTGCCCCCCCCCCCCAACTCCACTCCAATTGCCTAGTCGAGCTCATCCCATAATTCTCGAGTTTTCTACCTCCTCAGACCAAACAAGCCACACAACTTCTCAATTGCGAGCTCCTCAGGGTCATAGTCAACATGGCATCCGTCATTGACAGCGTTGTGAGCAACGTTACCAGCAACATCATCACGAACCACCCTTACTACCCTCTCGAGGTCGAGATTGTCAGCTACCTTGCCAACGAATGGTCTGTACCTGTACTCCTTGGCTTGTTTGCCTCGGCATGCGCTGCCATCTTCACGGTGACATTGTTGATTGTCAACAAAGTCCACCCGAACTTGCCAGGCTCTGAAAAGGCCGCCATTTGGTGGTTTGTCTTATGTCAGTGTACCCCATATCTGAACGTTATGAAGTCAGTCACTGATCAAAGTTCTAGCTGGCTTCATCCATCTTTTCTTCGAAGGTACAAAGAATCGAGTCCTTATCCCAAGTTTCGACTAACCCCGTATCAAGGATACTTCTCCCTTAACCACACCCGCATGGGTCCAGCCCAGGATCTCTTTGGTCAACTCTGGAAGGAATACGCCCTGTCCGACTCTAGATATTTGACCTCTGATCCATTCGTTTTGTGCATGGAGACGGTTACTGCTGTAAGCATTCCTAATGGGCTGCTCTTACTATTCCGCAGACTAACAAACATGCGCTGGACAGTTTACCTGGGGCCCGTTATGCTTCGTTGTTGCTGCATTCATCACCACCCAGCATCCCCTCCGTCACCCTCTCCAGATCATTGTCTCGGTTGGACAGCTCTACGGGCTTATCCTCTACTATGCCACCAGCATGTTCGACCACTACTACAAGGAGATCACTTACAGCAGACCTGAATTCTTGTACTTCTGGGGTTACTACTTCTTCATGAACTTTATCTGGATGGTTTTCCCAGGCAGTAAGCTTCACTCAGAATTTCTTGGAAGTAAACCACCGCTAACTTTTGTTTCAGTCTTACTTGTTAGCAGTGTCAGGACCATCGCCACGGCTTTCAAGGCACTCGACAAGATGAATGCTACGCTTAAGAAGACCCAGAATGGGGAGGTCAAGAAGACCATTTAAAGGGTTATCATGTGTTAGGCAATTAAGAAGCATTTATATGATTTGGTGAGCGTTGAGGTTGTCCACAACTGCCATTCCGTCACCTTGTGCCTCGTCACGTTTTGGGTTTGCGGCTTGTACATGATTGATGTACCAAAAAGAGGGAAAACGTGGATGGGCCGATGTTATCATTGGATCGGTAGGGGGGCCTTTTCGTAAAGGAAAAGAAATCGGCGATTTCATTGATTTCCACTGCTGCGGCTGTTTTGAGCGACGGGTTGGTGATAGACCATAGATGTTCTTGTGATTTCTATCTATTCTTTGGCAGAGATGGGGTGCGATGGCTGGAGTAAAAAGCGCAAGGATTTGTTTTGTTGCTTTATCAAGATAGTGAGCTTCAATGCAAAACGTCCAATCATGAAGTGTGATGCTGCGTCTACGCTCCCTGTCATTTGCTAATGCTTACAGCAACTACCTACTTCCAATTTCCCGCGAGCATGACCAGATCTCATATCAATATGTGGTGATTCTTTGCGTCAATAATCATAATTTATCCTTGGAAACCCCTACGCCAGGACAGCACATCAACCAACAATCTTATATAAAATAGACATTGTACCATGACAACTGCCTGTGATATCAACATTGTCTTTCATGTTACGCTATACCGCTTTTGAACCCTCAATCCAAGTCCCGCTTTTCCCACCTTCCTTCCTCACGACCCTTAAGCCTTCGATTCGCATTCCCTTGTCCACAGCCTTGCACATATCATACACAGTCAATGCAGCCACACTCGCCGCCGTCAGTGCCTCCATCTCCACACCTGTCTTTCCATCGCATGAGACCTTGGCCTCGATTTCTACCCGTCCCGACTTCTCCCACGAGTAGGCATCGCCCTGCCCAGTCCCACTCCACTGCCTCGATATCCTCTCTCCGCCATTTTCGCCTTCCTTGATGCTCAGCTCGACGCTGACGTGCGTGATCATGATCGGATGGCACAACGGAATCACTTCGCTGGTCTTCTTGGCTGCCATGATGCCAGCTATCCTCGCTACACCCAGAACATCGCCTTTCTTGTTGTTGTTTTCGCGGATGAGCTGGATTGCTGTTGCATTGGTGAAGTGGACCGAGGCTTTGGCGACGGCTGTTCGCGATGTGGGCTCCTTGTGTGATATGGGAACCATGTGCGCCGAGCCGGTGGATGTCAGGTGAGTGAGTTTGGGTTCATCCTTTGACAATCTTCGGGAAGTAGAGAATAGACGATGGGATATCATATTCGTAGAAGGGAGAATATGAGTGGGAATACGCGACCATGGACGGGACAATGACATGAATCGCAAGGGAAGAGGTTCTACGCATGCATCAGCGACAGACCAACAGATAAACGCTAGTATTTGGTATCTATGTGTGCTCTACCCAACGCCTTTGAAATGCTGCGTCCAAGAATTGTCTACCCACCTATCAAAATCATTGGCCTGTTCGGCATATTTTCCAACTCTCCGATCCCAGCATGCTTTTCCTTCTTGCGTTTTACAGCCATGCCGATCACTTCAAGCAAGCGCTGCTCGTTTTCTGTGCTTCCAAGAGCACCGAGGGTGGAGAGTCCTTGGTGTCTATCCATCTCGAGTTGCTTCATCGCCTCAAGAGCAGCCTCATCTATCGGGTTGCCGCGGTTGGCCTCGCGGAGGATATCCCTGAGCGACACCTCAGTGTTCCCGAACAAGCACACTTTGAGGTTTCCATCACTCGTGACCCTAAGACGGTTGCACGTGCCGCAGAAGTTATGCGTCATGCTCGTAATGAAGCCCATCCGTCCTACAAATCCGGGGATCTCGTAAGTCTTGCTCGTATCGTTTTTATGATCTTGAACTTTCCTCAGTCCGGGGTATTTCTCTCGAATCATCTCCAGCATCTCAGTGTACCCAAGCATTTTACCTCGACTCCATTTATTTCCATCAAAGGGCATGTATTCGATGAAGCGGACCTCGATATCTTTCTCCCGTCCTAGTTCCACAAATGGAACTATTTCCTTTTCATTCAGTCCCCTCATCACCACACAGTTAATCTTCAGCTTCACACCAGCTCCGAGTCTGTTCATCTCCAAGATGCGTTCTATGCTCTTCATCACTGCCTCGAATCCTTTCCGTCTCGTCATGATCTGAAACTGCCATGGATCCAATGTATCTAAACTCAGATTCACTCCAGTCAAGCCTGCTTCGACCATGGAATCCAATTTGCGATGTAACGAAATTCCGTTTGTTGTAAGGCATAGCTCTTTAAGACCCTGTGAGCGCAAGGATCCGATCTGGTGCATCAAAGGCAGAATGTCTCGGCGTACCGTCGGCTCGCCGCCGGTCAATCGAATCTTGCTTACACCTTGAGAAACAAATAGCGACGAGAGAAGGAAAATCTCAGGAGTTGTGAGGAGATCTGGCGGCGGAGACTGGGGGACGCCTTCTTCTGGCATACAGTATAGACATCGGAGGTTGCATTTCTCGGTTATCGATATTCGAAGGTAGTCATGTTGTCTCTGGTAGTTGTCGGTAAGGAAGGCCGAGAATGGCTTTGCTTCCTTCAAAGTTTTGCGCCGCTCGCTGTAGTTTGGCGATTGTGAATCCAAGGGTAAAGCTGGAAAGTCACGATCAGGACCTTCCCGGACAGCTGCAGCAGTAGCTATACCGCGGTGGTAGATGCTATGCAGTTCTCTTTTGCCACTCGATATCGGAGCCTGCCGACTTTGCTGAACCAGTTTCGAGATAGGCCGTGAGATTTGTGCAGCCATTTCTTATTAGAGAACTAGAATGCAGGATATTGTATTGGAGAATATCATATCACTAGTACTAAGAACAACAATAGATACTATGAACAAGATCGTATTTGTAACATTGGTAGAAGTTCATGAGCAAAGTGGGCTGTAGATGAAGTTTTGCCATTCACTTTAGGAAGAGGTATGTACGTAGGTACGTAGAGAAGCAATGCGCTGAGTAATAATGAGTTTCGTGGGGCCTTATCACGGATCTGCGACCCCGCCTGAGTCATGGTGGGTATTTAAATGATTAACGGGTCTCTGTCACCAACCGAACGTGCCTTATCCTAGCGTCAGGTAACTGAGGGGGCCTGAGGTATATACCTACCTAGGTACCTACATTGTTCCATGCGCTCAGCCTTGTCCTTGAAATACTTCCAACATAAATCAAAGCAAACTAAACTGCAACACCATTACCTTGACTACAATGCGTTTCTCACGCTTGTTGAAGTGTTTGTAGACCCAGAATTGAACCATATGAATGTTCTTCATACTAACAATGCGATCTTCTTTTAGCATCGTCTCATGTCTTACCAAGTCCGAGTGGTGCATACATAGCAACCGTCCTCCCTTCGAAACTCATCATTCGGGAGACACAATCTCTAGAAATTCTTCGTGCTATATCTCTGCCAGCCGATTTCTCCACCTTGATACAGTGGTTTTTCTGGTCGCCTGACTCAAGTCGAATCCTCCTTGCTTCCATAGAGACAATTCGAATATTCTCTCCTGTTAAAACTCAACTCATCGCAACAATCACGAATCCGACGTCTGTACTAGCCAAGGTGACTTGCATTGCATTCGGTGCAACATGTGACGAAGTGATGGTGTTTGCAGATTTTGGGCTGAAGATCAACATTTATAACATTCAAACTTCGAAGGCTGTGGAAATTCCATCGCCCAAGTATTACACATCGGGCACTGCCGCAAAGGGATATTCATATAGATCCAAGTCTTCTCACTTGGCTTTGCTCACTCGAAGCGGCGGAAAAGACGTGATTAGTATACACACAACGCCGACTTATCAGATTATACGTTCCTGGATATCATGTGCAATTGATGCGCAGAGCATCGCGTGGAGTCCTGACGGCAAGTGGATCGTCCTTAGTGAAAGTGCTGGCCAAGGGCATAAGGTGTATATCTATACCCCAGATGGGCATTTATACAAGACATGGAATGGACCTGCGATTGTGTCAGATGAAGAAAAAGATATCACCATGGGAGCAGGCGTGAAAAATGTGGAATGGGGCTCAAACAGTGACTTTCTTGCTGTGGGTGATTACAGTCCGCGTATATCAGTCTTGACACCTCCATCATTCTCTGAGGCACTGAGTATACTACATTCATTCGAGGTGCACCCAACGGAAAATTTACAGGTATTAATCGTTCCACATCGAGTTTGGAAGTCTAGCTTGCTAACGAGTCGCAGATCTGGCATGAGCAAGTAAAATCTTTGACGCCTGGTAGCTTTGAGCGCAAGTATATTCTTGCAACACAGATGACCGGGCCTCCCACTGCAGCTCCATCACCAACCAATAGTACAGCTGTGGCGAGAATTGGAACAAGTATTATGTCTTTCGATGCTTCTGGTACACTACTTGCTACTCGATCAGACAGTATGCCGACAACACTCTGGATCTGGGATACGGCTTCGAGGGCTTTGAAGTCCGTGCTTATTCAGCATGCGCCGATTGTAAAAGTCACTTGGCATTCGGCTATCGATGAGATGTTGTTGATCAGATGCGAAGGAGATGAGAGCAAAGGTCTTGCTCATCTTTGGGAACCTTCTTGGGATAGCCCCAGGATTGTAGATTTTGGTATTCAGGTTACTGGCGGCAAGATCATCGGAAAGTCGATAGTCCGATGGCTTAATTCATCCTCTCCAATCCCAGCGCTTTTCTTTAGCGACTCTCAAGATTGCGTTCTTGCATCTTTTGCCGACAGTGATGAAGAAGACTTACCTTGGCAAACTGCTATCGCTGGGGATGTCGATATCCACGAAGATTCGGCATTGAGCTTGATAAGTATAGACGAGAAGTCTAATGAACAAGTCAGGGTCGAATCGTTGCTGGGTGACGATAGCCTGACGAAGATGAGTGGAAGTCAAGGCCCAGATGATACCTTCAATTTCAAGTCACGAAGGACTTCTGGATAGCCATAGTATGCCGGTTTTCCTTGTTCATTCTTGCTCGAAAACTCATGAAAATCTGACTGTTACTGGACTATGGAACAGTATAAAACCCCAGCTAATTGTACATATGTTTTGGGTGATGATAGGCTGACGGCATAGATTGATATCGTATTGGTTCTGACTCGACTACTCATAGTAGGTATCACAGTACATATGCAGTAACTTGCGGCCGCTTCTAGCGCGTACCCCAGACGGGTATTACCGCAAACCTAACCAGTCCGAATTCTTTCGAGATCAGCCCATCCAATGTCATCCTTAACTTGTTACACAAGCAACAATGCCGAAATCGAAGAAAGCGAAGAATAAGCAGCAGAGGCAAGATCCTCTTTCTGGCAAGAAAACACACAGTCTGTTGACGCCGGCGTCATCGCCTCCAAAGACTATAATTGCCGACCCGACCAATCTTAGTACTATTATACCTACGGAAGATCTTGATATTACAGTCGATACATTGAGACTCCTTGCCGAATACCCCTCGCTCATCAAATTGAAAGCATGCAAAGACCTTCGCGTTGCTGTCTTCGACTTCCGGCAAGCTGCCACAACCGGCTTAAACTCTGCAGGTTCGCCACCTCAAAAGTGCCGATACAGCTAAAGAGACTGACTTTGTTGCAGGCAATATCAATCTTACAGCGCGAATCACGGCTGCCCTTGCAGATGAACAGTATACGGAAGCACGAATTCTCCTCGCCGAGATGCGTATTCGAAATGACAATCCTAAGCTTGGAGCATTGTGCCGATGGGTTCGAGATGTTGACGTAGTCAGTGGGTTATCAGCGGAAGAAGGAGGAATGAGCCATAGCACACCGGAAGGTATCGCCAAAAATAGGGAGCTCTTGCTTGTTCTGGATGCTATCTTGCGAGTCACTGGTCCTACTGATAGAATCCCTGCGTCAACCTCGTCCACGGACCCGATTGCCCTACAAAATGCTTGGAATCTTCACAGCAGTGATGAAATTCGAGAGGAAACATACAAGAAAGTTCTCGATAAGAGTATTTTGCGAGTCCTACCCGATGGAACGGCTCAAAAGTTCCGTATTATCGAGACGACCCCTCCACTCGAGCGAAAGCCACCTAACCTCTACCCTGCAATTCTTTATGCTTCTGAGAATAATGTAGTCGATCTTTCTGTTACACCACCGGTCTCGAGTCATCATGCACACCCAATTGTTCCGAATCTATCTTTTCTACACAATATTCTTTCACCAGCAGAATGCGCCCAGATCATTGCAGCTGGTGAATTGATGCAATTCACACCTGACGCTCCGGTCCGGGAATTGGGGTTGCCAAGCAGTGTGTTGGCGCATAACTTCTACTGGATTGTTGATACCGCATTCAATGACAGGCTATGGTCAAGAGTCAAAGCCTACGTCCCTGAAGTCGTTAATGGTAGAAAGGTACGAGGGATCAATCGTAGATTCCGCGTGTATCGATACGTGGCTGGAGCGGAGTATAGATGTCATATCGGTGAGTCGTTCATTGGGAACTTCCCGGATTATATTGACATTTCCAGACGGTGCTTGGCCACCCTCATCGATCGATCCAGTGACAGATAAGTACATCTATGACTCCTCTCCCGCAGATGCACCGCAATCATCACTCTTCACATTCTTGATCTACCTGAACGATGAATTCGACGCTGGAGAGACAACTTTCTTCTTACCCAGCGCTACGGATGGTGTTATGAATGCGTATCCAGTCAAACCAATCCGTGGCAGTATCATCCTATTCCCTCATGGGGAAGCTGTGGGTAGCTTGTTACACGAAGGTACAGGTGTCAGAGGTGGTGGTGCCAAATACGTCATTAGGACTGATGTTCTATACGATATAAATCCCTCGGTGTGATTTCGTAAAGATCACTCCATCACAACTGAATTTTACACCAAAAGCACAAATTACGGTGTGTATGGTCATGTGATTGTAAGGTTTCAGATGTCATGGGGCGAAGATTCCTGATACGACCTTTACAAAAGACGTTTAGAGTTGGTGGAGTATGTCAGGAATTTAAAGGCCTTTTGTCATACAGTGATATTTCGCTTTATCAAATAACCACTTCCGCATTGGCTAATGCAACACGGACGCATCCTATAGACGCGGCCTGAGTACTGAGTATAGCCTCTACATAGACAGTCAATGTTCATGAGATTGACGAACAAGACTAGGCTTGGGTTGTGTACTAGGCACATGGTTTTTGTACATGTCCAGGTGTAAAGAATAGTGCAGTTAGGCCAACAATATTTGCCTTTTCTTATTGTAGCACTCGCATAAGTCATAATAGATCAACAGTATAAGATATAATACTAATGTTGTACACTTCGTCTACTTAATTTGGACAGCATGTTTGTCAGACCCCATACAGTTATCAAGAGTTATCGAATTATCTCGAGTGGCCAGATTATTTGAAATTGTGCTTGTATTCTCAGGTGATTTATGATAAGGCTAGGTATTTACAAGTACTTCAACAATCAATCAATAGTTATAGTCCTCCCGTATCTATGGAGAAAGTACAGCACAATGCAGATGCACCCAGTTAACTAGAAAATGGAGCGCATTGTGCGCGTGATCATTTATGCTATTGTATCATGCTGATAGGGTATATTGGCCTAGCCAACAAACAAAAAATAACCAAATATGTGTAACATTGTTATCCCCAAACAACCAAGTTTAAGACACTGCTATCTCATGTAGAATCTTAGTTTTTTCTTATTTTGCAATGGTCTCGGCACCAAAAATGCCTGCACTGGCGGCTCCCAATCCCATTGTTGAAATCATTCCCCATGCTAAGGCGGCGATCTCCCAGTCATCCTCCACTTCCTCGTCACCTTCACTGTGCGTCACCTCACTTGGTTCGTAAGAAGCATCTGGAGCATCTACATCCTCAGATATACTCGCTCTTTTGCTCCTAGTTGCTCTCTTGGATATCGTGGGAGATCCTGGTGACACAGCATCTGTTTTTCGGGGACGACCACGCCTGCGTGGCGTAGGATTTTCTTCGACTCTGCAAAGACATCAGTATGCATGCATATTGCCGTTATATTCTGGCGGTGCAGGACTACATACGCTTTCGCAGCAGTGCTTGTGACCTCCTCGGCCTCTGATTTGATAGCTTTCCCAATATTCTCAATGGTCTTCTCTGAGTGTTGATAAAAAGGAACACTGCTGGCAAATACATTACCCACATCGAGCCCACGAATAGCACTCCAAACTCCTAAGCTTAGACCTGACACCAAAACATCCCATCCGACACCTGCCACCATTGGGTGGTCTCCTACTGCTCCGAGAACCTTGCCTACTGCCATAGTACTTCGATCAAGGAGAGAGCGATGTTCAGTTTTGAATGGGTGAAGAAGACTGTGACGGTGGTAATGACTGTCTGGAGCGTTGTATATAAGTGCACGAATAGTCTCTTTGCCATGTAGTAAAGTAGAGGCAGCTGAGATGGTCTTGAATAAGGTCTTGTAAAAGTGGCTATTATGTGGGCGTGATTGTAGAGTGCCCCAAGATAGTGGGACAACATAAGGAAGCACAAGAGGTGTGAATGCCAGTGCTTTGGAGAGAAGGGTGATGGTCATGAATGACGGCGTATTGCTTGAAAGTGGAATCAGGAAGGTCGTACAGAGCGACCAGAGTAGAGGGAGGTAATACAGAGCTGGGTGGGGAACCCAGGTTGCAGGCTTTCTGATGATCACTTTCTCCGTTATTTGTGATAATCTATGAACATTATCAGTAATGAGCTGATATGGTGTGTCACTGAAGTCTTGCCTGCTCGAAGTTGCCGGCATAGAAGACTTGGTCAGATCTCTCACGTTGTCTGGTAATGGTACTGGAGTGAGTAGCATTGCAATATAGAAGAGATTCTGGGCGAAGGACACGCTAGCAAGTTGGGAAAGCATCATAAATGCCCATCTGCGAGGAATGTTGCGGCGTTGGCCTTCAACTGCCAGGAAGGTCCCCCAGGAAATTGTCGATAGGTTCAGTTGTTGCTCCCACCAGAAGCGACGAGCCTTCTCAGCGACGATTTCAAGGGAATCTCGATAAAGGGGCGTATCGTTCAACCAACGGGTGACATGGAGCGCCTTAGAGTCATTGTTTCCCAAGATGCCGCCATGGCCAAAGATGCTGTTGTTCATGTTAGAAGATGATACTGGTAGGTCACTACTACAGAAGCCAGGTTGTGTAGTCATTCTAGAAAGCCACAATATATTCGGCACTTGAACCATCCACATAAAATCGTGACCGTATACACGATGCTAAAAAGTTCAACAAGACAATGTGTTACTTACCCTTCTGGAATCTCAACTCCTCTTTCCGTGGCCCAAACACGGTATGACAAAGCAGTGAAGGCGTATGCATGATAGCCCGCTAATAGGAAGCTGGCTCCTGCAAGAGCGATAAAGGTCTTGACTTGTCGTTTTCGAGAGGATTCGCGAAGTCTAGTATCTTGAGACGGTGGCAGAGCGAAGTACGAGCGGGCGATTGTGCGGCCAACAAGAACTGTAAGGTAAACTGTAGCGAGGATGTGTGTGCCAACTGTTGCGAGAGGTAGAAGACTGTAACTCATTAGTATCTGCTATTATCCCAGCAATAAGGTGTTCGTCCAGGCCACTTCAACTTCGATATCCCATCCAAATCTGATAAGAGATTCGAAGGTCTAAGTTCGGAAACAAATGAAGGCTATTTCATTTTCAGGAAATTCTGACAATAATGCAGCATATTGTTTTCAAGTGACAGAGGTGGGAAACAAGCACGTGCATACCTCAAGGTCGATTCAAGCTCAATAGGAGCCATATTTCCGAGCAGATCTACTGTGGGATTATCTGTAGGAAGAGTCGAGATCCCTCCAGAGATGGTTGTAAAGACATATGTCACCGGCATGCAACAGCATTTATGAACGAGAAGAGATGGCCCTTGTTGTTGATTGATATCTTGGAAACGAGTCGGGACGTCATAAATGCGGTCGGTGCACCTCAACCACACCGTGCAAGCCTCAATGTGACATCGGCGAGGCGAGGCTGCGTAAGACCCCCATCTCAATCGTGGACGCCCACCAGCCTGACAGGTCCAATTGAAAGCCTCGTGCTAGGTAATAGGTAGGTAGGCAAGGTAGGTAGTAATTAATGCGCTGTCAGCCCTCCAAGGCTGTGGAATGTGGCTCCCCGGCCTAAGTCGTAAGGCTTCCGCAGCAATGTATGTGTGTGCACGGTACCAGGGCTCAAGGGAGGTAAAGGTACCGTACGCCCTTCAATCTGTTTCGCGACAAGCCCACGATGCAATCACTTCATCCAAGAATCATCCAAGAATATCTATGTTCTTGAGATACGGGTTGCCTCTTGATACAGGATAAAGAAAGAAACAACTGCTACCGTGAGCAGGTCCCAAGGTCAAGCATGTATCATCTCGCGAAGGGCCTCTATTTATATGCCACCAGCAAGGAAGGTAGGGGCTCCTCAAACCTTCTGCTTTGTATGCTGGATGCTGAAGGACTACTAGAATACTCCGTGCTGCTACTCGGTCTCGACAATGCTGGAAAGACAACACTCCACGAGCAGATCAAATCGCATTTCCTCGAGTCGCATCCAGCACCAAAGTTGAAGACGGTCCCAACAGTCGGACAAAATGTCTCAACAATAACGCTTCCTGATATGTATTTGAAGATTTGGGATGTTGGTGGACAACACAGTCTGCGACAGTTATGGCAAAGTTACTACACGAGTTGTCATGCAATTGTCTTCGTAATAGACAGTACAGATATAGGGGACGGGATCATGGAGGGTGATTCTTCTGGACGACTCGAGGAGTGTCGGTTGGTCTTGGAGGATGTTCTGCAACATTCAGAGACTGAGGGTGTGCCTCTGTTGGTTCTTGCGAACAAGCAGGATCGTGAGGATTGCGTAGAAGTTGTACGCATTAAGGAGGGCTTGGTCAAGAAGGTCTTTGAGGGTGAAAAGGGTGCAAGTATCAGAGACTCAAGAGTACTTCCAGTCAGCGCATTGACTGGAACTGGTGTGACAGAGGCAGTGGAATGGCTGAGAACAAGAGTCAAATGGAACAAGGAGGGCAGACCCCCAGTCATGAGATGAGCCCAGCTGTGCAAGAGATCACATCTCACTGTGCTACTTACTATGTTTGGTACTCCGTCGACGTTGGTCCGAAAACTAGGCGTTCATGGAGGACCGCGTGCATCCGATTTGTGCAGTTCGGAATGTTGGGGAGAATGGCTTAGTCAACGAGATATCCAGGGAAGCGTGAGTGTGCATAGATCACTTGAATTACGCGGCGCATTGTGAAAGAGATAGAACATATAAAGTACCAGCTACAGAGCACCCTTGTTAACCTATGCAGTCCCTCCGTCCAGGCTTGAAGATGAACGATCATTGCAGTCTAGCCAAGACACCCGAGCATCTACAAAGTAGCACAGTAATTCCATAAATCTTCAGTTAGATTTCCTGAAGAGATCCATGTACCCATCATATCGTACCAACGCTTACTATGTTATTATCACTCCAACTTATTCAATGTTCAATTAGAGAATCCCATTTCCCAGTAGCCCAAAAACCCATCTCCTCTCCGCCTCCGTCGCCATCTGTACCATCCATTTCCTCGTTGTGCCGGCTACTCCTCCTGTTGCTTTCACCATGACGTCTTCCCAGATGTTGACAAGGATCCCCGTTTTGCCTTCCACCCTGAAACACCTGCTTCCCAACACCACGTCCAGTATTCCAATTGGATCCTGATATCCAAACTTAGGCTGGCTCTTGTCCACAAGCTTTGGCTTCGTTGTGATAAGAACGTGTTTCTCGATACCGTTGTTCAGTGAGGATGCTTGTCGACGACCAGGCGGCGGCGGCGAAATTGTGAGATGGCAATAAGATAAATCAGTCCATTTTCCACGACCTTCGAAGCGATGGAGACGGATCTTGATGTTAGCTGTACCTAAGTTGACGGCATGATTTGAGCTTAAGGTATGGCCTGTCGCCAGAGATCCGGGAGAAGAGGGGGTTAGTGGGGGTGTCAAACCGTAGGAAGCTGAATCAGAGCTACCATACACAGAACCAGGGCTTGATATCATCCCCTCTTGGCGTTCAATGCGAGATTTTGCGATATTAAATCCAGTTCCTCCTCTCAGTAGAGCCGAGAAACTGCTCTTAAAGCTGCTAGAGCTCTCATTGGTTTCTGATGGAGCTCTTGTGTGCGCTCGGTAGCTTTTCTTACGGCCGAATAGCCATCTTCGGCGGCGATTCCCAGCTACAGCATTCTCATAGGCATCGTTGCCGTAGCTATTCAGCAAGGCTTCTTGTGCGAGTTGTTGGTATCGCAGATTGTTTGAGCGGGAATGATTGAGAGCATTATAGAGAGCCCAGCATTCTTCTGTGTTGATTGAACGGAACATGACATGACCAGGTGGGTTGAGTGTTGAGCGTGGAAGTGGTGGAGAGCGGACATCGACGTCCGTTGCATTGGATTTTCTCATAGGCACCCATGGAGTTAAATCAAAGGCTAGCAATGGGCGTTCGATCTCTGCCTTGGGATTGGAGGTAGATTCAGTATTGGCCGAGGACTCCATAGTGCGGCTATTTGAAGTATAGTCTGAGGCGCCCATCACAAATACTTCCACCTGTCCAGGTGTCACTAACACGGATATGGCGTCTGGGTGTAGTTTCTCCCAATGACCCTTGTCGTCCCAATGATATAGTTGTGCAACGAATTTCAGTGCCTTGATAGCTGGTCGGCTTGGCTGGTTGTCAGGGAGCACCTGGGATGCAGAACTTGAAGGGCCTACGGATGCACTCGGAGGGGTGAACATGGAGCTTGATGATGCTTCTTGAGTTTTCAATAGTGGGGGAGCTGAAATGGATTCTTCGAAGTCGGAATCCGAATCTGAATCTGAGTAGTCAGATGAACCTGTGTAGCTTTCATCAGATGACGAAGTGATATTGGAAGAGGATTCATCATGAGAAGCTACAGATGGCTGGTATTCATGCTTCAGAGGTGATGAAGAGCGCCTTATCTTCGATTTGTTCGTTGGAGGATCAAGCTGGGGAGCCTGCTTGAGATCAACTGGACTAAGAACTATATGCACTGGTGGTGGTGGTGCACCATCTTTTCTGAATGACCCGGTTTCCACGGCTGGCACTGAGGTGTGGGCGTTCGTAGGCATTGTGGGAAGGATATTATGAGGTCGCATGGACTCTTTAAGAGGACTGTTACTGAATGGATCCTCGGTTGAAGTATCGGGAGGACTTGTTGGAGGAGTAGTGTTTCGCCTCTTCGAAATATACGGAAGCTCTCTTGAAGGTGTTGATGGGCGACGTTGATTGTTTAGTATAGGTCGAGCTGGTAGCAGAGCCTCATCAGGGCTAACAGGGCGGTCGTAGGATGGCTTGTGGTCAGGTATCCTCTCAGAATCTGGTAGCCTTCGGCTTTGGGTATTCATCGTATCACTGTTGCTCCGGGAGTGACTGAGAGCTTTGTTGCGTTTTAAGGAGGTGGGGCTATGATCAGATACTTCCATATGATCCTTGGCTTTGGGAGAACTGCGGAACTTATTCTGAAACCTCACAAACATAGATGGACTTCCGTTAGACGGAGCTTGTGCGTTATTTCCTGACTCGTGAGGTGAATCGAGCTGAGAGTCTCTACGTTTGACGCGAGTGCCGATAGGGTATTCGCTTTCACAGGGGCTTGGCGGTCTCGCAGGAAGGCACTCGATATTGAAATCCTTTACTGTCGGTGTTCGGCGAGGCAAAGTTGCAGGATCAATCAGTGCCTGTACCGGTAACTGGGTTGGCCCAGGAACTGGCTCTGAGCTGAAGAGATTCTTCCAGTAAGTCACAGTATCCTCGTCTTCCGTCGTCAAGGTCAACAATTCATGCCACTCTACACCTCCTTCGGTGCCCCTAACCATAACCACAATCTCTCCCGTTCCATTTCCAAGGCGTGCTGATAAACGATCAAGAGCGATAGGAGGGAAAAGAAGCCACCTCTTAATCTCGTCCGTCTCACAGATAAGGAGGTCACCCGCGTCGGAATCGTCCTTGGGCTTGTCGCGAAGGATAATTTGGGCACGACAGTTCAAGCTCTGTCCCGTAGAGTGGTACAAATCAAGTGTGAACTCGTCCATGGCAGCTACCTGGCGGGTGCGGTCAATCTTGATATCATCGAGAGGATTTAACGTTTTGGGATCTCGGGCCAAGGATGCATCGATATTGTTAGCAGCTTGATCTTCAAGTCGGGCAGCCTCCTCTGACACCCGACGTTGTGCTCTTTCTTTCGAGGCTTGAAACTTCTGGCTGATACCCTTGGTAAGGGCTTGTGTACTAGGGCTTAGCTCGCCGCAACCAGCGAGACCCTTGAAAAGTCAGTATATTATGAACAGTAGAGAATAGGTAGACAATTACCTCGAAAAGACGAAGAAGATACTTGATTCGGATTAATGGTCTTTTCAGCAAGAAGGCAACATCCACCCTCTCCCCATCAACATTGGCGGTGTCGCCAGCTACACTTTTTGGCAAGTCTTCAAACAATTTGAGATCATCTGAGGACGAAGCGGCATGAGAAGAAGGAGCAAGGTTAACTATAATGTCCTGAAATCCCATCCGCCAAGCAGTCAAATAGTCCTCATAAACCTTGTTGGCACCAGACGCCCACTGGGCAAGTGATTTTGTATCTTTCAAGGGAATACGTCGGTGAAGGCTTCTCAATCGCTCAAGGGCTACTCCCATATCGACAATAGGCTTTGTGACAGCCGTATTAGCCTTCTCGCCAAGAATAGGATCAAAAAGTCCAGCTGCAATTGCTGAGCTGGACTGTGATAGGACTGAAGTGAGCAGAACTGGAATCACTCCATCTACTAAGGTTCTGAGTTCTCGCATGTACTTGCTTTCATCCGCAGCAAGCTCTTTGAGGAGACTATCAACAGTAGCAGTCGATAGCTTATTTCGGGGAGTTCGAATACTTCGTGCAGATCTGATGCTCTTCCCTCGCGTAGGACCTGCAGTATCTGGTAAGGATAGAACAGATATCAAGTCGGAATGTTTCGTAAGCCGGCGCCTGAGTGCTGTCCCATTACTGGACTGACGGCTGAGATTTGACGCTGTAGGAGCAACACATGAAGTTCCAGCATACAAGGTATCTGTGTACGAAGTGGCTGTACGTGACGTTGTTCTTGTGATAGTTGTTTGAGAAAGTTCTGAGCTGGTTTCTGGTATTGATCTCATGGTGTTAAGAGTCTCAGTGGACGCAAGTGTTGACGAAGGAGTTCGTTTATTTTTAGCCACTTCCTTCCTTGAATGCAATATGTTAGGATTTATAGATCCATCCTCGGTCTTGTTGAACCTCGATATGTCCGGCATACGAGGACTCTCCCGTAAATATTCCATAGATGGTTTCTTCGGATCTCTTTTAACATATCTTGGCCTTCCCGAGGAGTCGGTGGTCCTCGAAGTTTTGAAAGTATCTGGTGGTGACTTCGAAGAGCCCTTTGGCATATGAATTTCTGACTCTCCCGTGAAAGCATCAATAAGGACTTCCTTCAGTGGCGATTTCCTTGGAGAGGATGTACTTCGTCTTGCTGGGGTTCTTTTCAGTCCTGCCCCTACTTGATTGTTCTCTTGTTGATCTGCGGCCTTGCGGCTAAACGACTCCTGCAGTGATTTCGGCAATTTCGTCTCATCGCTGTGTGAGCTCTGAATTTTTGAAGTACCCTCGGTCTCGCGTTTTTGAGGATGTCTGTGTATCTTGCTAGGAGTCATTGGTGGTTCCCCAATTTCTCCCTGCAATTCTATGCTACAGCTAGTGTCTTTGTGGGCCTTGAACATCACAGGCTCTTTTGCTGGCGTTGGATTTGGTGGTCCATCAACAAATGGATCAGTCGTGCCATTCAGCCATGATTCAATACTCGGAGGTTGATTCACACCTACCCTTGGTGGAGGATCAGCCGTGTCATGCATAATCTTCATGCCTTCGGTATAAACTTTTTTCAAGACCTTTGGCACTGCTGATAGGCTACCGGTTCTCTGTGGTTTCGGTTTCCTCACCGCAGTGGCATCTGCTCCAAGGGGAAGATCCAGTACGCTGAAAGCTGAGTATCCGACGGGCACGTCGGCCAATGACTCTGTATGAGTGGATGAACATCGGTGGGGACGTCGCCGTCGCCGCCTGCTACTTGGAGTCACATCTGTGTCTTCTTCCTCTGGACTCTGCTCCCCTTCTACAACATTTTCACTGAGCGGCTCGGTCTGTTCAGGGGGGTGGAAGTGGGTTTCGTTCCTCAAACTTGACTTGGACTTTTCCTTGTAATTTCTTTCCTCTTCTTTGTGGGAAATCTCTTCTTTCATGGGTCTAACACGAATACCATCGTCGATGGTTGAGGAAGGGCGTGAAGGCTTGATTCGAATGCCGTCATCAACAGAAGGAGACCTAGAGGGATAGACACGAATTCCGTCGTCTGGCAGAGCTGGGTTACAAGGGCTCCTGCTCTTCTTTTTCTTCTTCTTCTCCCTCTCCATTGTTGATTCTGATGGTACCTCGTTTGCTATACGTTTAGCCCAGTCATCGATCTTTTTTTCCAGTGGAGGATTGGCAGGATTATTTCGAACGAAGTTCTTAGGAAGAGTTGTACCACCCTTAGTATTCTTGTCGGATCTCGCTTTCCGGGGTGCCTTGCTTGCCATCCAGTGGTCGTCACTGACAACCCTTTTCTTAGGTGCAATTTTACTTTTTGGTGGATATGTGTGGTCCCCGTGGGTGTCTTTACTGTCCTGCCGGGTTGGTTGTGATTTGACCTCCTTTATAGTCATTGACTCTATCTCAGGATCCCCCTGCTGACCCACATCCTCTCCATTCCATGCTGTAGATTCCTCTTGTGCAAGAGGGTCTTCAATGACGGCTGCAGCACTTGCTTTTTGCCATTGTTTTACTCGATCCTTTACACCCCCCGATTGTTGTACCTTACTCACTGAAGCCATCTTCATCTCTGCCTTGACGAGGTCCAAGCTCTTCCGTCTCGTCCGAGCCGGGGATGGTCTTCCTAGAAGAAAATCTCCAAGCAACGTAGGTTCGGCTTTTTTGATACCTGTCGCTTTTGCACGTGTAGGTACACTATTGGGTGTTTTAGCCTTTTGCCCGGCAGCCTTTTCATTTGGAGTGCCATTTGGTGTACGCTTTGAGGTGGAATTGAGACGTGGTGTAGTTGGTGTCTTGGACTTTGCTGGCGTGACATTATCATCTGTGACATTTTGGAACGGCATCGCCTAATACATGTAGTCAGTCACATTTGTTCTCGTGTCGTAGATAAGGGAGAAAGATCAATGAGAGAAAATACCTCATGAAGTCATTTATCGCAGCATTGATAGATGACAGAGCATGTGAAGACTAAGTTGGCACTTGCAGTTGTTTGCGCACCGAATGGATTGGTTATGACTTTGCGCATAAGCTAAATTGCACAATAACGAGAACGAGGCTCCATTAGCAGATCAGATCCTCGTCCAGCGACGCGTGAAGATCTACGTAGGCTGCAGATGCTCTGGCCTGTCAAATTGTTTTTGATTTGTTGATCGGGCAACGGAATGCCAAGAGCTGCGCAACAATCCTGGAATGGCGACACGCACAAAGCAGCTGACGGATTGAGATTGTAGAACGTCAGGTGAGATAGCAATAGAACTTGAGAATCGAGCTCTGAGATTTGAGATTTGACTATTTGGAGAATTGAAGACGAGATTTGGAGGAGGGGAGGGAAGACAGCGAGTGTGGTTGTTCGCTTCAGCCTTGTCAAGTTGTTTTGATGAGACGAGTGTTTACCTTAAGTGCGAGGGTACGTGTGTATGAACAATACCTAAGTAGTACTAGGATGGATGACACGCTGCCTCGTTTGTTGTGGGGGGCGATGGATGGATAGGCACGATGGGGATAAGTATCATGCGACAAGGGGCACGGTACTCATAGATAGGATTGTGATGGATGTCTTAGCTATTTCTTGACTTACCTTGCCTTAATATGTAACTAGCAAAATATGTGCGTGCACAGCTACAGAACCCATACCTACATACATAAACTTACTTGTAGTGAGTGTGTTGTATGGCAACATATATATATCTTCACATACCTGTAATGTTGATATGCGTTGCGCGTGCGACAAATGCAGTTGAACTAAGAAAAGCAAAGCAAAGCATTTTGCTTTGTTTTGAATTCAACAAAAGGAATGAGCTTGGTTCGAACTTCGAAGCGATAGGTACGTACAGTGCCCCTCGGAAAGTCTTTGCCCCCTGCTAATTCTACACTAAAACTCGCCCTCTTTGCAATAATATTTCTTTAGAATTTTATATTATAGTAACCCTTTAAAATCTAAACCCTACAAGTTTAGAAGCTAAGCTTTATCTTATTACTAGATTTTTATTATTAAGAAGCAACACCCTATACTCTATTATACTACAAAAATAAAAATAAGTAA
>JAGKQE010000041.1:0-100794 GCA_022609375.1 Xenosphaeropsis pyriputrescens
ACTATTGTATCTTATATAACTCTTTATATTATACTCTACTATATCTCTTTTATTCTCTCTATAACTCTTTATATTTCTCTTTCTATTACTCTTCTTATAACTCTTCCTACTCTTTTTATAACTCTCTTTCTACCTGCTATATTACTTTCTATACTACTTTCTATTATATCTTATATAATCCATTTAATTCCAGTCGACTATTCAAGCGCACTCAATTGCAGTCAATTCAAGTCAATTATTCAAGTGCACTCAATTCAGGTCGACTAATTTCTAGATGGACAAATATTTGGCGATTGAATGCACATTTTCAGCCGTCGCTCCCCCACAATTTCTATGGGCCCTCCATACGAAACCCACCGGACAAACTTGAGTGAACCCCCAACTCTCCATCAATTACTCGATTGATTTCTCGATGGTCAAATATTCAGCGATTGAATGCCTATCAGAGCCGTCGCTCCTTTACAATTTCTATGGGCTTCCTATACAAAATCAACCGGAGCATTCGAATCAATTCCCGACTCGGTGTCATACAGGAACTTGCAGGCTGATAATTTCTGCCAAACAGTCGTCAACCACCGCGGCTCCTCTTAGGATTCCTACATCTCAAAGAGCCTCAAAGCCTCGACCAATTTGTAGTCGCAATCTGGTCTTCAAACACCATTCTGCAATTGAATGGCCTTAAAGACGACATAGAATCGAGTTCGAACACCACTTTGAGGCTATTCAAATGCAAAATTGAGTTTGAAGACCAGATTGGGGCCACAAAGGCAACATAGATTCATGGTCGAACACCAATTTGTGGTCGCAATCGGGTGTTCAGACAATTTTACATACTGAAGAGCCTCGAGAAAGTGCTCTCTTCTCAACATATTGCAATATTTCGCACTCAAATTTTGTGCAATTCCCTGCATTTTCTATGCTACAATTTCGCTTCAATCTCTTCATCTCTTTACAAATTTACTCCTCTTCTCAATCCATGTCTCCATGTCCATCAAACCTGGATGAGCTCTCTTCAACTTTGCAACATCAGCTCGATATCCATCAGACGCAAACCAATTGATCATTGTTCCAAGTTCTGTGACACCCCATTTCAAAGTACTTCCAAGGAAGCTGTAAGTAGTCCCAATCGGTGCTCCTGTTGTCCTCTGAAATGCTTCGCTGATCTCATCGAAATTCAAATCATCACCGGCAATACCAATCGCCTTGTGGTTCCATTCTTGTGGGCTGGCAAAAGCCTTTCCTGCAAACACCCCGATATCAATTGGAGTGACCCATTGCAAGGACTTTCCATTCAATGTATCGCGTACTGCGGTCATAAAGACCTTCGTAGGCATACCCGGCTCGAGGTTGTCCATGAATGCAACAGGTCGGAGAATAGTCCACCCCATTCCACCAGCATTGTCTCGAAGATGATGCTCGATTTTGTGTTTGGTTTGGAAATGACCAATTGGCGTAGGAACATCCCAACTCTTCTCATCTCCACCTCGATCAACACTGCTGTACACGAAATGCTTCACTCCCTGCTTGATACTCTCGTCGATGAGATCTGTACCTTGCTTGATTTCGCTCTCCATCGTAACACCCTTTCCCATCGAAATCTGTACCGAATACACTCCCCAGATGGGTTGTTGAGCCACCTCTTGCGCTGTAGCAAACAGAGTCGAGACATCGTCAAGGTCACCCTGGACTAATCGAACATTGGAATTCTCCGACACAAGCTTTTGGGCGCTGGGGCTGGAGGTGTTGCGAGTGACGGCGAGAAGAGTGAAATTAGAAGCGTATTCAGGTTGGGAGAGTACTTCAATAACAGCACCACCCTGCTTTCCTGTCGCGCCTGTGATAAGGAGAAATTTTGACATTGCTTGTGTCTTCTTGTTGTTCTTGGAAAATTGACGATGGTGTTCTTGGAGAATTGTCGAGAGCTGATTTTCTGGGCAGGCCAAGGATGATAGATATTCATTAGAAAACACAGCCATCGGAGAGTGATCTGACACCGGATGCAAGTTGGAGAAGTCCATATCATGTTACATGACGGACTATCATCCGGACATTGGATTGTGCTTCGGTGACCGAGTCATATCAAGTCATATCATCCTTGACTTCATACCACAATCTACATAACTGATCCTTTTCCAACACGTTTGATCAAATATCTAACCACTGATCACCTCAAACTATCAATCGTATCATGTCTTCTGGAAATCGCTCAACTCGCCTCAATACGGCGTACTCCGTCCTTGATAGTTACAGCACATTATCAGTCGACGCCCTTCTCGCTCCACTGTCTGATGATTTCACACATCAGGTCCTACCAGAATCACTGGGCATGCCTCTTCGAGAGAGAGACGCCTTCGCTGCCCACGCCGGTGGAATCACCTCGGTCTTCACAAAGTTCTCCATGGTCCCACAAACAGTTTTCGAGGACCCAGATAAGAACTCCGTGGTAGTCTACGCAAAGATGATCGGAGAGTTAGTCGACCTCGGTCCTTGGGAGAATGAGTGTATTATCATGATGAAAATGTCCGAAGATGGCCGCAATGTGGTGGAATCGAAGGAATTTGTTGACAGCGCAAAGGCCAGATTGCTCAGAGAGAAGTTGACGGCAAGGATGGAAGCAAAGAAGGCAGACGCGATTTTCACGGAATAGTCAAATATGAAGGTGCTTATTACTTCTTCTGTATCTCTTGAAGTTATTCGCCTAGAAATGTGAGATCATGACAATAGTTGCTGATTTTAATTCTTCTCCTTGTCTGGCTGTTTCAATATTTGATCAAAACTGCTCGTTGTCGTCGCTTTCGAGATCGAGATATCCAATATTTATCACTACCAAAATTATTCATGTTCCAGGTTCTCACCATTCTGATTATCTCAAGTGAACCATGGACTTGATCAAAGCAATCTCTCGTCTCTGATATAATCGTACACAAAATTTTCTAGATATGCATCACTTGGAAATGCTTAAAACTCCAAATAGCAGTCTCATTGGCTGGTAGAAAATTGATTGCGATTGATACTCCACGACTTCGTTTCCCGATATACTCCCTTGAAGTAATTCTCCAAACGACGCGTATCTTGAAAGTCATAATCACTCATAAAACAACAATAGTTCCGAAGAAACTGAATTACATAACCCTCGCTCAAACCCCGAATTAGAATGTGCATGTTGAAGGATTAGTCCACCACCCTTTATGCAACAGTCTGCCACAGAGCAATAGAGCCAGCAATGACTGGACAAACTACTCTCAGCAGGTTTCCTTTGGCCCAACTTCTTGCCAAAGCCTCAGCTCCCATCTGAGCTTTCTCGGATGAAGTTGCCAAAGCCGTCAATTTATTATTGATAGGTTGCATGTTGACAGCGGAATGAATGATGTTCGTCACATGCAAGAACGCTGCAAATGCCAAAAATCTCCAATCGCCCTTGGCAGTTGGCGATTGAGAAGCCAGGTATGCTGAAAATGCATATCCAATCGCTCCAAGAGTGGAGATTGGGCGGAAAAATGTGTTTCCAACTGCCCAGCAGAGAGGCCATTGACGACCGAGGAGAGTCGCGCGTGCTGAATGCTCTGGAGATGAGGGTTCTGGGAAATCAACCAGAATTGCTGGAATAGTCATGAACGATTGAGTGACCGCATTACCTAGAGTTCTATTAGTTGTGATGTTACTTGAATGCGAACCATCTGCAACTTACCGGCGAGAATGAACGAGAATGCAATGCTGGTAGCAATGATGGGACCTTGCAAAGACGCCATTTTCATAACTTCTGATGGGTTCTGATGAATAGAAAGTTTCTCCTCAAGCTGAAATTCTGCAGAAAAATAAAACAATTATTGATGAGCAAGCTGAGATCTGTCCAGTATAAAAAGTCTCAATGTGAAGTGATAAGGAGCTACGGTAAGCTAAAAGTCTGAGATCTGATGATATCCAATACCGAGAGCATATCAACCACCTCCGGTCTTATCACGGATCACATGCAAGGACCCATCCGTGGATTGAAGTATCCTTCCGAGAGCTCATACGATTAATGAAATATTCTCCTGTCTGGGGGAGTACGAGAGTTAAGACTTCTACGGACGTCCGGTACTAGTCACATATCTACCAGGGGTTATGTACCTGATCGACTAGGGAAGACAAAACTGCATTAGCATTTAGACTTGGCCGCAGATCACTCCTTGAGTTTAGATGTAGGAGATGTCGTCATGACTAGTGCCCCCACAATGCGGGTATTGCTCTGCAAGCGACGCTTTACATGTGTCGTCGCACAACGTTTATTGGGTCTTCAATAAGCTGGTAAGCTGATCCTCCCGAAAGCTTAATTAATAAGGTTATAAATTCTGGTCCATCTTTTTACTAACGCATTGACCTGACTACTGAGACCAAACGACAAACAAACAGGCGATACAGTTCAAAATCATGCAAGCAGCCCCACGTCGGCACTGGCCCCCAACCCATCTTGAATAATTAAACACCCAGCTAGACCTTCTCATTCGTGCGTCTAGATCGGGCATCTCTCAAGAACACAGCGCGCTCTTCCAAGTCCTGTTTCTCTGCCACCTCCCACTGCTCGATGATTTCGGCCTTCTTGGCATCATTTCGGGGCGTGAATGTCATCTCGAACGGGTCTGGCTTCACAATGAGTAATGAATTGGACTTGTTCTGGGGAATATCAATCTCAAGACCGGTGATGGGATCGATTTTCTTGGTGAGATTGAATCCCCAGAGTAGACCTCCACAAGCAACCAAAAGCTCATCTTGCGTTACTGACTGCCCTAGGCATTGACGTTGACCGAAGCCGAAGGACGAAAGACCTTTGAGGTTTGGATAAAGTGTCAACGGTACTTGATAGGTAGGCCAACCTGGCTCAAGGTAGCGCTCAGGTCGATAATTCTCTGGGTCTGGGTATTTCTCTGGGTTGCGCATGAATGCCCTTGTTCAGAGTTAGCTGTTTACTTTGTGTAATAATGAAGTAGACTCACCAATCAAGTGGAAGAATTCGCGTGCCTTTCGCAATGAACACCCCTTTGTAGAAATCGTCCGCTTCAACCTCGTGCGCAACACCTGAGATCTGCAGTCAGTATAGACTCATGCGCTTGGATGAGAGCTCTGACCTGTTGGAACGTTTGGCTTCCAGCGAAGGGTTTCCTTGATGCATGCTCGGAGTATCGGCAGATTTGGGCAGTCATCGAGGGTAGGCATCTTTCCACCACAAACTTCGTCAATTTCTTCTTGGCATTTGCGCTGCCAAACCGGATGATAAACCATAGACATCAGGAAGTAATGAAGTGGTCCTCCGACTGTGAAGATTCCAACCAGAGCTATCATACCAATGACGGACGAGGCTTCGTAGTCACCTGATAGATTCGTCCTACCTTCGCTTTCCAAATATTGTCGGGTGAAACTAGGGCGCGCTTCGCCCTTGGCCATTAGAGCACGTACATGTACGAGTTTCTCCATCCAGAACGCCTGCTGCTCGTCATGACGCTTTCGCTCAGCACGCTTCCAAGGATTCAACAACCAAGGTAGATGCCACAACGGTGTCAACACGTTCGTGATCGGACCAGCTGGAGACATCTGAGTGAGTAATCCCCATGCATTCTCTTTGTAGTATGCACTGAAACTTGAGTCATCCCAAGTCAACTGGCACATGATCTTGGATGCCATATCTTCTAGTGAGAAAGCGAAGTCGTTAGGACTGTTGATCAACCGGTACAACCATCTTTTGGCCTCAAAGTTCATGACTCCATAGTATTGTGCGTTCGTAGCTTCTGTCAGGTAGGCGTGTGTGAATTTTCGTTGACGTGCCCAATAACCTAACAATAAGCATGAATATAAGCCATCGATCGTATAGATAACTTACGGTTCTTGCCCATCAGAGGGAGGTATTCCATAGATCCATGTGTACTCTTCGAATCAAACAATGAACGAATGACAGGTCTATCAGAGTATATCTTTGCTCTCTTCACCAGGAGTTCTTCAGCAATTTTCTCGTCGGATATAATAATGAACTTTGCACCAAACATCTCTGTTCGATAGATAGGTCCGTATATGTCGGCCCATTCCTTGAACTTGAGCCACATGTACTGTATTGGCAAATCGTGGACTCTACCAACCCATGGGATTAGGGCTGGACCAGGAAACTCAGCATGTTCGACCTTGTCGACCTTTCTCTGTCGTCGAGCATTGATGATTGAGTAAATGAAGGTCCCAAGGCCGACAACCACGACAACATACGTAAAAGGATGCATATTGATGCAGATGACGAAAAAAAGACAAAGAACAGAAAGAAGAAAATAAACCGAGGGTCTGAGTGATTAAGGATGATTAAGGAGAGGGGTCAACGGCATCACACCAAGGCAAGATGACTTTCTTGAGTAACCTTCTTTGCTTAGCACATCGTGAAGGCCGAAACCAAACAGTCAGTATTGAGTTTCGTGTGCCGATCTTTCCATGCTGATGGCAGATCTTAAAGGCAGCATAAAGCAAGAGTAAGATCAAGCGCGTACCTTTCTACAACTTGGAATAAGACATCGGCCCAAACCTGCAGGACGGCAAATCCCCTTATCATGAATGAGATCAGTGGCATTCGAGTATCTCTTGAAGTGGATGCAGATCAACGCTTCACAGGCTGCGATGATCATACCCCTTTTGCCGATCTGTAAGCCTTCGCATGATAGGTTCACAAGCACGCTTTGCATGAGTCTCTCTGTTCTGAAGAGAATTTATTCCAGGAACAGCTTGAGTGACACAATGAATGTTCCGAAAAGTAATTCACCATATGATGCAGTTCAGTTCTGTGCTTAGCATATATCTATGACGGCTTGACCAAGGCACGTACACACATGTTAATTACACAATGTACTGAGACAGTGGTCTGACCGAGACTGGATACACTCATACATGAACATTGTCTTGACGTGCATTCCAAATCCAATCATTGTCAATGGCTCCGTCTGATTAGAGGATATGCAGTGTGCGTTGCAAGAACTTCACGTGATGCGGAGCACTTGCGGCTTCTGAGCACATATTGGTGATTGGAGGGGGAGCAATTTCTGTACCTCACTGGTAACTAGATGGTCACTCAAACCTGCCCACAGTCAGCTTGGAACTCCTTGATCTTATCTGCCCATGCCCAATCAAGACGCCGTGCCAAATTGAATATCCCATTTTTGGAGTCAAGGCGGTATCGATGGTGTAGGGCCACCGTATTTGCTGGACTTGGTCTTAGACTGGGAGATCCCGAGAACTCAAAAACTTTCCAAAGAAACCTTGACATTCTTGTGATAAGAAGACGCAATGTACGATAAAATGCGTACATAGTACTACGTAGATTGAACGTCATACCAATGACCATTAGCCTCGCTTATCCGGGGAAAGTAAACTTAAGTTCACCCACTGTCTCACCACCTATTTTCGTAGCATGGCGCCCTGCTCTCTACATCGCGTGATGTGGAGAGCAAGTGCATAATACCCTAAGGATCTGCAACATCCAATTCTGCATTGGGCTTTTTCGTAACGAGCAGATTCTCATGATGCAGTATTTGGTTCGACCCGCGCAAAAAGCATACCGCATTCATCAAAATAAGAAAGCATATTGACTTACAGATTTATTTTGACAAACCCGGACTTCGATACCCCGGTAGAGCATATTTGATATCTTTAGGATATATGTAGTACATCCAATCTGTCTGAGGTATCGGCCTCCGTAAGTGGCGTGACTCTATGTATATAAAATCCTGACATAGAGGACCGGACGTAAGGGGGATTATATCCTTGTCGTAAGGACGGATGCCGGCCGTGGTATGATGGGGAAATACTGTCGGAATGTAGGAGCAAGATACACATACATATAAGTGTATATCCGAAGCTATCATCGCTTTCTTCAGCAACAAGACAAATCAATCCACATCAACCCTAGATAACTCATCTGAAATGCTTTACGACGAGAAACCACTGGGGTCCTACCCACAATCTGGCATTGATGTCCTCATTGTAGGCACTGGGCTTGCCGGTTTGACTGCAGCTCTTGAGTGCCATCGCAAAGGGCATAACGTCCAGGTTCTGGAGAGAAACGCTACCATCAACACTGCAGGTAAGTCTCCGCTCTTGTGGGTACTTTGGCTCTTCTGACAGTGCCGTAGGAGACATGTACTTCATGGGTCTCAGTGCCACAAGATTTTTCAAGCACTGGCCAGAGATGAAGGTTGAGTTCGATTCCATTGGACTTCATGATGCGTGGATCGAGACTTTCAAGCACAGTGGAGAGGTCATGATCAAGCCCATGAAGGCAGCTGATAGGCTGCGAGCCCAGGGACTTGACCCAAAGACCCCCCCAGGCACTTTCCAGATGCGGCCATTGGTGTATCAGATGTTCGTCAACCAGGTTCAAAGACTGGGACTTCCTCTCGAGTTTAACCGCCGCGTTGTTGACTATTTTGAGGATGAGGAGACCGGCAAAGGCGGTGTCGTCTGTGACGATGGAAAGCGATATGAAGCGGATGTTGTCATTGCTGCTGATGGTGTTGGCTCAAAGTCACAGAAGCTCGTTGGAGGACAAGTCAGAGCTGTCTCTTCCGGTAGAGCAATGTGGCGTGCAGCATTTCCCATTGAGAACTTGGATAAGGACCCCGAGGTCAAAGAGTTCTTCCACATGATCAATGGACAAGATCCAATCGTGCGCACTTGGTTGGGGTGAGTCATATCTCCCGATGTTTGCGACATGTTCTAATTTTTGCGATAGTCCATCGACCTATGCGCTTACCTTGACAAGACCAGACATGATGATCTGGATCATGAACCACGATGTGAGTCCTTGGAATTAGATCTACTCTCTGTTGCATTGAGACCCGTAGGCCATGGCTGACTGGCATAATCACAGGCAAGTGGCAGCGAGAAAGAATCATGGAACAATACCATCGAAGTCGATGAAGTCCTCGACGGCATGGAGAAAGTGCCAGGACCCAACAAATGGGCACCCATCTTCAAGAGATTGGTCAAGTGCACTCCTTCCAAGACCATCATCAACTTTGAACTCCTCTGGAGAGACCCACAGCCAAGCTGGACTTCTCCAGGTGCACGTGTCGTTCAGATCGGTGACAGCGCTCACTCATTCTTGCCAGCCTCGGGCAATGGCGCGACTCAAGCAATCGAAGACGCTGTCTCTCTCGCTACCTGTCTTCAACTCGGTGGTAAGAAGAACATCTCGCAATCCGTGCGTGCGCATGTCAGATTCCGGTAGGTCTTGTCCTTCACCATATCGCCAGATCTGTATGGATACTAACTTGGTTATACAGCTTCACCCGCAATGCTTGCGCACAGAAGCTCGGCTTCGCGAACGCTGATCTCCTCCAAGAAACCGACTGGGAGAAGGTCAAGCTCGATCCCCGCAAAGCTGCACCTCGCTTGCCCAAGTGGGTCTTCAATCACGACCCCGAGGCGTATGCGATTGAAAATTACGACAAGATTGTGGAATCAATTGCCAAAGGTGTTCCATTGGAAGAGGATGACAGTATTCCTCCAAATTACCCTCCGGGCTACAAGTTCGAGCCATGGAGCATCGAGCAGATCATGGAAGACAAGCGGAATGGTAGAGAGACAGAACTGGGTTCTGGGGACTGGTCGTAAGTATGATCGGCGGAGAAAGACTGATGGAAGAGATTCGAAGGAATCGTTAGTCCAGCCGTTGGGGGGGGGTTCAGCGATCGGTGATCAACGACGAGTTGCAAAATTGTAGCCGTGTAGAGCGCATGTCCATGTCGTGCCAAGCAGTCATGAATTAATGAAGACTAGATTGAGAATCAATGCAGTCATGGCGCAGCGTGTAGAATTGATTGCAAAGTGATTGTATATAATCCTGTATCTTGTCAGTGACAGAAGTTTTACCCCTCGAGAGTGAAATGGAGTCATTTGTGGATGTGGGTTGTGTACAAGTACAAGTACAAGTACAGGTACAAGTACAGGTACAAGTACAGGTACAAGTACAGGTACAAGTACAGGTAGCGATTTGGAGCTCGTGCTTCTTTTATGTGTCGTACCACCGTGCCACACAATGTGGAGAGCGAGGGGAATTGGTCTTATGTCGTTACGAGTTAGCTTGGAGCTTCGAGCTGTTTAATAGAGTCGAGCAGAGGAGAGCAGTATCTACATATTGATTATTGCATACTTATTAACTTATTAAGTACAAAATTAACGTTACTTATTATTTTTGATAACGAATAACCAGCATTCAGGAAGGGAAACATAAGGATATGTAATGCGTATTGCCGATGATATAGGTAATGACACAATTAATGATCTAATTGAAGAAAACACGTTACTTGCCTCATCTGTCTTTTATCATGTTATTAATAAATATTTGATAAACTCGCTGGTACGAAGACATATTTACTGTTCTGTTCTCTGTTCTCTGTTCACCTGTTCACCTGTTCACCTGTTCCATCCCATTTGTACATGTGTTCGTTATGATTATTCCTCTTCTTCTTCTTCTTCTTCCTCTTATTCCTCTTATTCCCGTCATTCCGAAAATCTCTGCGTCGTCTCAATCTCCCTGTCTTCCAATCTCCCAATCTCCCGACCTGAGATTTGGCTTCTAATCTTGGTCCAATCTTGGTCTAACCTTGAACGAATCTTTGTCGTTAATCGTGATGTCCCTGGTCACATTCCTTCTTTGAGTGCTGCGCTCGAGCCTCTCCCGCTTCTAGTGTCGGAGACATGCTGAGAGACCGCAATGGGCAACCCATGAACCCCTAATGAGCTTGCGCAGGTCCAAGCACGTCCAAGCAGGTCGAAGCAAGCAACGACAGCACCATCCCCACGACTCAAACATCCTCTCCGGGCGAAGGTGAAGCCGAAGACACAGACGAAGACACAGACGAAGACCAGGACGAAGACGAGGGCAAAGCTGACCCTGGATCAGTCCTCACTACTTGCCACTTACTCCTCACTATCTTGCGCCAATCGTCAGTCGTCAGTCGTCAGTCGTCAGTCGTCAGTCGTCAATCGTCAATCGTCAACATCCCATTCCAATTCCACCTTGTTTCGACGGACAAGACAGACAGGACGCACAGAAGCAGAGCCAAGGACCGGGTGCCATCATCTTCATACCATACCAAATCAACTAGGCACAGCAGCACGTTTAACCTTCTTCAAGCACTCTACGTAGTACTCTACACGCCCAGTCAGTGGTCTTCCTCGAAACGCGACACCAAAAGTAACGCCGTCAATTTGTGCCGCCAATTCAATTGGCTCAAACCCGTTCGCGACATAGACTCACCATGATTTGAGTAGTACGTACGCTACCCGCCTCCTTATCGTCGAACATGTCGTCCCGCGATGAAAACAACAATCATTTCATGAGCCCTACCAAACGGTTCGGTGTTTCTCTCAACGTAGATACCGGCTATCGAAAACCCCCAGATCCGTCCATGCTCGACACTCCAGTCACTCGAAGACCCAATGGGCCACGAAGTAGCTCCACGAGGGAGACATTTCTCGACGATATCACACCAGTCGACCCCGGGAAGGATTCGACGAGAAAGACTGAAAGAGATTCGAGGGACTCGCACGACTTATCCATGAGTCCTCGAAACTTCACCCGCGACTCCTTGGTCGACAATATGCTTCTCTCCCTTGATCAATTGTCCTTCTCAGCGGGACCCCCTCTCACTCAGGAAGAGGCAAATCTTTATTCAAACTTTGCTGAGGGTGGTGATGACTCCGCGTCCTCCCATAGAGGCGGCCGTGGTGCTCGTCACAATCAGTCCTACAGTTCCGACTACGATACCGCAGACGATGGAAGCCGCTTTTCGAATCAATACGCCAGAGGTCGCAGGAGCAACAGTGCGTCCAATTTTCCTGCCGGTACGGGTCGTGGACTTCACAGTGCAAGTGGTAGCAGGGCACAAGGGACAGGACGATCACATACACAACGAAAAGACAGCAAGAGTAGCAGTGTAAATAGCATCGATGTCGGTTACACTCATGGCAACGGTAATCCTCGATGGGCTTCCGGACACACTCGTCGATCCTCCAGCTTTGATCAGGGAAGCGATCGCTCAATGTTTGATGCCCGACCCCACCAAGCTGATCAAATGCCATCATCGTACGAATATGAAGCAGCACCCACTCCGACGGTACCCGTAGGTCCTCGACGTACTCGACCCCTCTCGCCTGGGGCAGAAATTACCTCTTCCTCGTCCAAAGGAGTAGCACGAAAACGAAGTACCAAGTCTTCGAGGCAACCCGCTGGATCCAGACCGGACACAGCCGCGGCTACATCCGCGCAAAAATATGGACTTCATGACAACGATCGTGAGTTACCTCCCTTACCGGCGTTCAATAGTCCACAGTCATCACCCAGATCGAAGGATGTATCCTCACAACCGCCATCGAATACTGCTTCATCAGCACCTTCTCGACCGGGCTTTTTCAGGAGAGTGTTTGGTGCATCAAAGAACATTGCAGCTGTTGTCGAAGCTACTCCACCTGTCAATCACACGGCATCTGTTGAGCCTGTGGAACGAATTCCCAGCAAGCAGCAGAATACTATACCTCCCTCCAGACCTCAAACTCCTCCAGCTCAACAAGGGATGAAGCCAAACAACCAACCTGCAGTCCTCCAAAAGAAACCTTCATCATTTTTTAGACGACGGAAAAAGTCGTTCTCTGAACAAGCACCAATGCCTCAAGGCCCTCTACCCACATCTTCTCTCCCTCCACCCGTCACAGCCGAAGCGCTCAGCCTTGGGGTACTTCCAAGTCCTGTCAGTAGCCTTCGACAGGTTATGAACCCTTACCTCGATGGCCCAGCGAAAAACCCTAAATTTGGTCACAGACGCCAAGAAAGTTCAAGTAACTTAGATGAAACGGTGGTTGGAGACTTGCAGCTGGAAGAAGCGAAGGGTTTTTCGCCAGGCTACAAGCCAAACAAGGATGCCACGATTCGTCCCGTTAGAAGCGCTTCTCCGTCACGAACCCGACCTTCGACAGCGGAGATGGAGCGATCACAATCGGAATCACGGTTGGGCAGAGAACCAAAGCTCGGCTCAGGTGTAACCTTCTTTCAAGATGGGAGTGATGCGGATTATTCGAGTTCTCCGGAACTGAAGAGGAATAATACCACTCAATCGAGAAACGGTGCTTCTCATGTTGCACGCGATATAGCTTTAGTCGCCGAGTATGAGAGGACCCATTCGAAGAGAAAACCATCTACAGCGAGCAAGCTGTCTGTTGCCGATGAGCTCGTCGTTGTTGCCCCTCCCAGAGATTCCAAATCACCAGCCGATATCAATCGTGTTCGGATTCAGCCAACAGCTTCTGAGGAATCCCTGGCTCCTGTCGAAGACGTTCCACCTCCACGGGAAATACAGAAGGGTGTCGAGCCAGATAGACCAACTTCACCAGCAAGTGTTCGCAAATTGAAAATGGATTTGCCAGTCGTGCAATTGGGCGATGAAGAGGCAAAGTCCATTCACGACGATGATCTCATGTCTCCTGCTGAAGCTATGAAGATGCTTGAAGAGGGGCCGATCGAGCCCATTGTTGTTGGAGAGCCAACGGACGGTGACCATCAACGGGCCCAAAAGGTCTATGATGGCAACGAGGACTTCATTCAACAATCAAAGGCGGCCGCATGGCTTGGAGGAGAAGGACCAGCCAAGAGCCGAACTCTGATTGCATACATGGACCTTTATGACTTCTCTAACCTCAACATTCTTGCTGCACTTCGAAAGCTCTGTGGAAGGTTGAGCCTGAGGGCTGAGTCCCAGCAGGTCGACCGTATTCTGGATGTATTCGCTCAACGGTGGTGTACTTCCAATCCAAACCATGGTTTCAAGGTCGTCGATGTTGTGCATACCATTTGTTACTCGATCTTGCTTTTGAACACTGATCTTCATATGGCCGACATCGAGCAGAAGATGACGCGAAGTCAATTCGTGAAGAACACGATGCCGACTATCAAACGAGTTGTCATGGACGTTGCTCCGGATGCTTTCGAATCAACGAGACCCACAATTCTACCTGGTACCCGTGCATCCGTCATTGGCATGGCTGCTCTCACACAGACCGACACTGCGACCAGCGAAGCGCCAAGTGGAAGAGTATCCTCAGAGCTTGAAAGACCTTCCTGGCGTGCTTCTTTCAAACCACCGTCTCGGGCTGCTGAAGGACAAGGCGCAACTGCCCTAAACTATGAGACGCCCACTGACGATTGTGGACCCCTTGTAAAGAGTCCATTTATCGGAACTATTCGAACCTGGGAGGTTCAATTGGAAGTTGTACTCAAGGATTTCTACAACAGTATTCGTGCCGAACGCCTCCCATTGTTTGGGGCCAGCGACGAGAAGCCAAGTCGGGAAGTTACACAGAGCACACTTTCAGTCTTCGCAAATGGTATGCTACGACGCACTCCCAGTGTCATCAGCAAGACGCCTTCTGAGACCCACAGCTATGTGCGTGCCCGAACTTCTGATGGACAACGGCTTGGGACAGGCAAATGGAGCACCAAGAACAGGTCTAGGCCAAGGGTCTACCCAAGTTCCACGATGGGATCTAGTCGTACCAGTCTCGATGATCAATCGTCTATGTGGAGCCCATCAGGCAATTCAAGTAGATATTCTCTTGGAAAGACCCATACATCCATGTCAGTTGACTCGTTCGGGTCCAATTGGCCACAAGGAGACTACCAACAATCCATTGGTTTTGCCAATGCCCTCAGTCAAGCAATCATCCGTGAGGAGACAGTTGGCAGCGCTGGTAGTAATACCAGCGAAGAGCTACGCGTGGCTCCGTTGCTTGAAGATGAATCACTTGGTCTTGCTGGTGCCCCGTGGGCTAAAGAGGGTATTGTGAAGCATAAGCACCACCTTGAGGCTGTGGAGAAGAAAGCCAAGCATCGTGATTGGGTTGAGACCTTTGTCGTCATCGAGAAGGGATATATGAGCCTCTTCTCATTCTCGACAAAGAGCATGCGCCACAAATCCAAGGGCAAGGCTGTTGGTGGTGTGGTTGGTGGGGGTAATTGGCAAGACAATGCTGAACAACTCGGCCAATTCCTCCTTCGTCAAACCATTGCATCTGCATTGCCGTCACCTGGATACTCAAAAACACGGCCTCATGTGTTCGCCTTGTCCCTACCCACTGGCGCTGTCCATCTCTTCCAGGTGGGAACTCCCGATATCGTCAAAGAATTCGTCTCGACAGCAAACTACTGGTCTGCTCGTCTCTCAAATCATCCTCTTGTCGGAGGCATCAGTAATATCGAATATGGATGGTCAGATGCCATTGTGAATACTGCATTGGTGAACAACCTCCCTGAGATCACCCGCACGAGCACGAGCGGTAGACGACCAAGCCTTCATGGTTCCATGCGAGGATCTTTGGACCACGGAAGCATGAGAGCTCGTCTTCCTGGAGACAAAGTCATGATCTCGGATTGGACACCACCCACACAGAGCATGCGTGCTAGCAATCTTATGGAACAGGATCAGCTTAACACTCTTTTGGCATATGTTCATAGCATTGAGGAGGAACTACAAAAGCACAACCAACTTAGAGGTGCAATGATCCTTGCTGTAAGTACAAACTTCCAGGACTCGATTCCAAAGCGATATATACTAATTGAACGACAGTTCTCACCACGTCACCCCAACGGTCAAAAGGCAATGACAAACTGGGAGAAGAAGTCTTCCTATCTTCTCCGCGAGATCGTCAAGTTTAGAACTTACATCGATAGCTTGCATGCTGCCGATGTGCAAAAGCAGAAAATCTATGCCCAGAGATCCGTTGCTGAGGGCTCTGGTGATGAAGAGGAGGGTGATGTGACTCTCCGACCTTAGGTATCCATACAGTATCACTACACTCCGAACCCTCTGGTATCTAAGTATTTGAGTAGAGGCGGGTTCGAGAAGCACTGATGACTACGACTTACGATGCATGACGCATATATTTTTAATCTTCACTTCTATTTCTTCTTCCTTGCGGCTTGGATTAGAGCTTCACTTGGAACACATTCTTTTTTATGATAGTGGGGTTTGGATGTTCTTCGTACTGAAAGGGTTGTTTGATTGCATGGCGTTGACTCTTGTGCATACCAGGGAGCGTGTTCTATTCTTGCAAGATTTTATATGATGTTGATAGAGGATTGGATTTGTTGTTCGTGGAGTCTTAAAATATAATGTTTTCGCCATGCTGGATTGGGCTCATGATGCAATGACAGTGATAATGCTCACGATTTGTCAGAGTGGAAACGGACGTGAATTATTTGACCTGAGATGGTTTCTACTCTGGGCTGCTGATACACGGACATCTAGATGATTGGCACGACCAGGGGAAGGACCATGACATGTATAGGTGCGCTTTTGATGAATTCTCACGACGTTGGTATGTACTTGCCGCGCCAATACTCCCTAATACGCCAGTGGACCTGTTACATGAGCTTTGAAGAATCTCGTGGGCAATGCTTTGTCTGTATTCCTGTCATCTTGTTCGGCGTCTCCTATACATGGTCGTTGAGTTACTCCAATCTGTCGTGGAGCTTACAGTGTCACCACTTTCTCAGAACGACTTAGGGTAAGTAACGCACACCGGATATAAACGTTAACTCTGTGTTCCACCCAATATTTCCCATGTATGGAAGACGCGTGAACAAAGACAAGCCTTACTACGTTATTCGAGAATCGACATTTACAGGAGTAGTTGTTACAACGATTGGCAATTACACCTTCAGCCCCGAGAGCGATCCCTTTCTGTTCTCATCAGGGTGTCTTAAAAATGCTTGTGTGTCTGCGGGCGTGTCCACGTACAATTTCTCCGCTCTCCCCACTAAACAGTAGGACAGTTGCACCCCGGGGAAACCATTGATTGATTCTCCACCGTCACTATGTCCGACGAGACCACATGCCTCATGCAATTCAATGCAGGAACGTAGGTACGGTATCGCAGTTCAGCATCAGGCTGTAAGTACTAGATGGCGACGGTCCAATATCTATACCGGAGGTGAGTCAAGTAATTAGAGAACCCCTCACTACTCTCAGCCATGTTCCCAAGCCGAAGATGACAGATTTCCGGCATTGTTTCGAGGGGAAGATCGATGACAAGGATGGTAATTGCATGCTCCTGAATTGAACTGAGCTTGGTCGACGAGGATGCGGGTGGTCGGCAGGGCCAAAGTAGTGGAGGAGTTTTTGTTGTTCTGGTGATTCGCCGGCCGTTTCTTTACAACTTTAGGTCCTCTGTCGGCTCGGCTGAATCCGTCGGTGCCTGGGTGCATTCGGATGCATCTTGTGTTTCCTTGATGCTACTTATTATGTATGGCTTGACTTGTCCCTCGGTCCCTTGTGTCTTGTCGTCTGTGTTCCTGACTAGAGCATGGCAGCAGCATGCCAAGCGATGAGGACACAGATATGTATCTCGATGTAGTGATCCGATGTGTGTACAAAGCTTATGGAAACGTCGAGGTTTGACAGATTTCTTTTGATCTGATTTCACTGGACTGGAAGGCATCTAAACATCTACACTCAAGTGTCAGTCTCGGTCACGACAGTGCTGTTGATGAAGTACATAAGAGGGTTCTGCAGGCCAACTCATCCTAAGTATGTGATTTGCCGTGGGAATAGCAAGGAATATACTTCATTAAGGCTTGTGGTAGGTATGGCCGTGCCCCACGACGCTGTTTGATCGACACCATTACACTGTGTTTTGTCTCTAAATTGCTTGTGCTGCTCGGTATCCCTGATGTGGCCATTTTGGGGAGCTTCTGGTCCCTTTGAGCCGATTTCATGTGCTTCCTCCTAGTCTCAGACGATATCTGAGGGGATGGTGGCTTCATATTGATGTGACTCAACAAATCTGTGAATTCCTCGGAATTGATTTCCATTATCCATCATCTATCATCCATCGTAGGGGAAACGCTGATGGGGATTGATCTTACTCGTATGCTGGCCATTGTACGTAGATTATTTGTTGCAGGTCTCCACATGGTTGATGGAATAGGAGTCTCTGCGCATGCCGTGTGTTGATTTTTTGTGATCGTCGTCAGCTTCAGTTATCCAGATGAGATCTGAATTGAAGCTTTTGGTGTTTGTAGGGATGCGCCGGCGCCTACGCCTTACACAACTAACGATGTAACTTCAAGGCTACAGTTCATCCTACTATCATACCGCGCATCCTCATCCTAATATCTGACCTCTTCCCGGGTACTACTAGATGTTTACCCAGATGGGCTCTACTTGGTACGGGGTAGATTGCAATGCATTGGCCGAGAAACAATAATATACCTTGAGATGTCTAGGTAGGTGATATTAGATAACCCTCACCTCAACTGTTGTTCATCATGTCCATTTACAGTACGTTGAATCAGGCGATCCACCCCTGTTTTGGCAGAACATGATTGCCACCTTCACGTCCCCAGGGGGTGCGGAGGATCATTGAGGTTTCGTTCCTATGATGATATCTCTCATCATGAACACAAGATATTTTAGCATAAGTCACCAATAGTATATACAGACTAGGAAAGGTAGAGTAAGGTAGTAATGCTCTGCCTCCCTTCTCTTGACTGTAAATACTGTAGCTAGGTAAGTAGGAGAAAGCAAGTGCCTCCATGAGATATCGAATCACCCCTTCCCTATATTATCCAAATCAATCATCACCGAAAGTCAAGTCAAGTCATTCAACAGGTGCGCTCACGGCTACAACATATTGATACCTTAATCAAAACAAGCTTATCATCTACATTGCAATTGCGCCTTCTGTTGCTTCGAAGGAACACCTCTCGAGCATCTTGTTCCTCGGTGCTCTTCCTCTTGAATCTTGCAAACATCCGCCTCCCAGCCCCGCCTCTACCTTCGCATCATCTTCCTCTTTTGCTCCTCCAAACCAATCCTGTGCTCACAGCTATAGCTCATTTCGCCATTCAACTTCAAACTGTCTACTCGTCAACGAACTTGCAGTGCGTGCTGAATCAACATTGGTGTGGGCACTCGTCCGGGGGTGGATCGCTTCACCCTTCATTGACCACACTGACCACGGATACTCCCTGTTACTTAAAGTGCAACTCACAATACGTAGTCGAGTCGTCGACCGACAGACACTATGGCCACATACACTCTTCTACCAAATGATTCCGATCCTGACTCTCCATCTTCCTCGGATTCTTTCCTTGTCACCAGAGAAAGATCCTTCTCCATGTCGTCGTCGCTATCGCGGAGCCTTCAGCGCTTCGGCTTCGCTCTCTTACCCAGCTTCGTTCAAACCTACATCCGCCCCCGAAGCGCCCGCCCTCGAAAATTATATCCAACTTCCTATCTCGATGGCCTGCGTGGTGTAGCTTCACTGATCGTTTTTATTTGCCATTATACTGAAGCAAATGTGCCTTGGTATATTTCTTCATATGGCCTGAACGATGACGGCGTCGAGTCGGCACCAATTCAGCTTCCTTTCCTTCGGATTTTTTATTCGGGTCGTCCTATGGTGCACATCTTCTTCGTCATTTCTGGCTATGCCCTCAGCTACAAGCCATTGAGGCTGTTGCGCCAACGCTCTTGGGAGGAGCTACATACAACTCTCACCTCGTCCGTTTTTCGTCGAGCTTTCCGGTTGTTCGTTCCAACAACATTGTCAACTTTTGTTATCATGCTCTTCGTATATTATGGTGTAATTGGTGAGGGACGACAGACATTCAACGAACAGTTCTGGGACTGGACAACGGCAGTTTGGGTTATCGGCAATGCGTGGTTCTGGGACACTATGCAAAAACCCGCATATGATGTTCATCTCTGGACTATTCCAATCGAGATGTCCCACAGCATGCTTCTTTTCCTTGCAATTCTCGGCTTGTCGAGATCTCGGGCTCCTGTGCGTCTGGGAATGCTGCTCGTCATCATGTGGTATTCAATTCGCATGGGACGCTGGGCGGCAGTAGAGTTTCTGTACGGCATGTTTATCGCTGAAATTGGTTTGATCCAAGATGCACGCGCAGCAGCCTCCAGATCAAAGGAGCACAACGAAGGTTCCTCGCCAATTTTGCCAACCAAGAACCTTTCTCACGCTCCATCAATTGATGCCTGGAGCACTGTCAAGACCGTTTTCTGGCTTTCCAACTTCTTCTGCGGTATCTGGATTGGAGGCTGGCCAAATTGGGGTGTAGAAGAAACTCCCGGCTTTGCCTATCTCGTTTCAATCACTCCATATCCATTCTGGCAAGATGACGATCAGTATCTTTCATACTTTTGGTACGCCATTGCTGCCGCGCAGATAGTCACGGCTTGTCAGCAACTCGATTGCCTACGTCGACTATTTACTACTCCCCTCGCTCAATATTTGGGAAATCTTTCATATGCGCTGTATCTTGTTCACGGTCTCATCGAAGACATCCTCAAGGTTAAATTGATTCCAATCCTTGCGGAAACTATTGGGAATGATACCATGATCAACAGATTCATGTTCTGGTTGGTCGGCTTGGTACTCTTCTTGATTCCGGTCATCTGGGCGGCAGATTTGTTCTGGAGGTACGTTGATCGCGGAGTTGTCGACATTGCAAAGTGGCTAGAAGTCAAGTGCAGTATACGAGAAGAGGAGAAGCCTGTTCTGCGATGAGTGGCTACTTCTAGCTACCTGTAGGGTTTCATGGCAGTAACATTGGGAGGCGTTGGGAATATTTGCTTATATGTATATCCTTTTTCACACACTTCAAGCGATTTTGGGGGATTTCTGGGACACAGATGGAGTTGCTTTCGCTGAGATTGTTGTATGTTTGCTAAGAGCCACTTTGTGTGGATTGATTATATATAGTCAACCAAGTCAAATAAGAACGTGATTCACACCGAGTTTGGATTTTCCGTGATGTTTCGAATTTCTTAGCTATAGCTATATAGAATACAGTGATGCAGATGATTTTACCAAGCAAGCAATAGGTATGATCTAACCTCCAGAGACGGGAGGGTTTCTTAACATTTAGCAAAAGGATAATATCGATAACATATACCCAAGTCCTTGTAGATGTCTTGAGAGAGATATCTGAAGGTGTAAATACAAACCTTAGCACCTGTGTCAGTCAAGATAACCACATGTCCCTTAATAAACATAGCTTCTAATAATTTTATTCTACTTGGTAAGCCATTATTATTGTAACTCAACAGTGCTTCCATTGTTGCATTGGCCAAAGTTAGACTTAGCGAGTGTAACGCAATAAGCTCACGTTCCTGCGTCTCAGGCATGTCGACATAGGGAGAACATGCCTAAATCATCGATTCATGTGCCGTTTCTAGATCCTTCTGATATATGCCGTTCACTCGGCGAAGGAACATTAATGGCGTGCTTCATGGCACTTTTGTGTGAGGAGTTACGTCGTGGGGGGATTGTAGATCTGCAGATAGGCGTACGGGCAAGCGAAGCTTGTTTTGTTTTTTCTTTTCGTATCCCAGTAGGTTCTGGTGCGGGACCTTCTTGATGAGTCTGGCTGGGTTTCACTTGGATTTTGAGGAGGTTGATTGTCAGTCTGGGCACGTTTCTTCATTTGTTGTGAGGGTTCCCTGATCACGCCATCAATTTGCCCATAGCTATGGAAGGTTTGATTTTGAGACTGATGTGTAAAACTCAATTTGATATCGATTTTGTTTCAGCTTCATATGGGAATAGGGAGGTGACAGGGTATCATGACACCTAACGAGGCCATTGAATTGAAAACATTTGACATGCTATCATTCGTTGGGTTATCAAAATGGTTTCAAGAGTAGTGCACATTTCATGTTGTGTTCGGGTTCTAAATGTGAATTCTTGAAACTCTACATCCCTCAAGAACAGAAATTCAAGATCAAGTTTGCTCCCTCATCTCTACCTTTTCTCATTCATTTTTCAAGTAGTTCCCAATCTCCGCCACAGCCTCATCCACTCCTTTTACGGTCAACGTTGGGCTCTCGACCCCACACAGCTCACCAAGTCTATCATTCCATCCACCAGAACCGTGATGACCTCCAGGCCTATCAACCCAGCAGGCCTTCAATCCCGCTTTGATAGCTCCCACAACATCAAATGGGTTGCCACTGACCAGCCAAAGTGCACCTTCATTTCCTCTCATTCCAGTTCGCTCAGCCAGATATGCATAAACTTTAGGAGAAGGCTTGAAGGCGGCAGTGGACTCGATAGTCACAAGTGCTTTGAAAATAGAAACGTGAGGAAACAAAGATGGGGAATTGTGAACGGAGGATGATACCATATCTTGGGTACCATTGGAGAATATGTATGCTTCCATGCTTGAATTAGATGAGAGCGACTTCAGAGCTGGCACAACGTCGGGAAAGGTTGATAGAGAGTCGTAGGCTTTCATCAACTCCTCAATTTCTGGAACTGTCAAGGTACAGCTTGATTCCGATAAGGCATGACTTAGAGAGGCTCTTGTGACTTCTGAGAAAGATGTGTAGATGTCTTAAATTGTCAGTAATAGATCCGTATGGCTGAGATGAGCAAATACCCATGCTATTAAGACGCCATGTATACTCCAACTGATAGCGTCGCCACAAAGAGGAAACTGTTTCTGCTTTCTCTTTCCCAAGATCCTTTTCGAGGGCAGCAGATACGGATTCGGTTGAGAGCAGAGTGCCGTACAGGTCGAACGCTATAACAGTTTTTGGAGTCATACCTAGCTCTTTGATAGTGATGTGTTTTGGTCGAAGGTATAATGAACTGATTTGGAGGTCGAGGTCGAGATCCTGGAACTTCAAAATCATCGAGCTTATGATATTGACGTTCATGGTGACGTCGGTGGGGTAAATGATAGATAGTGTGGGGAAATCTAGACTCACGGATGATGTCCGCACCAATTGCTAATTGTCAACGTCAACCTCATTGACCATCTTCAATAGAAACACCATATATTCACCGATGATCGAAGATGCTGAAAAGCCCAACTTTGAAGTCTTTCGAGACTGTCTGGCAGCCCCACTGATTTCTCTCGCTGCTATCAAACCTCCAAAGCCTACCAAGAAACGCAAAGGAACAGGGAGAAAAAACGCCATCAAACCGGTGACAACTGCGCAGGAACCCGAGAATGATGCCGAAGAGCTCTCGGAGTTCATTGATGTATGGAACCTGCCCGGGATATGTGCCAAGCTGACCTGAACAGTATATAGCGAGCTCGGTATTCCTGTGTCTACCTACAGGGCTTCGGTCTCTTACATACACAACCTTCATAAACGACTCAAGCACACAAGAAAAATACTCTTTGCCTCTCACAACAACCACGACTTCAGAAATACTCAACACTCTAGACCCATCCACTGCTGAGACTCTCCATACATACTCCATCCTCCCTCTATCTACTTCCCTGCCTGAGTTCCTGACTCCGGTTCTGACGGCTTATGTCACAACACTCACGAGCGCACCACCCCCTCCATCTATGACTCGGGCTCTTGCTACGGCTTGCGAAATGTGTGATCGGGACTGGGTGCCTCTGACATATCACCATCTAATCCCAAGATTTGTGCATGCTAAGGTATTGAAGAGAGGCTGGCATACCGAGGATAAATTGGATAGTGTGGCATGGCTATGCAGAGCATGCCATAGCTTCGTACATCGTGTAGCGACTCACGAAGAATTGGCTCGAGAATACTACACTGTGGAACTTTTGTTAGAGAGGGAAGATGTCCTCTCGTTCGCTAAATGGGTCGGCAAAATCAGGTGGAAGTCGAGGTAGGTATGAATACTCTAGGTATTAAGACTATGCGGAATTCCTCAGTTTATATTATCCCGGTTTATCTGTCTCTAGTTACCAACTTCTGCCATTTCTGGGACTGAAATAAAGAACTAGCAGATACAAATGCAAAGTTATTCCGGCATAAAGCACAAAGAGGAAGTAAAGGCAAAAACCATTTTGAAACTATACCTATCTATGTACAACAGCTGTTTTTCTATCCACCTTTTGTTTGGTTCAACAACTCTTCTCGAGACTTCTGTTTCAAATTTACCGTCAGTAATGCCGAACTTTATGAAGGCCCAAAAATCTCCATCTAGGGTTCTGGAAATAATTTTGAGGAACTCCCTTTGCTGTAGTAACAATATCTGGGATTCGTTCCTTTCGTGACACCGTGGAAGCCCTCCCTAATCATCTAGGGATGGTATAGTGATGAGATTTTGGTTTTTAAGAAGATATTTTATTCGATGACTCTTGGCCATGTTGGTATTTGGAATAACTGAGTATCAAAACGATGAGACAATTCCGAAATCTTGCACGTTGGAAGAGAGAAGGGTTAAAAGGGAACTAATCAGCTTAGCGAACAGAAAATTTTGGTCTGCGTTATACGTAGTATTGCTGATTGTACCATCAGGGGGGGCAGCTTGAAGTTTCTGTAATTATGTAAAGTCTGTCAAGGATATCTATTTTTAATGCGCAGACGGTACCATATACTTTTTACTCGCCAGCTACTTTACAAACAGGGCAACCACCCACAATTCTATCGCGGAGTAGTCTTGCATGAGTAACCTTTCCTCCAACGCTATGAGTGATCGAGTATTCTCCATTCTCATCCAAGCCCACTTCCGGGGGCGTCATAGGTCTCCTATCACCAACAAAGTCCAGCAAATGCGAGAGATGGAAAACGTGCCCACAAGCAAAGCCTATCAAGGTCTCCATTTCCTGATCATGGAAAGACTCATGACATCCCACACAATGGCCTGATTTGGGCGTGTGTTTGGCTGCAGGAGTAGTCGGATCATCGTCAGAGACGACAGACATGTTGGTGGCGATGTCTACGTGGTCTGGAGATCTGTGATGAACATCAAATTTGACACCTCGTCGCTGACCTGAGCGCAGAGTGTTCTGGGCACTAGCAACTTCGCCACGTAACACCCGGGCAACTCCCAGGGAGATACTATGTTGAATCTCATACTCTTTAATCATTCTACTGAGACCCTCTCTGAGACCTTCAATCTCCAAACCTTCTGGGATTCGACGGACAAGAGTGATGGGATTGATCGAAGTACCGACTTCCTCTAGGAGACCACGGATAAATCGAGGCTTGTCCATAGAATAGTTGAGAAGATCTTCCCATAGATCGGGATCATCCTGCTCCTTTGCAAAAGAGATTGCTTGGGAGACGTCTGCCAATTTGTCGATAATGAGAAACAGAGCTCGTTTTGTTTGCCCAGTCTTTGAATAGAGGTAGACAAGTTCAGGAATGAAATCGCGTTCTTCGCATACTTGTGAGGCCTAAAGCAGTCAGCATTGAAGACAGTGAGCACGTGAGGAAACTGACCTTCTCGAACGTATAGAATGTGGAAACTTTCAAGAATTCCATCAACAATGAGCGGTCATACTCGGCAAATAGTTCTATTGCCAAATCCGCAAACTCATCAACCAGGCCCTTACTCTCGACAATCAATCTATCACGATTTTGTATTGAATCTTCTGAAATCCCATATCCCGTCCAAAGGGAGCGAGCGTAGAAGAACAGATACAAAGTCATGCCTTTGGCCCGAAGCTGAGAGATGACGACTTCCGGCCTCACCAGTCCATGGTGAGCTTCGTCTACTAATAGAGCGACGGCCTCTGATGTAGCCGCTTCCAGTTCTTCGACGGAAGCGCTGCGTTCTTGCTCTTTCGATACGCGTAGGAGAATCAGGCCAGGGATATCATCAGCGACTGTATCAAGTAAGTGGTGATCTTTGATGAGTGCCATAGCAGAATCTGCATCTTGCAGCTTGATGTAGCATTTCAGTGCCTCTCGTGGACGACCATCGGCAGCATAAAGTTTTCCAAGACTTTCCATGACAATGCGCCAATCTCTTCCTCTCACACCATCTTCGATACTATCTTCACGTACATCACGATATGTCAGTTGATTCTCTAAAGCAGTTGTAACAGCCTTGATATCGAACAGCTCGGGTGGCCATTGCTCCAAAAGCTGTCGCACTTTCGGACGGTTTTGGGCTATGTAATGGCCGAGGACGACCTCGTAGATAGTGGAAGGAAGCGGTGGCTGAATTTGTGTTGTAGGTATAAAAGGTGTGATTTCTTCAAACTTATTAGCACCCGCAAAAGTCCAAACCCAGTGCTCCCAGCGACTGGAGGTCCCAAGGACCTTGCCGCAAACTTCGCCAGCCGCTTTCCAATCCCCAGTCACAATCACTTCTTGAATCCACAACTCTCCAATTCGACGTTTCTCCTTCTCAACTGCGGAGTTGATAAGGTTACTCGCGGATTCTGTAGTGGAATCATCGTCGTAAAAGTCGTCGCCATGACCATGGGCTTGTCTGCCGTCTGGAGACCCAGGTCCAATGTCGGCAAGTCTTTCGGGAGAAGCTGAAATTACTTCTGGATGCTCATCAACAAGTTCCCAAGACTCCTGATACTTCTGATGTTCCAATAGCCAGCTGAGATGATCTGCTAAATCACGCTTGATGGCAAGTATGCAGTCAAATGGACTGTGTATAAATATTTTCATACCAGCTGCTGCTGCATTGGGATGAGCCGCCCTGGCCTGGCCAAGAACAGCCCCTATACTTGGAGTTTGTGGGCTTGATTCACCGCTCCCAGTACTTCGGACACTAGCGGCCGAACTCAGAAGAGCACCTGCACTGATTGTTGCATTCCACATCCCACTGCCCATACCAGCCAAAGCTTCAAGAGTACCTCGAGAGTTCTGCGGAGCAACAACATCATGCAGAGCAGGTAACACACTAAGATGATAATCGGTGGCAGATAGTCGCTCAAAACGGCTGACAGTCAAAGTATCGCTGTCCACCTCTTCTGAGGATGCCAGATCAATCAGTCGCAATTCTGGAGACCTCGCGTTATGTCTATGTCGTATACCCCCTTGAGGCTCGCTCCCAGTAGAAGAGACTGATGATTTTGATTTGTGCCCTTTTGGTGGTTCCACTACTTCTTCGTCATTGTCGGGTGGTGGAGTATATGCAAGTACAATAAGCAAAGTTGGGGTATATAACGACAATCCAGAAATGATACAATCCATCCGTAAACTTCAAGGGACGTCAGTAGCTATAACCACAATTTAGGCAATTACTCACAATTTAACAACTTCAGCACGACCCACTGTTCTCTCTCCCACATGCTTCCCGACGCCAGTGCCGCCAGGATAAACGTTGATAATCCATAAAGCGTCTCCCCAACCAACAAGTAGCTTCTCAATCTTATCCTTTCCCTTCGAAGATTGCTTGAGCAACTTAGCACTTGCTGGGGTGGCTGAGGCCTTCTCGCGAGCTATATCATCTTCGTCTGACTCGAGCTTTTTCTCATCAATCCACTCGGCTCTTCCTTTCCACAAACTAGCCATATCGTCCCACTGCCCATCTTGAGGACGACTGACATGTCCAACCCTCTTCCAGGCCGCATCGGTGTCTATGCTTTCGAGATGTAGATGCGACCGCATGATCCTTATGCCATGCTCATTGATCCAGACCACATATTTACCACTCAATGACCATTTTATAGTTGCGATTGTACCTTCTCCATAGTGCAACATATTATCCTTGCCCGTGTTACCCGCCAAACCAATAGTATTCAGCCATCCTGTAGCCGTAGCGGATGTTGACCCAGTTGTAGTCGAGGTCGAGCGGGTTCCTGCCTTTCCACCAACCGTGACAACCAAATTTCCAGCCAAGCCTCCGGAAACATATGTGCGGTCATTCTTGAAGTCAGGAGATATCGCAACCGCCTGAACAGGTCTTGCAAAGTTGCGCAACTGAACATCTTTTAGATCTACAAGGGACGCGATGCACACGTTTCCATCTGTTGACGACGTCGCAATATAGATTGCATTCGAGATCGTATTAGGTACAGTCTGTTGCTGACGGGGCTGTCTTGTTGATCCTGCTGGCGAAGATAATGATGATGGCGGTCGCTGGGGTACAGTCTGCAATTGTGATGCAACTCTCGAGACAGCGTCTGGTTTCGCGCTGGGCACTGGAGGAGGAAAAGGTGAGATCGAGATGCTCGTCACTGAAGCTTGGTGGGCACTGTAGACTCGCAATGATTGAAAAGACGGTAATGACAGAACATGCTGTATCATTGATTAGCAAAACGAAAGCTTTGATTGGGCTGTTTTGAATTACTCACGATATTGCCGTTGTGTGTACCAATGAACTGCTACAATCAGCGCCATTCTCATTTTTCCAACAGAATATATACCATTTTATCACCAGCAACCAAGAAACAACTGGTCGCATCTCCATTCCTATAAACAGTGCCAAGATTACCCGTCATGCGAGCATACTTCAGCTTTGGCTCATCATCATCCTCATCGTCGCTCTCTTCCTCACTCTCGCGTTCCTCACCATCGCTCTCATCCGCCGACGTGGTAACGTGCTCATCACTTTCGCTCACTGCGACCTCATGTTGCTCAGCAGTGCCGTCCGCCATAGCAGTCGTGAAAAATGATTGTAAAGCTGTTTAGCAGGGATATTGCGACGACGTCAACAGAGCTGTCAGTGCGGAATGTTCCGAGGTAAGTAAGGCAACTCGACGAGGCTGACAATCTCAGATGATCATATGGTGAATTTCGTCCGACACTTTATCACGAAAATAAACCATCGAAAAACCGTCTCACTCCGCACATATCTCGGATTGGTCGATGAATATGGCTACTCATCATATTTGTAGGCAATTGTCCGCTGTCTCAATTCTCAGATCTCCAAGCTCAAGTCTACACGCTCAGCGCTTTTTGCACGCCACTCCAGTTTCTCAAATATCAAAGAAAAGACAATTCTTTTCTTCCCGTGCCATATTACAGCAGGAAACCCCGGCAAAGCATGAGCCACCATCTACAACATCTTCTGAGGCTGCAAAGATAAGCCCGAGCATCAAAAAGAGGAAACCTTCTCGTTCTATTGCCAGCAAAACGTCTTTACGCCGTGTTGCCGAAGAAGCTCAACGATCACGTGCTAAAACTGCACGACATAATGCCTCCAATGATGCTCTTGACAGCAGTGGGGAAGTCACAGCAATGTGTGTAGCCGACGAGTTTGACATGGAAACCGTGGCGCAAATTTTGCGTAACAATGGCTTCCCTATCGATCCTCATGGTACCGAGTTTGAGATTTCCGAGGTTGTCCACACTCGAGGAGCTAATGAAGGAGACATCTTTGTGTTTCCTTCTGGAACAGTTGTCGCATGGTCATTACCTGAAGATGTGGTTTCTAACCTTGCTACCAAGATCTTGTTGCCAGCTGCCAAGAGGCCACATGTAGCGCAGATGGAAGTTGAGGATCTAGAGTTTAAGGAAGACCCGACTAAAGATCAGAGCACAATCAGGGGAGATGTCATTACACTCGGTACAAAGAAGGAGTCTATAACAGACGATTCATCCCTGTAAGCCTGTTCATGATATTACCAATTCGTTTACTGACATTGCCATAGCGGCAAAGTCGATACCACCCTTGCCAAAATTGCCTTCTCTTCTGGACTCGCCCGCAGCACCAAACTTGCCACCCTCGAGACTGAACTCACAAACTACTTTGATTCAACGCGCGATATTCCTCGGCTACTTGGCTCTGCTGGCAAGCTCCCTTTCGACTCCAATTTCATGTTGCGAAAGACTGGCCAATTACTGGAGCTACGTGCTAAACTGAACCACTACTCTGAATTAACCGATTCACTTCCAGATCTGTTCTGGGATAGTAAGTATGAGCTTGGATTAGAGACTTACTACGATCAAGTGGGAAAGGCATTGGATGTTGGGGTAAGAATCAAGACTTTGAACGAGAAAATGGACTACGCACAAGAGATTGCGACGATATTGAGACAGACACTAAGTGAGAAGCACATGGTGTACTTGGAGTGGATTATTATCCTTCTCATTCTTGTGGAGGTTGTATTTGGTGTGAAGAGGGAATGGAAGGAATACTGGAAAGAAAAGGAAGAGCGAGATGCCACAGCTGGCGCTTGAAAAATGATACCCCACTCTGAGACTGGAGCACATTAGATATAATCTATAGGAACATGATTCTACTCAAATCTATTGGAATACAAATATATAAGGCCTAGCGACATACTTTAAGGGGGTGAGCGACTCAAACTGCTCAACTCTTGGAAACATATAAGTAATTTAGCAATATTTCAAGACTGTAGATCCCCAGTGTTTCGTGGACATTCCAGAAGAGAGAGCCTTTGGTGATACTCGGATAAATACATGCAGCTACAGTTCTTTAAGCTGTTGTTGCAATTTCGCAATCGATGCTCTTATATTTGCTCTTTCAACGTCCTTCTCTCCTTTCTTCTTGGCGTCAAATTCTTCTCCCTTGTCTTCATTCTCAATGACAGCGCCCCACTTATGATTGATTTCGCCGTACATGATCCCGCCGAGTGTCTTTTTCAAATAGCCTGCATACTTCCCACTGGTACCCTCACTCATCGGAACCTCCAGATCTATGCCTCGGAAATGGATTGCGGAGACGGGGGTGATGAAGAAAGCCGTTCCTGAAACAAAACATTCCACCAATCTTCCCTCCTTCTCAGCCTCCACAATTTCATGCATGTTGAACTTCCTTTCTACGACTTTGAGATCCTCCAGGTTCCCTCCAGACTTGCTTGATAGATCCTCATTCAAAAGGTCCAATACACTTCGTCTGGTAACTCCTGCCAAAATGATCTTATCATGCAAAGGAGCAGTGACACATTCCAGGGCCCCAATCTTGTTCTTCCAAACGACAAAGAAGTTACTAGCACCAGCCTCTGTAACTTCTGCGTTGTCACCCAAGAGCCATAAGATCTGATCGTACCCCAGGGATGCAGCTTCCCGTTGAGCAGTGAATGCTGGCCCATAGTTAGCGCCCACTTTTGCGCTGCCAAAGCCACCTGGCCAGGCTCGAGTAGAATCGGTCTTGGAAGCGAGGAGCTTGAGACCTGGAGTCTTAGGTGGCTTTCCCGGAGGAGAAGAAGCAAGATCTGGCCATGGGACAGCGATGATGAAGAGAAGTGCTCCAGCTGGCATTTGGAGACCGAGCTGTTCGCCAGTGGCTATGAGTGCAGGGCGAAGATATAGATATCCAGGTTTGTCCTTTGGAAGCCAGCCTATGTTTTGTCAGTATCTATGTCATTCGAACGCTCAGGGAATCATACGAGGCCCGTCCACCCTCAACAACGCCTCGATCAACTTCACCATCTCCTTTGGATCGAATTTAGGCAGCGCAACTCGCTCGGCGCTCATCACCATGCGCTCGGCATTCAAGTCTGGCCTGAACAGTCTCAACTTCCCATCAACACCACGATAAACTTTCATACCCTCGAAACATTGAGTTGCGTAGTGAATCGCTGATGCGGTAGGCATAATATCAAAGGGAGCATATGGACGGACTTCAGGGATCTGCCAGCCAGTTTCCGCGGTCCACTGACAGGTGACCATGTGGTCTACTGACTCCGAGCATGACCATAGTTCTGCGGAATTGGGAGCCGGAATGGTACGTGGAGATGTGGTGCGAGTGAAGACCAGCTTGGAAGCGGAAAGGGGCGCTGGAGATGGATTCTTCTCATCGTGAGCAATACCAGCAGTTGTGAGACCGTCAAATGAATCTATGCTTTTGTTCGCCATGGTAACTGATTCTAGTGATGACGTCTACCTTTATGAGCAAAAGTGGGATGAGAAATGCAGGTAGACAGTGGAACGAGGAATGAGTCAATTTGGGATTTGGAATTGCAACGAGTGAAATAGCTAAAGAGGGGATTTAACTGTTGTCTCTTTTGAGGAAAATGAGTTGAAGGTCAAGGGAGTACTGGCAGCTGCTGGATGAGTCAAAGCAGTGACTTCCGACAGAGATGAACGGACGACCTATGCTTTGATTGGATGAACCTAAGATAAGAGAACATGTTGACCGCCGGCAAACGTACATGGACGCGCAGCATTCAGAAATCATAAAACTCTGGAGTTCCGGCATCACCACAACACATCAATTAGGATATCTCGAACAATATCGAACGTGTGTGTGTGCGATATGGGTGATCGGATTCGGTACCCAGCCGGTAAGCTTAGATTTACAACTTGAGTCATCACTTTTTCATTACATTCGTCGAAATGAGCTGCGATACAACCAACAGTCTTCAAGTTTTCGAAGGTTGTGTTTTGCAAAGAATTCATTCTCTCACTTGCTTTCTATTACTCTGAATGCAACATTACTGGAACCAATCCACAGTATTACACTCTCGCTTCTGTCTTCTCATCTATTAGTTCTCACATGAGACATCGTATTGGCAGGTCTGACGAATCGCCGCAGGTCTTTTGGGAACATACTATGCATCTCGCCATGCTTTGAAGAGTTACAGATCCTGCGCTGTAACGGTGACATACTCGGTCCCCGCCAGTACCGGTGTTCATCAGCTACTCGCCTCTGCTCTCCACTATACCATTGAGGAGCATCCAATCCTTCGTTATGGCATCTCCGGTCCTTCAAATCCAAACTTTGTCTTGCAAGATAGGGTAGACTTCTCTTCTGTACTCAAGACCCTTCCCGAGGCTGTCTGGTCTTCAGATGGCCGACCATTGACCGAGGCTCTGGAAGAAGCACATGGAGAATTGTTTGTAGACCCCGAGAATGTTCCCTCTTGGAGAGTTCGAGCGCTTCCCTATGCAACATCTGGCAACAAGAGAAGAATAGACGTTGTCTTCTTGTCTCATCATGCTATTGCCGATGGACTCAGTTGTCTTGCGTTCCACACTTCTCTACTAACCCATCTTCATACTATGATTCGAGACAGCACACAAGAACACATAGAACACTATACTGTCCCCCGAGACTCTGCGGCTCCAAGCCTTATTGAGAATCATGTAACGTTCTCCCCTCAAGATCCTCAGCCTAGTGTCAACATAAGTGACGCCATATTCCCGACTTCAGCGCCGGTATGGCCGAGCACTAAATGTCCAGTCGCCACCTCAGAAGCTTACCAGTCTCGCGTTCTCATCTTAAACATATCTCCTATACAGCTTCGTGGTGCACTTGCATACAGCAAAGCCAACGGGATCACTCTTACGGCACTTCTGCACGGCTTCATCACGTTACAGCTCACAAGGCTCTTGCCAGAAGCACAAAGCTTTGCTGCCATAAGTCCGTATTCCATGCGTTCTTTCACTGGTGCTGCCTCTACCGACATTGTCAACCATGTCTCGTATATCAAGAGCACATGGTCATCGGATCTTGTTTCTGCATTGCGAGCATCAGCGGAGGGTTCGGAAGATGAGGCGGGGGTCATACTCCTGATAGCCAGGCTCTATCGTGCTGAGGTTGCAGCGGAGCTATCGAAGTGTCCTCAAGACAATCCATGGTGCAAACTTGCTGCTGTCAATAATGTTATGGATTATTGCGCAGCTGCAACTACTTCCACCCGCAATTTGTCATATGAGTTGTCGAACCTAGGGGTCTTGAAAAGTCCGCTTTTGGGTGCTGTGGAGAGCAATGAAGAGGTCGGAATCGAGAGATGCATATTCAGTCAATGTGGAATGGTTGATCCACCGATTGGAATCAACACCGTCAGCTGTCAAGGTGGAATGGTGCTCACATTTACATGGAGAGAGGGAGCTGTCGATGAGAAGGTCGTCGTAGGGTTAAGGGATGGTATAGCAAAAGAGTTCGGGGTTTTTTGGGAACAAGGTTAAACCACATGGATCGTAAAAGTTCAACACTTTCATAGACAGCTATGTAAGCTTTCTAGACCAAAAATATCGCGGATTTCGTTCTTTTCGTCGGCATTTACATCGGTTGTCTTGCTTTAGCATCTGGTCCCAGCACTTGCTCAGGGTGCCCTCTCTCGTATTGACAAAGTCCTTATCATGAAGCTGAAAAGGCCCAGCTATGAAGCCACCAATACCACATCACATCTCGACAATTCGGTCAAGTTGGACGCGACAGATCTTCGGTAAGCGTCGAAATACAGACCGTAAACGGTCGACTTGCCCCAGACTCCACTGGTGCAACCCCAGATTGACAGGCATCGAATGCCCTCTTAGTCCCCGGCGCCACTGAGCAACAAGAATGCACATCATCACGCATTGATGTCCACCAACCCCAAATAACTTCCTTTCCACCACCGCAAAGTGTCGTGACATGGCGTCCTGGAAAGGACCTCGGCCGTATGGAAGATTATTGCCCCGACGTTCCACTCGAGGCTCGGGGGAATTGGTCCGAAATGACGAGGCTGTCAGCACAGAGGACTGCAATGCATGCAAAAGCCGGGGAAGTTGGGGAAACTGGGGAATATGGGGAATATGGGGAAGTCTAGCGTGGATCAACTGAAATCCTGGCGTCTCTCATGTATCTATATTGTGCTTGATATCCTTCTTTTTCGTCGTCCTTAATTAAATCTCCGTCAAGTCTTATTAAGCCGCATTTTCGCTTATATTTTGTCGTAATTTTAATTGTCTTCAGATTCCGACAAGATTCGATACCAGACTGGTTTAGTCACAATGGCCGGTGGAGTGCAAAGAACGATCAATGATAATGTAGTCACTGCATCGCACAACTTGACCTTGCGACAGAGCCTACTCCCTTGCGCCCTCGGTGAGTTTTCATTCACCATCCACAAAGCATACCTAGCTAATCCATATAATAGTAACATCGCTCTTTTTCCTCTGGGGCTTTGCATATGGACTTCTCGATGTACTGAACTCTCATTTCCAAGCTCTTCTCAACTTGAGTGCTGCAGAGGCTTCCGGTCTAACGGCAGCTTACTTCGGAGCTTATGCGCTGTGCCCCCTTACAATCTCCGGGTGGATTCTTCGCCGGTATGGATTCAGAATTACATTCGTGACTGGACTGGCCGTTCTATGTGTTGGATGTCTCCTTTTCTGGCCATCTGGAGTCAAGCAGAGCTTTGGTGGGTTCTGCGGAAGTATGTTCGTTGTTGGTTCTGGATTGAGTACACTTGAGACAGCTGCAGATCCGTAAGTGTTCATCATCAGGCATTGGCAATAGAAACTGACATATGGAAGTTTCCTTGCCATCTGCGGTCCCCCAAGATACTCCGAAATCCGTCTCAATCTTGCTCAGGCGGTGCAAGGAGTCGGGTCTCTTGTGGCTCCTCTCCTCGCATCGTACGTATTCTTCGCACATGTCGAGGACACGACCGCTTCCCTCAAAAACGTCCAGTGGGTGTATCTGGGCATTGCATGCTTTGTGGTGCTTCTCGCGATTGTCTTCTTCTTCATTCCAATCCATGTTGAAGTCACAGATGCCGACATGGCAATGATGGAGCATGAAATCGCAGATGTCGATCCTGGACCATTCAAAAAACAATACAACCTGTTTCTTGGAGTATCTTGTCAATTCTTCTATGTTGGCGCTCAAGCTTCCATTGCAGCATATTTTATCAACTTCTGTGTGGAGGCTGGAATCTCCAAGGAACGTGGCTCTAAGCTTCTGTCAGCTGCGCAAGGTATTTATGCCGGTATGAGATTTGTCTCTAGCTTCGCTATGATGTCCCCTCGAGTGAAGCCACGCTGGATTCTTCTTGGGTACCTTGCTCTGTGTTTCATCTTTGCCATAGCTGCTATGAACACTACCGGCATCAAGTCTGTGGCTTTGTTTATGACTATATTCGCTTGCGAAAGGTGGGTTTTCAGTCTTCCAGTTATGATGACAAAACTAACATTTCTAGTGCTGTTTTTGCGACTTGCTTCACCACCGCACTTCGCGGTCTCGGTAGACATACTAAGTATGGTGGCTCCATGCTCGTCGCCGCAATCTCGGGCGCAACTGTCGTAGCACCAGCTATGGGAGCTGTTGTTACTGCCCGCTCGGCACACTTCGCTATGGTTGTCCCAGCAATTGCTTATTTAATCGCTCTTATCTTCCCTATCTATGTCAATTTCTTCAACGCTGAGATGATGGATTTGCATCGTGCTTCGGACCACGGAATCGTACCGGCAAACAGTAAGGAGGCTGAGTTGGAGCGTGCGAACACTCATGATACTAAGGCTGGGGATGTCAAAACCATTGAAGATACTGCTGCTTGATATTGGTTATTTTTGGCGTTTTGTTTGTTTTGGAATTATGGTAAAGAATTTGAAATATCTCTTCAAAGCATTACGTGTCGTACGCATTCAAGTGAGTGAGGGGCATTCCTCGTCAGCGAGTACGGCCTTTGCTGCGCAGAAGATGCATCGTATAACATACAGGTATGATTCATGAATCACATGGTAAATTCGAGGCTGTGTTTGTGTTAGCAATAGCATGTGGTCTCAAAATATAGCTTTATTCTGTCTTGATCGTGTTATGCGACTCGGCTTGTGCCAAAATCTCACCTCCTAATGAAAACCACGTACTAATTATAACAGCAAATCTACAAGTTTGTCGTAGTAACCGCCGAATATAAGGTAGTTTGAGTACATGACAGAGAACTGACTCCATTGGTACTATTACCACGATGGAATGGGATCTGTATTCTTTCGTAGGCCCGTTAAAGTCCCGTAATACTACACTAGATTCGGATACGACTGGTAGTTTTGACACCATAACTTACACATTAGGGTATATTATATCATGTCACAACCTGACAACAACGATACTCTATTCGATCTCTATCACTCTCCTTATGCGTCAAGAACATGAAAGAATTGTTCTACTTACTCGTCATTTGTAGCTGCAATCTCCGGAAGGAACTTGAGTCAGGGATCCGAGGCATATTGTCACCACACAGTCAACAGACATAACACTCTCGATAGCTGATTCAGACAAGTGACACATCTACCAACTTCGAGAATGTTGTAATTTCAACTTTTATCTAGAGTCTTATTCATGAAACGATACGATAGGGTAAGCTTAGAATAATACATACTACAGTCACCAAGCCAATTCCTCTCATTAGCACGACAACCTGCTCGATTTAGCGCAACATGTCACTTGATCCTCAAACAAGTTCCACGATCTTATATAATGCTCTATATAAACCTCGTAGAAACAAACATTAATAGTTCTCGACTTCGAAAAATATGGTACAATGGAACCTGCTCATCAACCAAATGCACATGTAACTTGCGATCATAGAGCTATTTGTATATCAAGGAGGGATTTCTTGTAGAATGGCTATTTTCTAACTAGAACAGACCTGGTTGATATCTTGGCAAGAGTGCACAGATAATTTCCTTCCCCTTTACTTTCGTCAATCCAGCTCTCTCGAATCCAATATCAAACTTGAAGCTCAACTTTTTTCAAACAATTTTGGGCATGTACCGAGAGTTATGTACTTTTTGCATCCCCTGACACTCTTTACAGGTCTATATTTTGCTGTTACGGACTTGATTTCCATTTTACGGATCCACAACCCGTTTACGGTCCGTAAAGCTACAAAACACGTTCGTTTCCTACAACACCAACACTTATTTGCTTTGTATAACACCTTTACACATATGACCTTCAAACTTGATGTAAATAGACTCATTATAAGGGCAATACTCTTCTTCATTTATTTTTGTGACTTGGTGATCTAAATATGGTATATTCCATGACGAAAACGATCGGACTTCGTGAAAATTCTGTTGCCCTATTTCCATCTCAACTTGAGCTTTTCTCCAACTCAACATAACCACCGTTCACTTTATACTTTCATCATCATAATTCCATTGTCGGTTCATCGACTGTCATCATCGTCTTGATCTTAAGACCTCACCCTCTATCCAACGATGACAACCACACCCAATGCAGTTGTCATCTCTCCCAGTCCCTCATCGCCTTTGCCAGAGGGACAAACTTCCTTCTCATCGAAGCACTATCTCTCTCTGTACATAAAGTCTTACACCCTCACGAACTTTGGCAATGAGAAGTTGGAGTCCCAGCAACTCAGAAAGAAGAACGGTTGGAAGTCGGTTCACAACCCTGGCAAATTCTACCCCAAGACCGGTGACGACTGGTACTACTTTGGTAATTCTAACCATCCTATGCTAGGAACATGGACTCCATGCCTATCATGTTTATTTTCATTACTATCTAGTTGTTGTCGAATCTTCGGTAACCATTTTGTGAACAGGTTATGCCGATGCCCAAGCCAACGAAAGCAACTCCAACTTCAACCCCATTGCTTCGTTTCTCCTGTTCGGTCGCATTTACGGCGAAGCAGTCATTCTCAGGTCCGGTCCGGCTGACTCTGATACCGACTCTCTGGTCATCCAGCCGCACAGCATTGTCAACACAGTGTGGTGGTACAAGAGCGAGAACAAGACACCAAACGGAGTTTTTGGGCAACGAGAGGCGAGTCGATTCGCTCGGAAATCGGGTATTTCAGCTTGGATGATGCCAGAGCAAACAATGCACATCAGTGACTGGAGCTCACAGATGTAGGAGTGAGAAGGGTTATGGCAGAGAAACTTTTCACTCGGAGTCTATGGTCAAGAAAGGACCTCATTCGGTCGCAATCTCAAGCTACGGAAGGCTTGTAGTTGTATCATGTGAGCTCTTCCATTAATTCTTTACAAGTTGTGTCATTGAGCCTTTTCGTAATAGCTCAAGCCTTCAAAGCCAACTTTTTCTTGTTTCGGAATAGATCGCAAATACAAGTTGGAGACAGCAGAACATGTACATGAAAATCTAAGGGTGCAACTTTTATTGCCTTTTGTGCCGTTTTCAGGAACTTCTTGTTGCGTTTAGATCCTATTATTCTAATTGTTGAAAGGTTAGTACTTGTTGACCTCTTCGTCAGTCGGCCACCCATCCCATATCTCCACACTATCAACCAATTCTCTTGCTCGCTCTTCTGCTTCCCCATCCCCATCAAGATAATATCTCGCCGCAATAAGGCATCGCCTTTTCATCCTTGGCCCATTGTTCGACATGGCATCGATGGCATCCAACTCATCCTTGTTTTCTACCATCCATCGAATTGTATCGACAATCTCCTCTTTGTCTTGAAGCTCACCAAATACGCGAATATGCGCATGGATAACTGCTGCTTCAATAACATGCCCAAGTCTTGGTATATTATGCACCGTAGGCACATGGTCTCTGATCATTGCGAAGAAGAGCCTTTTGAGTAAATCCGGACCATCGTCCAGTGTGCGTGTCCTTTCTTCAAGAAGATGGTATGAGGCGAGGAGGGCTTTTTGAAATGCTACGCATAGAATTTGGTATCCCTTCGAATCCAACGCCATTCCTGCTGCCTGACTGTCTCTGAGAGCCGCTGTGAGAACCTCCCAAGATAATATATCATTCTCTGGCTCCCCAACAGCCCGTAGGTCGAGGACAAGACCTTTTCGTGCAAGTGTTGCAAAAAGTGCATACCAGGGTGGCCGAATACTAGGTTTTCTCTCGGACATCAAAGTCACGACCCGTAGTAGTGGATGGCCGATCTGGAATCCTACACTGTTATCTTGGCGAAAAGAATGCCAGGACGTTCTTGGTGTCTCACGATGAAAACAACGGGTGGTTGTTGGCTCTTCTGGGGTATCATTATCCTCCAATATGATTGACTCCGGATCTGGAGGGGTTTTGACAGTGTAAGCAAAGCGGCATAACAATTGGATGAAAGCCAGGAAAACGTCATCAGGAATGCTTTTGATGTGCGCCTGCCTAAAAGATGAATCAGTTGTGACTAGAGCTTTTTTCCACTTTGGAGACAGATTGCTGTCTTGTAAATAACGTATTCCCTTCTCGAATGTCCTTGCGTGACTGACCAAGAAGGATAGGCATTTCCCTTCTGGTCTGATCTTCTGACCAATCATGCGCTCATAAAGCTGATCAATATCTGGTGGTGATGAACGTATTCTCTCGTCGAAGGTAAGATCTTCATCTGAAACCTCCAGCACTTCTTTACCATCTCCCGGAAGCCCCCTAAAGGGAACTCGACGAAGTTTTCGTGCTCTTTCAAACATGAGTTTCTCGAACATTGCATAGTAGGTTTGGAGGGAACCTTTAGGCTGCTTCGCTTCGTAGCCTAAAAATGCACTCCACGCCTCTTTTACGTCTCGTGTCGCTCGTATTCTTGCCACCCACATGTTAACATCATGTTCACGACGACCTCTGTTTCGAAAAAAATACCGATGTTGGATAGTAGGTGTGCCGTCAGGTTCACGGCCTCCCATGATACCGACTGCTTTGTCCATCTTGTCTGGCTGATAACCAGCTGCGACCATCTGCCTAATAGCACCAGTAACTCGACTCAAATCAGCCTCTGCCGGTCTAGCTGCATCCATGCCATCTTGTTCTTCACGCCAGGGAGGCCAGGAACGCCGCACGTTTTTGATATAATTGATCTCATTTTCAGACTTCCTTGTTACAGCAAGCACCGACATTACAGCTCGGTAGCTGCTCTGATCAATCTCGAGGGGAGGTTTGAACGTTGAAGCCTGTTCTAATAACAAGCGTTGTGCACACCAGTTGAAATGCATAGATTTAAATGGAAACGCTTTGGAGGGTAGAGCAAGGCGAGATATGATGACATTGTACAACCTCGACAAACGATTGTGAAATTTTTCGTCGAGGGTGTCGAGCGCATCGGCTCTGTTTCGAAGAGCATGAAGATACTCAATGACCATTTTTGCAATGCTAACAACTGCGGTCGGCCATGTACGACGAGCCTGTCGCAAAAGTCGACAGACCATAATCATAAAGGCAGTTTCTTCCAAAAACGTCACATCTTTCATGACATTAAGCCTGGATCTCCATTGTCGTAAGGCAGATTCTAGAGGCATTGTAAGACCTTCGAAATCCGGCTCTGTCAAAGCCAGAAGATCCGGTTGTGGCTGGCTGAGAACAAGGTTCCAGCAATATATCAGCAACAACTTCACAGTTCTAGCGCTAATGTCTTCTCGCCGTAAAATTTCAAGAAGCAAAAATGTAGGCACACGTCTGTCATGAGAGAAAAATCGGTGTGCAGTGGTCTCGGAGTCAGGCGCAGACAAAATATACGCCCAAGCTGCAACATCACTCGGCGTGTAGCCTTTGTCTGCCATCATGCGAACATTGTCCGGGTGAAGGGAGAAAGCAAGGTCGTTCGTGGGAGTGATTCCCGAGTTTTTCAGTTTTTCGAGGTAATCGATCAAAATTGCTGGCGTGTTACCGGGCACAATAAGCAAAGCTTTTTCTGTCCTCGGTCCCACATTTCCACCTTGACCATCTTCAATGCCCCTTAGATTCTTATCCAACCAAACACCAAGAGTGGAAGGGGGAGACTGTCGCGCTCTCTTGCTCTGGCGGTTGCTGGGCTTTGTAAATCGATAACGTATGACTGTATTGTGCGTTCTTAAAATGTATGAAGCCTGCTTCTTGCTCTGATCCAGAACGACTTGAGATGTACCCGTGGATTCCTGGACCTTTCGACCTTCCTGCTGAGCATTTTCGTAGTTGGTATCGCTAGGAGGTCTGGGTTTGGGTTTTATGGGAGGAACTAAACATCTTCTGATCGTCGAAGGGCCATGCTCTGGTCTTTGATGCCAGTATAATGCATCGGCACCGGCATTGGCATTGGCATCTGCAGCTTTGGAGAATGAGTGTACTAGTTTTTGACTCGAGCGACAGGACTAGATGAATTAGCAGTTGCTGTGGTAGAAAGGAATTGATGCATTCAAAGTTACCTTGTAGCCATGACAGTATATTGTGTTGGCCAAGATAGTCCTGGTGGATCTTGTACGATACATGCATGAGTGCATCCGTACATAATGGAACGGTGCTAAGGTACTGAAAAGCGTTGCTCTTGCGCTTAGGATGTCGGTCTGTTTCTCTATATAAAGACAGTTCTATTGAAACACTGGAAACTTGTAGACTGTTGAATTTAAGGGCAAGGTAGCAGAGTGCCACGGTCGTAGACGAATGTTAAAGACCCGATTAGTCAGAGGGTGTATTTTAATCCATAACCTTTACTCGGTTGGCGGCGACGAGGCGTCTATTGCTATGTACCTAATAGCCTTGAATGTGAGGCTTCATAAGAGTGCGCTAACGTAGCGTCAATTTAGGTAGAGGTGTGCATCAACTGCGACACATCGCGCACAGAGGCACTACTGGCGTGGAGCATCACGTTCGCGAACTTCGATCTGAGCTTTCTGATCAGTTGTTGATATTCCATGCGACCGGGATCACAATCATCAACAGCCTCGCGAACGACACTGTATCCTATGATTGTTCTTTATATAACTTTGCAGCACCTCTGGCTATAGTTATTTCTTCGCGACATCCGTCCTTGACGAATCTTCGTGCCACAGCAAAGTGCGAGCGAGCACGGCACCCCCAGCCATAGCTGATCGCGAGTCGCGAACGCGAGGACTGCACAGAACGAATGTCAAAGTCGCCGACCATGGCCGACGTCACAATGGCTGACACAAACGGCCTTGACAGCCCAACCCCAAAAAGCCTGCCTGAGCCTACAACCTCTCCAAATAATCAATCTGCAAAGCGAAAGCGCGAAGATGGTGAAGATGGTGAAGAGGGTGAAGAGGGTGAAGAACGTGAAGAAACTCATAGCACTATAAATGGCGTGGAGGAAAAGCAGACAGTGGATAGTGATGAAAAGGATGCCAGAGAGATGCAACGACTGATTGAAGATGTTGTAGAGATTCTCAAAAGGTATGAATGCGCACACCTTGAAGCAGACTTCCGGATGAGCGCCGGTCTGGCTTAGCTTGGCCTGTAATCATGACAGCCATGTCAACAAATCTTCTTGCTTCTGGAAAATTTACTAAAATGGTACAGCTACGACGTCAAACCGTCCATCTTCAGCCATCCCATCACAAGCGAAACATCTACAGAGCCAGATACCAAACGTCAGAAACCAGACGCGAAGACGAACTCCTACACAATCACAGAGCGAGTACTTGCCAAGTCATATGCAACCTTCGAGGAACTCGCAAAGGACATCTATCAAGCAACAGCAGCTTTGATCGCAGATCTTAATCTGCCTTCTGGCACGTCTCGTACGGCTCAATATCTCCCAGCAGCCCCACAAGACATCGAAAAAGCAACACAGATACTTGCGTTCCAGAAACAAGCAAAAGACCTCATAGCTCGAGCCAAACTTTCCGACAAAACTTCTGGTTCAGCTACAAATGGCGTCGAGACCAGCAAATCACTGATCAACGGGGTCACAAAGCCGCTCACAAAGGTGACAACAACGGGAGAAGATAGGCTCGCCCTCACAATCTATGGTCAAGCTCCGCAAGCCAAACAATTGTTTTCCAGTCTTCAAAAGGTCGGTGGGATGGGTGTGTCTCAGCCTCTTCGTGAGGCTGGGCTTCCTCCTGGCCTTGCGACTACTCAAATCGTTCCGACGCCATATTCTGCGCCAGCCGAGAAGCAACGCAGCACAACCATTGGAGAATTACTTGGTCCTTCCAACTTACCTGTTCTGCAACCTCCTAAGCCCTCGAAGATCGGGACTACACGAAGCTCCACAGTGGGATGGTATCTCCCAACAGCTATTGAAAATACGAGGGGACGAAGTCAGGTTTATTTCAACCAGCCAATCTCTACTGGTCAGTTCCTAGAATATGGACATTCCATATCATCTCCAGATTCAAAGCGCAAGCAACGCGAACGTGCTGCAAGCTTGAGTGGCAGTAAGGTTCTGCCACCATTCATAGTGGACGATGATGACCGCGACATGAAAGAGGTTGATGCAGCATACTGCCGTGCATATTCATCATTCGCACCAACAAAGGATAACTCCGCAGCTGTTGCACCTACTAGCACTGTACAGCGTCTCTGGTGGAATCGGGTCGGTCAGAAGAATTACAAAAAATTGATCACTGAGTATGCTGATACGGGATCCACGGATGAAATGGAGGTGGATGTTGAGAAGGACGAACCAGCTCTTGGGGAACTGAACCTTGAAGATATCAAAGAGGCCATCGATAATTGGGATGATACAGCCAACATTGATCCAGCACTTCTGACCGAGGATACCAGGACCATTGAGGAGAAGGATGTTGAGGAAGTATTGCAAGGAATTTCGGAGCTTTTGGAAACATTGAATTCTTACCAAAGAAACCGAAATCTTACACGAGTTCAGCCACCTCCGCGTCCTGGATTTCACGACTCCCAAGCCACCAATGCTGCACTGAAGCCTAGCGAAACCGAGCAGGCCACATACAATATCCTGAAATCCCAACTATCCTTGATGATCTCCTCTCTCCCACCATATGCAGTCGCCAAGCTTAACTCTGATCAGTTGGAGGAGCTCAACATCAGCACCAAAATACCAATTTTAATCGAGGACCGAAAAGGTATTATGGATGAGGATGAAGCAACTGCGCGTGCAAAGGTAGCTGCCATGTCTGCGGCCGCAGTCTCTCGACCAGCACAATCCTCCTCTACACACCGTACCTCGTCAACAAGTTCATTGTATGGAAACCAATATTCTTCTACTGCAAGGCCTGCTGCACCAAATTCTCACTCCTATTATGGTGCCCAAACACCCATTCGTCCTCCTGCCACGAACATGCAGCGACCACCAGCAACGGCGCAGGGGCTTTATGCTCCACGACCTACATCTTCAGCGGCGTACCAAACTCCAAATGCATACAAGGCCCCTCAATATCCACATCAGGTACCCCGTGCCGGTCAAGCGCCTTATGCTACTCCAGCTCCAGGCCAACAATATTTCCAAACACCTCCGGCTCAGACGTATTCATCGAATAGTTATCAAAGTGTTCCACAAACTGCACCACAAGCCGCCATGGGAGGTCAGTACAGAGCTCCAAGTCAAACAGCTTATCAACAAAGACCGGCTGCACAAAACGGTGTGTCTTATCAATATAACAATGGCATTCCACGACAGACGTCACCACAGAAGAGTCTTTACAGTCCTCAACCTTCAACAGCTCAGCCTCCTAACCGTTATTCAACACCGACTCCGGCGATCATTCCACAGTCTCGTCCTTTCTACCAGCCTTCGTTGACCAACGGCAACCCATCTCGATCTCCCGTTCCAACTCCACAAACACAACCGCAAAGCCAGCCAATGCAACCACAACTGAGCTCGGGTGCCACAGGCGCCACCGGATATCACACTGTCATGACAGCAGTTGAGCAGTCGAACATGATGGAGAGGCAACGTGCTCAATTGGCGCAGCAACATACCACACAGCAGTCTGCACGGAGTGCTGCTCAGCCTGGAACTATGAGTGCATCACCACAACCACAGACCAATGGAGGCAACAGTGTCAGTTCGTGAGCATGGATGGTTTTTCTGTGCATGCTTTTCATGAGATCAAATTATATGATCACTTCTAATTCAGGCCATTTTGTTATTTTCTTCGATGAGTAGCTATGTAGTGGGTTTGGAGTGTAGGGGATGAGGCGTTTTGGTAGCATATACCTTTAAAAAGCTGATAGAGATTGCAGGATGCCAGGGTTGTGCCAGAGTTTCAACAGAACTCCAGTACAGAAGTTAAGTTCAATGCATTGCTTGTATAGGTTGTAAAATAGTTAGATCAATATTGCAGCATGCACTATAGCTTGATTCCATGAACACGGCTAAGGATTTACTTGTACAATATTGCTCTGACTCTGCGCTCCGTACTGATCTGCTGCATCGCATGTGTGAGTAGTGTTCTGACTTGCGTACCTATCCTCATCAACTCCAAATAGTGCAGGCAACATCGAGCACATATTCATATTTGCCTGCTGCATACATGCAGAGTTTGTAGATCACGATGTTCTTTCAATCTGGCATTATAATTTCTTTTCTTTGTTTCGAGCGTGCTCCTTGAATCGGTTGATCCTGACTCGGCACTGGAACGTGGGGACGTGTAGCCTAACCACAGCTGTACGTAGCCTGCAATGACATGACCCAGTCTGAGTCGCAGCGCAGTCATAGGTACGCCCAGTACGTCACAGGGTCCCTTGTACAGATCCTATCCTCGATCATATCGACAACACCTCAATACCAAAACAAATCATACTCACAATCAAAGCCAGAACCAGAACCAGAACCAGAACAAGAGCAGAGCATTCACAGCCTCATTTACGGACCTGCTATCGACTTGACTACAGATCCTTGTTTGAGAATCTACCTACACAGCTTTGTTTACGTTCCTGTATCATCATCATCATCATCATCATCACCCTGCACCTACAAATACCACAAGATATTCAAATCACCGCAGCCTGCAATCTACCTCACAGTTCACGAACTATATCCAAAGCTTCTCAAGATGTCTGCGCCAACTCTCATCAACCTCCCTCCACCCGATTCCAATCCAGACACTCCATCAGAGATGCCGTAAGTTCAGTCAAAATCCCTGCGTACACCCCAGATCTAACCTCCTCCCAGTGGTACCCCCAACTCAACGACCACCTCCCTTTCCACCCTCTCCACCACAGCCATCAAAGATGGACACCGCGGCACTGCCCTCCCTCAAGGTCACCACCGCCACAACCCCTCAACCAACACTCTCGAAGCCGAGCGAGCAGACCGCATCTCGCGCCTGGCCGGTCTCGAACGAGTCTCCACCCTGCGCGCAGGCCAAACACCGGGCCAGACTTCAGCAGGAATGCCTCAGGGCCAGATCCCGGGCTACTTTGACGCGGCGGGAAACCCAGTGTATACGACCAAGATGAGCACGGTTGGCTCGGCGAGCGCTACGGGCAGTGTGGGTGGGCGCACCACGACGTGGGCTTCGGGCAGTGCGCGTGGCCCCGGCGATGATGATGAGATGAGCATGAGCACCGACAACATCGATGATCGTGACCGCTTCTCGGCGGGCGATCTCATGGATCGGGATATGAGTGAGGATGGGATGAGTGAGGAGGGGAATGCTTCGTTGGTGGGCTTTGGAGAGGGTGCAGGGAGCACTGTCAGTGGTCCCACATACGGTGGTCCCATGAGTAGAAGCTCTGTGGCCAGTCCTACGTTGGGAAGAACCTCCGGACACTTTCAGGGTTTCCAACCTCCGGGGTCGTCTGCGCTGAGCGAGAGAGAGGGGGGCACTGAGACGGCCGAGAGGATTGTTAAGGATCGCTTGGATGACGGTGAGGCGCATAAGCCGGCGCTGGGAACTCCTGATGAGAGGGGTCTGGGCAAGTTTTACTTTGAGAAGAAATAGGGGAGGGCTGCTTGAGTGTTGTGTGGTCACGGTCTGATACCCGATTGGAATGGTTATTCAGTTAGATGATTTTTCAATTGCCTCTGATTTCTGAGTTCGCCTGCGATATGTTGGTGTGTGTTTCGCATGACATTGATGGTTCTGTATCAGCTCAGTGAGAATAGCATTATTGAAGGATTCCACATCATTCAAGTTTTCCTGATTGGAGAGTGCAAAGGATGAGAAAATGGGGTCTTATATATCTTTGAAATCTATGGGTGATTTCATGGCTGTAGTTTGATTTCCGTAGTTGCTTCAGGGTCGCGTACGTGGTGCAACTATCGAGACATCCGAGCATGTTGTGAATGTCACGCACTCCTGACTTCAATGGCGTACTCATCAAACGAGAGGCTCCAAATCTATAAGCTGTCACCTTATGATGAAGCATCTTATTATCTCATGTAGGCTAAAGATGTCTGACGGGTGAAATTTAGACGTCATTGATTCTTTTTTGAGTCATGGATATTATCTGTGGAATTTTCATATATTGTGGTAGTTTCCAAGAGGAATGATTATGGTTTCTGCCCAAGATCATGATTCCAGTTCGCGATCCACGATGAAGTATCACGTATATGTTTCTACATCAAGGCCACTGTGTTTCCCGGCTAGTATTTTCTTCATGGGTTCTGAATCATGGATACATCGAGATGGCATAGCTATTACTTGCTTGGCTATATGGAGGATGGGGAGAAACATATATCATTGGACTCATTGCTCGGATATAGAGCACAATATACACAACAAGCAGAACGTATTCCGATACCCCTTGTGTACAAATGAAGTGGATTTCAATGCGGAGAGTCTTCGGAGATAACTACCTACAGAACGGGATCATTTGACTTGAAGTCCTTTCTCGTCTTGGTCACCTGCGCTGGCATCGTCGCAACATGAGAACAAAGAGGGCACAGTGCCTATGACGCCATACGGTCGCTCAAGATTCTTCATACCCAAATGAGCAGCAGCCAAGTTGCTGATCTGATTACCTTGGTACAGTGGGCATGGCGGGGCTGGTTCACTGCATACCTTACCTACGCACTGAGATCGAATCGCTGTTGCTGCACGAGCACATCACTGCGCGAGGGGTTTTATCTGATCTGATTGAATTGATATCCAGAGCTAAGCCATTTCTGGTTGCATAAGCTCACGATAGGTAATATAATCAAAGAAGTCCAATTTGCAACAGTAACAATTCAATTCTCACAGCGATAAGTTCGATTGACGTAGCACAAAATCCCCTGTAGACAGCAGAATCAATTCCCCCCACGTGCCCTGCCCCCCCTCGAGGTGCGCATAAGGTTGGACGGAAAGTCCCGATTGAGCCGCATTAGTCCCAATCGGGTATAGCTGCCTGCCCATGCGACGACGCTAGAGCTCGTCTAGCGCCAATTCGCGACAACACCAAGAAGTATATGCCTCCCATCACACTTGCTTTTCCCCCACGATGCATCTCAACGCAGCAACGACGCTGCCGACGGCTTCGAAACGGTGTCGATGGCTCATCTGGATGTGGACTTCCTCATGAGATGCACAGCACCGCCGCAAGGCCGCCAGGCCGCTCGCTTATGGGGGTTTCTACGCTTGATCCGACCAATCAGCTTGCTGGCATACAATGCAAACACAGAGGGCTTTTCGTGACGGGCAGGAGCTCTGGGGCTGCGGGTATAAGTATTGCTCTTTTTTCTTCAGGTCGGGGACCTCTTCTTCTCTTTCATATCCACCATTCATTTTTCTCTCTACTTCCCGGACTCACAAAATTCTTCCCAAACTCGTTACCAATCCAAGTATCTTTCGAAATTTTCATGCACAGATACCACAATTCTAAACCCCGAATCTTGATTCTCACAATGATGTCCGCAGGCTTCATAACTGTTGCCTGGGTGGTCGTGGCGGCTTTTGCTGGAGGCGCTGTCGTCAAGGCTGATGCTTACGGTCACGGTAAGTCAACATTATCCATCACATATCAACATCTTCATTGCTAATATGTTGGAGGCGGTGTTACAAACATGACAAACTATGAGGCCATGAAGCTTCAGGGAGTTGCGCACACTGGTAAGTAAACACCTATGCACATCTCTCTCTTCATATTTCCCGTCTTCATGATTAGGCCTAACTATTAACAGAGACCGTTACCATTACGTCTGCAGCCGAGAACATCATTCCAATCTCCACTACCACCGTTTTGATCACCGTGACCGAAGCTGCGTCGTTGTGCGTGGCACCAGCCTCATCCGTTGCGATTGATACGACTCCTCTCTCCAGTATGTACACTCTACACTATCAACTTCAATTACCAACAAAGTCAGTCACTTCCGTTGTCGCCTCCACCCCTCTCTCCGTCTCCGCCACGGTCCCAGTCACCACCACCGAGCCCGTCACCACTCCAGGATTCGACTCCACTGCCATCGTTCCCGCTCCAGCTCCCCCAACCTCCGCTGGCGCCTCGGGCAACACCACAGTTGGAACTCCAACCACAACTGAGGTCACGCCGACTAGCACCGCGCCTCCAACGTTGGCACCTGGTACATTGCCCCCTTCCTCTCCGACCGTTGGTTCGTCCTCGGACTATCTCGGCGTAGATATGGCCATGTTGTTCGAATTGATGGGCCTTACTTGGGTCATCTTTCACCTCGTTGCTTAAGTTGCCTCGTGTAATGTCACGTAAGTCATCGCTCACTCGCAGCATAGTACAAGCTAACGCGTCTCCAGTGCTTTCTTCATCTGTTCTTCGGATGATGATTCGTGCGTGTGGCATTAGAACTTGGGCTTGACTGAGCTTTTTATTGGTGGGGTTTATATGGAACACTCTACTGTTCTCTTCTCTAATGGCTAGATTTCCACTTCGATCTTTTCGTCTTCGTGGAATGATGGCAATTGCTGGATGGAATTAGGGATGCATGGAGTTAATTGCTCTTCTACATCGAAACGCATAGCTTTTCATTGGTCTGTCTATGATGGATCGAAGGTAGCTTTACTAGTAGATTAAATTGTGTCGGCCCTGGGATGGGTGGCACTTGTATAAACCTGCCTTGTTGTTGCTTTGAATGTGATTGTGATGGTGATGCAGAGTATATAAGCTCTGTAAACACATGAGCTCTACGTGCTGTATAGTGTTCAAAGTGAGTATATACAGTTTACCTTTGTCAGAGATGTCGAGGTTAGAAGTAGGTCAATTCTAATCACCACCTCACCCTCAGTTCTCATTTCGATATCGATGAAAAGGCTTCAATAATACACCAACAATCGAGACTTTGTAGAACCCAATACTCGTACATCATCAACAACCTATAGAAACGATCTCCTGCCCTGTCACGGCGTGAATAACCTCCCCTCATCACCACAACCTCATTCATCATCATCATCCACCATCCACCATCCACCAGCCACTCTTGCACACCCAACTCCTCATAGCCATCACCACCACAGAATCTACATCATCTACCACGCTTACTCATCGCCACTCTCAGTCAGCCAGCTAGTCAACGAACCAGCCTACCAGCCAACCTACCAGCCTACCAGCCTACCAGCCAACCTACCAGCCTACGAACCAGCCCATCAAATCCCATCTCAAACGCGCGCACGTCCTCCCACACACGATGCGCCTCAGACGGACATGAGCCTCCAAGATTCAAGCTTCCTGCGCGATGAGCTTGATTTGACGTCTTTTGTGGCTGTGATTATGATTATGATTATGATTGTGGGAGATGTGATGGGGATGTATTTATGGTGTGCGCAGTATGCATGGTTTATGTATCTTGTTCTTTTTTTGGATAGTATGGTATGGTATGAATGGTACCTTAGAAGGGAGTATCTGTGGTTACGAGGGGACTGGGGGTGGTTTCGAATGGTGATGGGGATGGGGATGGGGCTGTGCTTTATTGGGTTTATGGAGAAGGGATGTGATGATGATGATGATGATGATTCAAATTCGTATAACTCATAGCACCATATAAATCTCACATAATTACAAGTCTCTCCTCCTTGTATCTACTTGGCATTTGCCATCGACTCGAGTTGTGTGCCTTGTCGTGCCTGTTCATGCCTGGTCAGGCTCCACCATGCAACACGCATACAGCCTTCAAGGGCTCGCTTCGCCTCAGATTGAGATCATTGACATTTCGTCCGAGATGGGATGTTTGATGCTCGGAGGCGATTGTTTATTCGATGCGAGGATTCGTGGACTTGTGGACTTGTGGATCTGGGGATTTGGGGACTCAGACTTGAAGGGGGATTTGGAGTTTGAGAGAGAGTGGATAGGGTAAGTTGTTGTCGATCTCCATGTCCATGTCCATGTCCATGTCCATGTTGTTCTTGTTGTGCTCTGTTGAGTTGATTGTGTACCATCTACAAGTGATTGAGTATAGACTTTGCTTGCTTGCTTTTAGACGTGGAGAGCATGTGTTGAGCATGTAAGGGGGGCGTTGGAGAATCATGCAACTCCTCATCGATCCCTTGATTGAGGGAGGATGAGAGGATGAGTGCATCTACCATCTTGAATACGGATGAATTCCTTCTTCCATTGGATATAAATTGATGCTAAGTATAAACATAAAAGCATTGGGTCTTGTTGATGCCATCTTCACCTCTCACTGTGTGTGCATGCAGTAGTAACAGAAGCGTGTGAATGAAAGCGGGTATATACTATGTACACATGTATTCAATGGCTGTAAACGCTTGCAATTGCATTCTTTAGATATACTCACTGCTTTCATAAAATACGTATTTTGTATTTTATATTTTATATATTACAACTCATTCTTTCTATTTTATTCTTATTTTATTCTTATTTTATTTCATCCACCTAGAGGAGAGAGCTGAACCTAGATGCGAAGTTCTTTTCCCATCCACTCAAACAGATAGGTACCTTTTCCTCCATCCCAGTCTTGTCCTTCTCCTCTCATATATTGTATACACAGGCAATGTTCATATTGAAGCTATCTTGATCATCTCTGTTCATTCTCCTCTTTATCTTCTCCTCTCTCCCTTCTCTCTTCTCCTTTGCATCCCTCTACTTCTTCCTCTCCACACACGAAATCCCCTTCAACCCTGGTCATAAAAGGTACATCGAAATACCAGAGCGGCTTCTATCAATTTCCTCTTCCAGTCGTCACACGCTCTCTTTGTAGTAATCTATAATTTATCCAATCTATTCATGTAGATCAGAAAGCCTCGCCCTCTCACATCCCTTGTCCTGACCAATTATACTCCTTGTTTTTTACACACAGCAGGAAAGGTCAACTGATAATATGAATACAGAATACTAGATCTACAACTGGAGTACTGTACTACTATAATCAAGTAATGTGGTGATGCAGACGTTCTCTTCTCTCTTATTGACTCTTCTTCTCTCCTCTCTCTTCTCTCTTCTCTCTCTCTCTCTCTCCTCTCCCCCCTTTCTCCCCCTTTCTTCATTCATCATCGTCCTCTTCTGCCTCCTCTCATCATCAACTTCATCTCACCATCACATCACCTTTCGCTACGATACCCCTAATTCAAGCCAAAAAGGGCACCAGCACCACAATTACCCGCCCAAAACACGCCTCCGCTTCACCCAAATCCACGCATCAGCTCCACACCCCGGCCGCCTCGACTCTCAACTCTTAATTAACATCTGCTGCCATCTAAGAATAACACTCACTCGGCCCCCAATAATCCTCCTCCTCCTCCATACTTGATACTTGATACTCAATACTCGATACTCGATACTCAATACCCAATACCCAATACCCAATACTCTATACTCAATACTCAATACTTCATACTTCATACTCCTTCTTCCCACTTACCTACTCTTTACCGACCTTGTCCTTCCATTCCAATTCATCTCAACTCAATTCAATCAATTCAAAAAGCATCTTCCATTCCTTCAACCACATATGCCCGTTCGGGTGCAGAATACACATTCCTTTAAAACCCCGACACACCTCACATTACTGTCTCTCTCTCTCTAGTTACATTCCTTTGAAATCATTCAGCGATGCTACAGTCGCCTACGGCCATGGCTTACGGTCCTCCGCGACGAGCCTCGGGTGCCCTTCGATATGTTCTCGTCGCCGTCGTCCTCGTCTCTCTAATCTTCTGGGCAAGGAGCGGTTCCAACGGCCCATCCAGCCCATCGCAACTCCAATGGCCACACAATGCCGAATCCTCGGGTGAACAGACAGTCTTGGGCAGCGCGAAGAATCAACACCCAATCGATACCCTCATTGCGGCCGGCGAGGAAACATTCCAGAACTTGTTGAAGAAGGAGACGCACACGGTGCAGGATGCCGCTGCGGAGTACAGAAAGCGCAGGGGGAGACATCCTCCGCCCGGTTTCGATGCGTGGTTCAACTTCGCGCAGAAGAATGGCGCTGTCATTGTGGAGGACTTCTTCGATCAGGTATATCACGACTTGGGTCCCTTCTGGGGGGTGCCTGCGAAACAGATCAGGAGGGATGCGTGGGATTTCGAAATGACCATCAGTCTGCGCAATGGGACCGCCACTGCTGGTAGTGATTGGTTCTGGACTCAGATCTGGCTGGAGCTGATTAAGACCATTGAGCATTTGTTGCCCGATATGGATATTGCGCTCAATGCTATGGATGAGCCCAGAATTGTTACTCCTTGGGAGGAGATCAATCGCTTGATGGAGATTGAGAAGAATTCTAGAAATATCACTCCCCTTGGAGAGGTTCTCACTGGCTACAATGGTCTGCCAGCGCCAGGAAAGGGCGAATTGGATGTTCAGACACAGGAGAAGAATTGGGAGGATACCAGTAAGTCCATCATCCATTTTTTTTTCTACAAAAAGCTAACATGAATTTAGAGCCATATTGGACCATCGCAACTCGAGGCTGTGCTCCCGACTCTCTCGCCCGCCAAGCCGATGTAATGACCGACTTCGATCATCCTCCTTCCATCTCCATGAATCTCGCCGCTCCACACACCTACAAAGGCTACGTTAGCAACTTCTCCCTCTCCACAGATTTCTGCCATCAACCAGATCTGCAATCCCTACACGGTGCCCTCATCGAACCCCTCACCATCGCTGCTACAAAGACCCTGTTCCCCCTTTTCGGCGGCTCTAAACTCCCCACAAACAATGAAATCCTTCTCCCAGCACCCATGTACTGGAACAATGAGGAGCGCTTTTCCGGTGGTGACGATCATGGAGCTCCTTGGGACGAGAAAGCCACCAAAGTAATCTGGCGAGGTGTGGCCACGGGTGGCAAGAACAAGCACGACAACTGGAAGGGATTCCAACGACACCGATTCGTAGCGCAGATCAACGCGACACAGGCGGCGCGCGCCGAGACATGGGCCGACATCCCGCAGAACTGGGCCATGCCCATCTCACAGTATTCGATCGCGGCGCAGAGCGAGGGCCGCATGGGCGACTGGATCGGCACGTGGAGCGATGCGGCCTTTGTGGACCTCAACTGCGAGACGCCCGAGGAGTTCGGCACGTGCGCCTACACGGACGCCTACTACGCCGTCACGCCGGGCATGAAGATGAGCGCGCAGTTCAGCAACAAGTTCCTGCCCGACATCGACGGCAACTCCTTCTCGGGCCGCTACCGCGGCTTCCTCATGAGCACGTCACTGCCCGTCAAGGCCACCATCTTCCGCGAGTGGCACGACTCCCGCATCGTCCCGTGGGTGCACGTCGTGCCCATGGACAACCGCTTCATGGACTTCTTCGGCATCATGCAGTACTTTGTCGGCTACGAGGGCCTCGATGCCCGTGTCGACGCCCACGACGATGCCGCCAGGAAGATTGCTGATGCCGGTAAGGAGTGGGCCGATCGCGTGCTGCGTCGTGAGGATATGCAGATCTATGTCCTCAGACTGCTGTTGGAGTATGCGAGGGTCAGTGATGATGATCGGGAGGTTTTGGGCTATGTGGCGGATTTGCAGTGAGGGGCATTTGTTGCTTCCCTTTTTTTTTTCCTTCTCTTTTCTTTTGAGGCGTGTTTGAGTGGTTACTCGAGTGATATCTCGTCTTTTTTGTACTTGTGTTGTGTGTATTTTTTTGGGGGAGTCTGGGATCCGGGTTATGGATTGGTTGGGTTGGGTTGGTGCATTTTGTTATTGGGATTCAGTGGTGAGATGGGGTGGTGTGGGTAGGGGATGAGATGAGATGGATCAGATGGGATGAGAAAAGATGATATGGTGATTAGGGATGGAAATGAGAATATGACGATATCTCTATCCTTGATGCTTTTCATGTTCGTTTTCGTGAGATGTGAGATGTGAGATGTGAGATGTGGTGACGATGTGGTGATATGAGGATGTGATGTGAAAGACCCGAATAAAACTGTTGCAAGGGGTTACTTGATCACTGTTACATCCAAGTCTGAGTGCACAAGAGCAGAACAGGATGGGAATGAGTCTCAATTCATTCAACACCTGTCTCCTAGCAAGTGTCAGATGTCCATTCGGGCGAGTGAGGGGATACACATTCAACAACATAGATACCTCTACCCATCTCATCATAGCATCATAGGATGTCAACTTTCTCGAAGTTGATCAGTAGCTATACGGGCACCAACGCTTGCTTTTTACCATCGTCAAGACTGTGGGCTTGGGTTGGGGGTGAGTTTTTGGTTGTTTGGTTGGACTTGTGAGCTTGTGGCCTTGTGGTGTGTTGTTGAGTATTTGTGCTTGGGTGAGACGTTGCTATGTGGAGATGGGATAGACGGATTGATGGGTGAGGAGGACTTGATGAGGGATTAGTGAGGGGGACAGTGAGAATAGTAAGGGGAATAATCAGGGGAATGGTGAGGAGAGCCGGTGGTGGTTTTGCTATATAACTAAATCTACTTGTTCTCTTGCTTTTATTAGTGCTTGGTTGCGTTTCTATGCCTTCGAGAATCTAGTTCACTTCTCTAGGGATTTCGGACTGGGTTTAGCTTTTTGCATATAATTTTTAGATGATATGCGAAATATACGTGTTGGATTGTAGATGGTTAAGGATTAGGAGGGGAGGAAGGGCAGGCAGGGTTTGATGATCGTGTAGTAATTTTCACAACTGAGAATTATTGAATTGTGTGGAATGATTCTATAGCTTGAGATAATGCTATAAATAAGAAAAGCCCTATAGCTATAACGTTTTCGTGGTTGTTCAACCGGTTAAGTTAGGATTTAGTACTAATTGAGCGACTCGACTTCACGAAATAGTCTCTTCTCTGCTCATGAAAAGCCACCAAGGTTACATAGTCACAGTGTAGTAGGTTATATAGTCTATTCGCTATGCATCTCATTAATTCCTCCTTAGTCCCTATTATCTATTTTTCTCCATCTCAACAATATCGGATCACTCCAGCCCAGAAAGTTCAGTCCCAGACGGGATGGTTAAGTATACCCAAATGGTTCAGGACATGTTCTCGCGAGATACGCTCTTATATGTCGGGGTTTCAGAAACTGGCGCGGATATGATTTGGGGTCCGCTGGACGAACTGGGGCCCAGAAAAGGGTCGGGAAATCGATGGAGGTCCAGTGACGTTCGAGAGCATGGCAACAGCACAGATCTACAGTGGAGAGGATGCTTTTCATGACGACAACGATGCGTGGTATGCTACCATAAACACATGCCACATCAGCCAGGAACTTCAGACCGCAATCATGACGCCGGCTTGCAAGAATATCCGACTCATGGAGTCGTGTAAATTCTGGTTGCGGGATACCATTTCGGCGCGGTATGCATACCTGATGAGAGAGAAGGCTGCTTTGCGGCAACGAGCAAGTGAATGTCTTGCAAGTGCTGGGACTAATCACACCCAGAACAGCCTCCCTTCTTGGTCCCAATCCAATAATGTTGCTGACCCATCTTTGGTCGTCCCATCTTCCGCAGAAGCACGTGCAAGTGCGCCTGGCCACGTTGTACTCTACCAAGGGGGTTACTTGAGCCCTTTCCAGGCGATGTTCGACGAGCAAGATCTGTTCGGCGGCAGCATGATCCCTCTGCACCGCGGATCATCTGGAGACTTCACGACCAGTCATGGATTTTTCTTGGTAGTTGACTATGAAGTCGCTCAAATGCAAGCTTTCTGGGCCAAGAGACGGCATCGCCTCCAGCTAGCAGGTGTTCTACGCCCAGAAGTGCCGATTGCGTCCATTGAGAGCCTCAAGGATAGCGAACCTGCCACCCTATCCAACGATGCTAAGTGGCAGAACCTGGTCTGGTGTTGCAGGAAGGATCGCTCTCTTCGACACTCTATGGTGGCCTACTGTGACAGATTTCTAGTCACCGGTCCTATCTGTAACAATTCAAGTGGTATAGTTGCCAAGCTCGATTCGCCAGCAGATATCACTCAGGAAATGATCCTTCAGAACTCGGAAGGTGTGGACGCTATTCAATACGTCTTTCGAGGCAACGAAGGTGGGGGCTTTTTGGAGGAGAAGGTGGCGAAGTGTGTACTCTATTCGTTGACCAGTGATGAAGAGCTCGCACTTGAAGTCGAGCTAGGGACTTGAGGCAGATATGTATGAAAGACTGTGGAGAGATGATTCCAGGGGTGTGAAAGTTGTCAGATAGCAATTCATGACTCAAGTAAAGCGAAATAGATATAGCTCGAAATACAAATTCAACTGCTCTCAATATATCTATAGTTGAGAATAATTCTGTGGCGTTAGATAACTCTATACCTCTGAATAAAAACACAGCTTTAATAAATATACAAGTGGAAATAGTGTTGTAGATTCTGAACAGTTTTATGAATCTAAATGATTATGTAACTTTGAATAGTCCTAAGGCTTAGGATAATTTCACAGTAGAGAATGGATTGATAAATGTAAATAATCAAATCACTTTTAATAAACGAAGATTCCAAAACAATATTATCACTCAATAAATCTAGACCTAAAAACGATTTTGCGGCATTCAATAATTATAGCGTAAGAACATTATACAGCCGGGCATAAATATAATCCTGGTGATATCTCATTACTAATGATCGATCTGGGCGACGACGACAGGCACATCATGGACGGGAGATCATCTGGTATCCGTCTCCAACCCCAGATCCATTCCCGTCTTCATTTATTTTCCAGATGAGATGCATTGCACCGTATACGAACATCTCCCCAACATGGCCATGCATGACGAACTCCTCACCTGCACTCCTGAACTCCAAACCCCTCACTTAAATGCGACGTGAGTGTCTTTTATATCACACTGCATATGCGGTCAGATCGCTGGTGCGTTTCCCCGTGGGGAAAGCAAGCATATCTTAACCATAAGTAGGACTGGAAATTATCACACTCCGAGAGACAAAGTCGGCACTGCACTCGGTACTACGTCAGGAAAGATTGTTCACGAAGCAACTCGGACTCAGGCAAGAGTCCGAGTTGTACGGACTATCTTGAAAGTCCGAGATGACCAGGAAGATACGCAGGCAACCCGGACCTTGGACTTGTCATTGAAGATCGCGGTGAAGTTGGAGCTACACTGCGGCACGTCCTCTGCTGCCAAGAGGCCAAGATGTTTTGCCATAGTTATTCAACGGTTCGGGCGGCGGACGAGTATATACTGGCACATATCTTTGTTTTTCGATGTTTTTGTGAGGGGCTTCACGTCTTCTTCGTCGATATCGGAGGCTTTACAATCAATGTTGTATTGTATTACTACTTTACATATGTACAAGTACATAGTATGTATATGTGTACCGATCGGGAATCCTTGTTGCTTTGAGTGCAAATCGAGAGCCGGACGACTCACTGCCCTTAGTCGCACGTGGATTTTTCGTTTCGTTCGTTCGTGCGCCCCTTCCGTCAAACGCTTCTGCTACTATTATCCCCACATTTCCCTTCGGCTCTCAAATCATGAAAACAGAAAACAATACCTAAGTGAAAGGCTTTCGCTCTTCGCTTTCCTTCATCTTTGACCGAGACTGCAATGGCACAATGGCGCAATAGCAAGATATCTACATACACGCATCGGCTCCTCTGCAAGATCATCCAAAACAAAGTGCCGGCAGTATGTACAAGTACTCAAGAGAAAAGAAATCGCCGAGTCAGGAGAAAGCACAGTCCACACCTTGTTACCATTGATCCGGCAGAGTGCAGTGGAGAAGTATCTGTGTATCTGTGTGCCTGGCCTTCACCGGGTTGTCCTACTACTAGTACTAAGAAGAATATCGGCGACAACGTGGCGCCAAATCTGATAAGATCTTCATAATCTCGGGTCAAGCTGGATTGGGTGCAATTCATCTGTAGGTACATATTAATGGTCTTCACTCCATGTGTCATGGTAGACCCTATTCGGTAAGGACAGGAGGTCCCATGGATACTCACTGAATACTTCTCTTTACGTTTTTTTTTTCTCCAGTTTTTTTTCATCCGTTTTTCATTTAGAATTCCATCAACTCAAATCTCTATTGTCCTGGTTTTTCTCTGCATTTCCTTTCTTGTTGATCGAATGTGGAAGCTCAGAATCTCATATATTCTACTCTCTTGCTATCCTGAACTTTGATCCAATCCCTGGCATGGTTGGATGGTCCCTATGGCGAGTCAAGAGGGCTACACTAATGCCAGCCTTCATCCGAGGACACTACCCTGAACCAAGTTGTAGGGTTTATCCTTGAATTGATGATAGACTTTGAAGTCTTGGATACCCCGCACTGGATATATGGTCTCTCCAATCGTATGCACTCCGCAAAGAAACTATGTATGTATATACATACATACACACCCGAGCAGGGCCTACATTTGATAGAGTAAGAACCAGTCAATCCGATCCGAGTACGGAGATGTATATTCTACGCTGAAGTATTTTACAATTCATTTCCTAGTCTCTCATCCCTGCCTTACAGCATTGGATCGACTTGACCTGGATCTATTCCGCTTGTCGCCATCATCTATCTTCTAGACCAGGCCAATTGTACAAGGAACTTGACTTGTCAGCTTCGGTACGTCAGACTGAAAGCATGGCAACGGAGGCTATTGCAAAGTCCATGGGACTTTGCCCATCCCAAGGATATGCATGAACCTGCTGTACTTGATGGCGGTTCACTAGCTCCCTAAAAAAGTCAAGGAGGAATACTAAACTCTTGGATCGGCGGGCTGAGCCTTGAGTATAAAGGGTCCTTTGCTCCTCAGTGTTATTCGTTGATCTACAGTTCAGTTACACTTCTCCATTCAATATGTATTTCTCATATTCTGCTGCTGCGGCTCTCTTGTTGGCTTCTCCAGCCTTGGCTGCTCCATCTGTTGAGAAGGCCGTCTCTCCCAGAAATGCTCATTATCCCACTGTGAGTCTACTCATTCCCCAAACATAAGCAGCGAGTTAATAGTCGATAGTTATCAGTTCGAAATGAGACTGAGTCGTGGGTGAACTGGACGACCTTCCAGGCAAACGGCGTCAACCTTGGAGGATGGTTGGTCCTGGAAAAGTATGTTGAAGATCTATCTGTAAACTTCAAACGCTGACTTTTATCAGAACAATTGATCCTCAGTGGTTTGCAAACCTCAGCTCTACTGCAGTTGATGAGTGGACTCTCTGCCAAGAACTCGGAGATCAATGTGGTCCCGTTCTGGAGGAGAGATATGCCAACTTTATCACTACAGACGACATTGACAGCCTTGCCGCCCTTGGCGTCGACACGCTGCGTGTTCCAACCACATACGCCGCATGGATTGATATTCCAGAAAGCCAACTGTATCACGGAAATCAGCGAGAATACATCGGAAACATCTGCAACTATGCCATCGAGAAGTACAATATGCACATCTTATTAGGCTTGCACGGTCTTCCCGGCGGTGTCAACGCTCTTGACATTGGCGAAGCAGTCGGACATCTCGATTGGTTCAGCAACACTACCAACCTCGAGTATTCTTGGGAAGCAATCGACAGCATGCTAGCCTTCATGGTCTCCACCAACCACCTCAACTCCTTCACCCTCTCGCCCATCAACGAGCCCATCGACAACCAGAGTGCCCTCTGGACGACCTCCGGTCTGACGCAGAACGGCATCGACTGGGTCAACAAGTACATGTACGGCGTGCTCGACCGCGTCGCCGAGGTCGACTCCCGAATCCCCGTCATGCTGCAGGACGCCTTCCTCGGCGTCGACCGCTGGGCCCCTTACTACGACGCCGGCATCAACCTCGTCATGGACACGCATGTCTACTACTTCGCCGTGCCCGGCACCAACGCTACCACCGTCATCCCGCAGATCTGCGCGCGCGCAAAGTCCGCCGTCGGTTCTGGCAAGTTCCCCGTCTTCGTTGGCGAATGGGCTCTGCAGACTCTGTTGAACAACACCTACGATGATCGTGCGCTCTTGTTCAACACGCAGCGTTATGCCTGGACCATGTATGCCGCTGGGAGCGCATTCTGGACCGCGAAGCATCTTGGTAATACCACGGTTGGTGGCGAGGGCAATCTCAGTGATTACTGGAATTACTTGAAGTTGATCGATGAGGGCGTTATTACTAACTCCACCGGCGAGGCTTACTGTTAAGTTGGGAGAAGTTGTTGGTTTATAACGAGTGATCTGATATGTATATAATCATTGAATGAGAATTGATAGCCTGGAGCTTTTTTGTGGAATGTGCTGTGAAGAAGTGAAGATGAGAGACTTGAATTTGTGAGTCGCAATTGAGCGTGATCATGTTTATATTGGCTTGAAGGGATATTTGATAGGAACAGATTTAGTGGTGAGTGTTGATGGATGCTGGATATTTTCCTGCTTGTCAATATAACGTTGATCGTGGCTTTCTCCTGGCAAAGGATTATGTCTCAGTTTGTGTATTCGTCTAAATCTTCCTTGGAGGTTCAACACGGTAGAATTTAAGAAGTTATTGAAAGTCATAAAATTATGCAAGGTAACAAAAGCATAGAATAGTGAACCTATTTAGAGCTGTAGTCGTTCCAAGCTATATGCTTATCAAATAGATATGTTTATAATCTGTCTGAGCAATGAAACTATCCAGAGCTATACTTATCCTTTTCCATGCAATTATCAAAAGCCAAAATAATTATTGAGAGTCGTACAAATATGCGTGGCCTCAAATTATGTGAGACGATGAAGTTAATGAGGACTGCACATTTATCGGAAAATATCCTGCCATTAAGATTTGTACATTTATCCAAACTTATCCATTTATTCGAGAATGTACCTGTGTTTGCAGATGACCTATCGTGGAAGATATGTAGGAGTAGATGTCATACATTTCTCATTTGCAGAACACAATTAAATAATATCCAATACCATTCTGGAGTAGTGAATGAGTCGAAAGTCATATGTGTAGACTTGAGAAATATTAAATTCAGGACCGTGGACGTTGGTTGCTGTAGCATCGCCAAGCAGTGAGCGACGTTCGCGAATCTGGTGGTCATCATCCAAGACATAGAGCTCCGTGAGGTTGTTTGCGACGACAACATCGCGACGTCGAGCTGCTTTCTGGACCATTGAAACCTCGACATAAGTGAAAGCATTGCGTACTGTCCGGGAGGCTTCTCCAACGGCATCTAACTGGGCCCACTCCATTGATTCCAGGAAAATCTCGACACGTTATCACAATGCTTAGGTACATGGCGACTCTACGCTTTTGTCGACGACGACGACGACAACATGGACAGCTTCCTTGAGCTCGAAATGCTCTTCTCACGAAGCTGTAACATTCACAAATGCCCGTTTCGAGCCTCGTATTCACCGACTCGATATGTCCGCGATCGGAGATTCGTGTTTGAAAATTGTTGAGGGTATCATGTGTATTCCTGCCATTAGGGAATTAGCACTGTCCATGAAGCCTTTGACGAAGAGCATCACGGCTGTAACTGCACTTAGGGGAACAAACGACACGGCCACCCACGCCGATTACCTAAGGGCTGTAAAGCCTGCGAAAAGCGAGAGGAAAATGCCCCCATAAAATCCGGCGCTGTCAGATTCATCTTTCCCTCTTCTTCTCCTCAAAAGGCATCTCCGTTCCTGTATCTTTCTTCGGTCGCAAACGCTCAAAGTTCATCGAAGTACATTTTTTGTTCGTTGCGACAGGAACTACGGAGCTACACACCACTGCTAAGCGCTACGACACTTGACCTCGACCTCGACTTCGACTTCGACTTCGACTTTCACAGTAACTCCTCGAGACAACTTCTCCTGAAGAAACAAAAACAAAGACAATCGCCCCTTTCTCAGCCAAAATGACTACCACTTCGATGATCAAGCCCAAGTTCCTCTCCAAGCCCGAAGAGTTGGGCGTGGTAGCCGTCGGCTTCTCAGGTGGTCAAGTAAGCTTAGCAATTCCCACTCTCTCATTCATCGTCCTGGATAAATACCCCTCCACCCTCCACCCTCCCCGCCAAAGACCCCTGCTGATGCAACACAACTCAGTGCAAACCAGGTGTCGACGCCGCACCCTCGGCCCTCATCTCCAGCGGCCTCTTGACTCAACTCCATGAGGAGCTGGGCTACAAGCTCAAGCACGATGAGACCGTTCACTCGTACAAGGAGCTCATGCCGGCCGAGGACCCAGATTACCGCAACATGAAGCGCCCACTTGCCGTTTCTGCTGTGACGGAGAAGATCGCTAGCCAGGTGTACGAGCATGCCAAGGAGGGCAGATGCGTGCTGACGCTCGGTGGTGATCATTCCATTGCTATTGGGACCATTGCTGGTACTGCAAAGGCCATCAAGGAGAGACTTGGTAGAGAGATGGCCGTCATCTGGGTCGATGCTCACGCCGACATCAACACTCCTGAGACTTCTGACTCTGGTAACATCCATGGTATGCCTGTTGCTTTCCTCACGGGTCTCGCGAAGGAGAAGAGGGAGGATGTCTTTGGGTGGATTAAGGAGGAGAACACCATCAGCGTCAAGAAGTTGGTCTACATCGGTCTCAGAGATGTTGATCGCGGAGAGAAGCTTATCCTGCGAGAGAACGGCATCAAGGCCTTCAGCATGCACGACATTGATCGGTAAGTCCTCCGCCCTTTGATGAAGATCTCTCGCTGACCCTCTTAGTCATGGTATCGGCAGAGTGATGGAGATGGCTCTTGGCCACATCGGCAACGATACACCTATCCACCTGTCCTTCGACGTTGATGCCCTCGACCCTACGTATGCGCCATCTACTGGCACACCCGTCCGAGGAGGCCTTACGCTGCGCGAGGGTGATTACATCGCCGAGTGTGTGCACGAGACTGGCAGTCTTGTTGCCATGGACCTGGTCGAGGTCAACCCTACCCTCGAGCCCGGCGTGAATGACATTGGTGCCCATGAGACTGTCAGAGCTGGTTGCTCGTTGGTGCGATGCGCATTGGGTGAGTCACTTCTTTGAGTACTGAGCGGGACTTGGTATTTTATGGAACGCATAGACGGATGGAAAAGTTGTAGATAGATTACTCCTAGCGATTGGCATTTTTGTTTATACTGTACCTCATCTTGCTGCTCATCCTATTCGTGATTGACGAGCTGCTTGGGTATCTGTGACCCAACGTCCAGCACAGCTACAGCTCAAACATGACAGAGCAATTGTTTATGTCCCCATCCGATATGTCTACGTGCATATTCTGCACGAGTATCTTGTATTACGCCATCTATATGCAATATCTGAAGTGCAGTACGGATACCCGACTCCCGTCGTTGGGTATCGCTGCCACTCTCTGCAGCCAAAGCATCCCCTGTCACCAACCAACCTCGTCATTTACCAGCCATCGTACATACTATACGCATGCATGTGACACCACCACCACAACGCACATCAGCATGGCTCTCACGCCTCATTCCAACGATACGACGTCTCTCGTCTGTCTATGTACATACGAAGTCTCGAAGTCTCCAAGTCTCCATTTTCGCGTTTGCCGAATACCCCTACAGTATCTCCGCGAGGAAGATATCACTCGAGCATACTCAGGTACCTAAGCCATTGGACATCTGCATCTAGCCGCCGTTGCTACTTGCGCTGCCACCAGGCCAATTGTTGAGATCCGCGTTGCAGGTCTATCGCGAAGACTTTGTAAGTGCGCGATTCGTTGGCGAGGGGTTGGGTTGGGATAGGTGATTGGGCTATTCGACGATTGCGGTGTTGGAGTGAGGAGGGCGCGATATATTATCATCGATTATCATCGTCGCCAGAACCAATATCACAATACTCAACACCACAGGACTACAAAACTATAATACTACAATACTACAATCCTACAATCCTACAATCCTACAATCATACAATACCTACGACAGTTTCAAATCTCATCCTCACCAGACCGCTCCCTACAACAACAAAAACAATTCAGTCTCTCACCCAAGGTCGAGCCTCACGGACGGATATCAGTCCTCCTTTCTACTTCGAACTCGGAATCCATCCCTCACTCATCCTCGACTCGGACTCAACATGGCGCGGACGGCCTCCGATCTCAGCGAGGTCATTGTGCAGCGCGTGCGCACGAAATACCACTGGCCGGGCATGCAGCTGAATTTCTGGCTGCTGATCATGTTCGTAGCGGCGGCGACGGTGCTGGGCGTGTTTGCGAACTTCATCACGATACAGGGACAATACCGCCTTGCAGTGCCGTGGTACGTACCCATCCCATCGTATCCTATGCCGCAGCAACGACGGCATAGGTGACGAGCAGATCTCATCTTCACCACCATCCCCATCTCCATCCCGCGCACAAATCCAACAAACCAGTCAAACCCCCCCCCCCCCTGATCAAATCACTGACACGCACCCTCCCACAGGTATTTCTCCTACCACGTCGCCAGCGCAACCCTAACGCTCCTCTTCCTCCTCGCCATGCTCTACCTGATCTCGCAGCGTCGCCTGCTGCCCGGCATCGTCATCATCGGCGCCTTCATCCTGTTCGTGCTGTGGCTGACGGGCCTCGTGGCCACGGGCATCGTGTTCTTCGGGCCCGTCGGCCACATCAGCCACCTGTGCGACATCGTGGCCCGCGACGACGTGCGCGGCGTGCAGATCGGCACGGCCGCCTGGCTCGAGGAGAATGCCGAGTGCGCCGGCTGGAAGGCTGCGTTTAGCTTCGAGGTTGTTGGCGTTGTGTTTTTGCTTTGGGTTGGGTTTATGGCGTTGGGGGTTTATCGTGTTAAATGAGGGAGGAGCATGGATTTGGCGTTATGGGTTTGATTTTTCGAGGGTAGATTGTTGGCTGTATATTTAGTTTTTCTTATACTTGTACATTTCTAGTTCAGACGGAAGATATATGCAGATATCAGTGGAAGGGTTAATTTTGTTGTTGTAGATCCGCTCAAGTCCATCAAGTCGTCTTACAATCGACCACATAAACACATCACTTCACAACAGAGTAGGCACAATAAATCAAGAAGCATTATAATTCATTCGTAGCCTCCTTCGCCGAGAAGTCCATAGTCCATAGCCATTATCCCGCCCATTGAATCCGAATTCATACGTCGTAAGCTCTTAGTTGGAGTACTTCTCCGGCACCTTCTTTCTGAACAGCAAGATTGGTTAGTTGGAGAACTTCTCTGGCGCTTTCTTGCTAAGAGACACACAGTGGTATTAGGATTTGGGTTTGGCTATTGCGAATCGGACGTGATATGTGTATACAGGAAGTTTTGAGATGGGGATGGAGATGGGGATGGAGATGGAAGGGAACTTACCCAGTTGCCTTCTCAAAGAGACCGCGAGCACCATCGGTGATCTTCTCATTGGTATCACGACCCATGGTGTGGCCGGTCTTCTTCTCAACAAAGTCGAGTCCTGCATATGTTTGTTAGATGGATGGACTAAGATGAGAGTGTTGATGTATTACCCTTGTCACCGTAATCCTCGCTGGTGTTGTTGGTGGTGTTGCTCTGCTGAGCACCGGTGTTTCCTTGAGTGTTCATCTTGAAGTGAGGTGGAGTGAAGTTGTTTGGGTATGGTATTGATTTGTTAAAGGTGAATGATTATGAGGTTGATTGTATGAGGAGGGAGATGAAAGAGGAAGAGAGAGAGAGAGAGCATACTCGTTATATTTGTAGTCCCTTGATATCCTAAGTAGAGAGGACTACCCTGACCTACGGGACTTGACTTGGCAATTTCCCGTGATTAATGTCCCGCGATACCTCATACGATCAATGGCAATTCAATGACAGGTTTGGACCCCTCCCTACGTCATTGCTTCTGACTATGATCGATAGGCGAATGGAAGCGTCAGAGGGAATACTGATCTATTAATCTATTAATCCTACTACTGATTACTATGTATTGTAAATATGTATATAAATACAAATACAAATACAAATACAAATACAAACAAACAAGTAAAAGCAAGAGATCAAAGATCATGAACACTTGCACGTGCTTGTAAGTACTCTACTATCATTGTTGTCTTGTTGAACTTGGCAGGGGTGACGGCAACAGACAGTGCGAAATAGTGAAATCTTTCTTGGCCGTGACGATGCTCTTTCTATTATATACTTAGGAGGCTTAAGGATACGGGAGATGGCATGTTTGTTAGACTCGCCGCATTGTACATGGTATGATGCCTGGGTATGTAATACGATGATTTAAGTGTGAGCCTTTCCCTCATCTACCAGAATATCTGATCTCTTGCTTCACTTGCAATTCAATCAATCATGAGCCTCATAGATTCGTTCCATCTTGAAAGGCAATTTCTGTGGATATCCTCGTCATCGAATCGAAACAAACCAAATCAAATCAAATCAGCATGATGGTTTTCACTTTAAAAATAGATGCTCCATCTCAATCTCATCAGATGCGATCAGGTCCCTTTCCTTGCTTCCAGCTGCTCCACTCCCCTCATCCTCCACCATAAAAGTCAAGGTCGGCATCTCGGCGAATGGATGAGATGGTACCGTGTCACGTGTGCCACTGATCGCGGAGAATTAATTCACCGATGAATGCCTGAATATCATCCAAGATGCCTCACATCATGCACCAGCGTCAGGCTGATGGCTATGTCAGTGACAACAACACAACATGCCCATCAGAGGAGAGTGAGAGGCATCACAATAGGTAAGGTATGTGATGTTAACGGATCGAATATCATCAACACCCTCACCACCCAACTCCCCCCCCCCCCCAAAACTGATCAATCACTACCTAGGTATTGATCCATTTTAATCTTATGCCTCGAGAGCCCGCGTCCGATCATGCTGTACAATTTCATACTCTACCCACAAGCTCCATAGAGAATTCAAAGTGTGTGTTCAAAGAGTCGCTCGTTACATCTCAACTTTGAATTATACATCCTCGTTCTTTCTCAACCTACGAGGCGCGTCATATGTCCAGCACATCCGAATAATCCACCACCGTAATCCGTGAATGCGATATTGAACGGTGTTACGGCGTGCGCAACGCGTCTGCCAGCACCATGGCGGAGGAGAGTTCGTCGCAGGAACCACAAACAGCTCGACGGGTGCCCTCGAATACACGCTTTCAAGTCGAGGGTAGCGATGGCTCACCCCCGAAACCAATCTTCGACGACGACGCCGACGACGATGATGATGATTGGAGGTCTGCGAATATGAGAGCGCATGCTTTGAATGCCAGCCAAATACCAAATCTCGACCCAGACTCCTTACCACCCCTACCCAGCTCATTACTGTCTCCCGGGAGCAGCCCCCATTATCCTCGAAGCGATGATGGACGACCGGAGGAGGGCTTTGACATGAATGAGATGCGCAAACACTTGATGGACGTGGAGTCGAGTTTCTTGCCTGCCCTCTCCCCCGTAGGAACAGTGGGACAGTCGGGCATTGACGATACGTACTTGTTTGATGGAGCAAATCAACGTAGATCTGGAATCTGGACACCGGTCAAGCAAGCTGCAAACATTAGGTTGCCCGAGAGTTCGATCGCTACTTCGCCCGAGACGCCCGCCGACATGTACAAGACTCCAGGATTGCCGGCAAATCACAGCGACCATGAAGATGGTCAGAATGAAGGAGATTACGGAAATACAACGTCGTCATTGGAAACCCTGTCTTCTTCTCCGACAGCTGCTGCAGCGGCCAGGACTATATCGCGGGCCATTTCGCAGGCTAGTATGGGCGATTACGAGAGTATGCACACACGAAGTGTTGGTCAAGGACTTTTCGATACGGATAATGAAGAGAGTTATGAGCACCACGATGAACAAAATGATCCCGATGATAGGTACAGTGAGGAACAAGAGACGACACCAACCAAAGCGAAAGCAGAATCGGAAGATGATTACGGCCACTATGATCAACACGCTTCAGACGACGATGGTAGATACAACCAGGATCGTGAGGAAGAACAGGAACGCCACGATTTGCTTATGGCATCAAGTGCAGGCAGAACTCCAGGCGCTGGATTGTTGTCACTTCGCTCCACCGGCCGTCCACGAATCTTACGGAGTTCAGCATCGACACAATCATCGTTGTCCTCTTTTGTATCAAATCCGGAAGGGAGTGAGCATGGAACTAGTGATGCTGGACATGGTGCCGACTTTGCCTTGCAGACAGGCGGTGCAGCTGCTGAAGGCCTGTCTACTCGTGGAAGCAGCGTTCTACTATCCAGGACAGTCAGTTTGGGTAGCATGGCATCAGGTCTAGATGACGATGCCAATGACTCACATAGTAGGATGTCGGAGCCTCTCGAAACTCTCGATGAAGAACAGCAGAGTCGTATACACAGAGCAGACTCTTTCGATGAATCACCACCAGAAACCCCTCGCGCCAGCACCGGCCGAAGTCTTGCTGAACCCACCGATACTGTCATTGCGCAACATGTACAAAATGTGCAGGTCCCAGAATCGTTGGCGAAGCAATACCGAAATGAGCATCAAGTGTCCTCGCCTGCCAAGAGTCGTGTTTCGGCCCCTTTGCTGGGCCGGGGTGGAAAGACCATGACGCTTAGAGAACAAAGTAGTACGATCGAGCGACTTTCGAAGGAAAACTTCGATCTCAAGCTCAAAGTTATGTTTCTCAATAGTCGACTTGATAAGCTTTCGGAAGAGGGGGTAAAGGAGATGATATCTGAAAACGTGGAGCTCAAGACTGGTCTTGCTGTGATGCAACGTGACAACAAAGCTTTAAAAAGAAAGGTCAAGGAGCTAGAGAAGAAATTGAAGGACGAGGAAGGACGTCCTGATACTGCGAAATCCGGCAACACCTCTTCAGATGATCGAAGTCCGAGGTGGGATGATTCAAGTGCTCAAGACCGCGAAGAGTTGATATATCTACGCGAAAGGACCGAAGAATACTTGGTTGAAATCGAGAAACTCCGAAACGAAAGCATGACTCGTGAGAACGAAAAACGGAAACTGGCCGAGGTTGTGAAGACTTTGAGTGAGCGTCGTGGCGAATTTCACGAATCCCGGGACGAGGTTGATGTCTGGAAAGATTTGCTGGAATCCGAGACGGCGCGCAGAGAACTGGTCGACGACGAGAATCGGAAGCTGAAGGATGAGATACATCGTCTCAAAAACGAGAGCACTACCCCTACTACACCAGGCTTCAACCGTACAAATAATATATACAACATCACTAAAAGAGGCCAAATGTCGCCATCGCGGCCAAGATCAGGCTTTTCTCAGCGTGAAGAGCACACTACTTTTAGTAGTACGAGTACTCTTGTGGTTGATGAACTTCGCAAGGAGGCAGATATGTTGAGACATGAGAACACAGAGCTACGACGTGAAGTTGGTGCTCAAACGTCTATGCTCACTTCAAGGAATCGTGAGAAAGAACGCTTGTACCAAGAAATTGAGGAGCTCAAGCTTGGACAACGCCGTGGGGGTGGCTCGGTGGCTGGGGATAGCATTTTGGAAAGATCTGCTTCTCGAGCTCATGGCCGCTCCTATTCTCGCGCGACAGATCACACGCTTCAAGCACCGCTCGAGGATGATGAGCGTGATGAATACGAGAACAAGAACGCCGAGCTTCGCGATAAGATCAACGAGTTGAAGATGCAAAACCAAGAATACCAACGCGAACTGCAGCAGTACATGGATGCCTTGACTGAGACTGAAGCAAACCAAGAAGAGATCGATGCCAGATATGCCGAGTTGGAAGAGGAGTTTGAGATCTCTCAGCAGAATCTCCAGGCTATGCAGGTTGATCGGAATGATGCCCTTCAGGTACAGGAGGAAACTGAAGAAAAATACTCTCAGTTGCAGCAAGAATACGAGGCTCTCAAGAACGAAGCTCAAGAGACTATCGATACCATGGATGGTGAGTTAGAAGAGAGACATAGAGAATTCCAGCGTCTCGAGACAGAGCTCGCCAATACCTCAGAGGATTTCGAGGCTCTGCAAACGGAAATGAGAACCATGAGTGAGGCTGTTGTGAAGTTGGAAGATATTCAGATCTCACAGATTCAAAGGATCGAACAGCTCGAAATGGAAGTTCAGGAGAGAGATAGGGAGCTTGAAGATATGGATAACCAACTTCACGATGCTAACGACAATGTGGGCCGTCTCACTGTCCAAGCGGAATCTTCTCAGGGCGAAATCGATTTCCTGCGTGACGAGCAGGAAACCGACAAGATGAAGATCAATGACCTTGAAATAGCTGTTAAGAACAGCGAAAACAGTCTCGCAAGTGAAAGGGAGAGGGCAAAGGAACTGGAGACTAGACTGGATGAGGAAAGACAACAGAGGGAGAAGGTGGCTTCTCAGGAGAAACAGGAAGTACAAAAGATGATCAATGATCTCAATAAGGAGGCTTCTGCGGCAAAGGAGGAGGCCAGAAAATTGAGAAAAGACTACATGAAGGAACAAGTTGAGGGCACGGCAACCAAGGAGCGTCTCAACGAATTGGAGAACAATCTGAGACATGCCTTAGGAGACCTCAACGGTACCAGGTCCAGTCTACTCAAGGTAAATATCTTCCTCGCTCTTCCTATCGCCCAATGCTAACATGAACAGAACCTCGCCAAGCTCCAGCGTGACCTTGAAAATACTGTCCGCGACCTGGACAGCACGCGCACCACACTGGCCGAAAAAGAGCGCCTCCTCAAGAACCGCGATACGCTTCTTGAATCCCATGGCCTCGAATCCCGCAAGCTCTCCGAGCTCCTCGACAAAGAACGCGCCGCACACCGCAACACAAAGAACCAATTCGAGACATATCAACGCACCACACACCACACATCCCGTACCGCCACGCAGAAAGAATCTCAAGTACAGGACCTCGAAGCCAGCCGCGCTGCCGACAGGAAGAAATTCGCCGCTCTCGAGATCTCCTTCAAAGAGCAGCTCACAGAGCGCAACACGCTCCTCCTACAGCTATGGAATCGACTGTCGGCACTCTGCGGCAGCGACTGGAGCCACGCCAACGCGCTCATCAGCGGCCGCGCTCTCCCCAGCCTGGAAGCCGTCGGCACCATGCTCCCGGGCTTCGCCAAGAACCTCCTGAACGCCGTCCGGTGCGTCGAGAACGTGGTGGCCACCTTCAAGATGAAGGTGCGCACCGTCGAGCGCGATCTCCTCACCCGCCTCGCCGCCCTCGACGCCGCCCTCGACAACCGCTCCAAGCGCGTCGACCACCTCGAGTCCCTCGTCAAGAGCATGGAGAGCCGCACGGCGGCCGCGAGCGCGCGCGAGGTCGACAAGTTGAAGAGCGTTAACCGTGCGCTGCGTGCCGAAGTCGCTGGCATCAAGGCCGAGGGCCGCAATCTGCCCGATGGCGGCGTGGGCACGGGCGAGAGCGATGCCGCGTGGATTTATCGGCTCAAGGAGATGGAGAGGCGCCTGGCGGCAGAGCGAGAGGGGCGCTTGTTGGATCGCAGTGGGGCGCGGAAGAGGTTGGAGGAGGGGGAGAGGCGCGTTAGGGACTTGGAGAGAGAGATTGAGAGGGCCAGGTTGCGTGATTCTTAGGCCTGGCTGGAGATGGGATGCTGGTCATTGATTGGGTTGGTTGAGGTGTTTGGTTTGGGGGGGGGGGGTTAGTGGCGTTTGAGAGGTGGATAGGAGGTGGGAATTGGGATGCGCTGTAAGTTATTGTTTGACTATGAGAGAGAGTATCCATTAGGCGTTTTCGCCGCTTTTGATTCTGATTGTGTTTGTGTTCCACTGCAGTCTTCTTGGTTTGTTGTGTTGAGCATGTGATACTATCGATATTTCCAGCTGGAAAGCCCTTACTGGAGTGACTAGATGACAGCGACGAAGAGTACTTTATCCATGTAAGGTCAAGGAATAATGCGATGTGGTCCTCAAGGAGGCCATTTCCTACTTGGAACACTAGGTCTCTGCCTTGTCCAACGGTTCATCTCTACTCCTCTACATACTCCCTCCACTCGACATGCCATGCAGGTATTCGAGATCGTCAATGGACTCTACAGCATTGAAGCCAAGCAGCCTTCAGCGCCGTACGATTTATAAAAGACGCATTCATGTGGAGATGGGCGGATTCAGAACTCTGCTACTACCTAGGATCATGTCTTCAACGCAAGCCAGGTGTTTATGACTATGCAATATTGCACAGCGGTCTCCAGCTGAGTCGCAGGGTCATTGAGAGTGATGAAATTGTCTGTAGCTGTAGATTTATTCGGAGCTATGCCGTTTTTCGGAACTCGATGGCTCTTCGAGCTGTGCAGTGTGCAGATACGTTCATCCCGAAGCGCAATTCCTAGCCATCTTCGTATTTCAAGCGATACATCAAGCTGCAGGCTCGCTGGTATTCCCCAAGCTGACAAGAGTACCACCATACCTATGCAGTCACCTTGAGATCCGGCGAGTCTTCCGTCCGCGCGCGATGGATTGCGCTTGATGATTGGCGGGCAATCTCCACAGTGGCTGCATTATCAGATCATCAGATAAGCCCGGCGAGTGTGAATGAGTGGATGCCAGGAGAGCGGACGGTCCATGGAGGCGTAGGCATTGGTGGGAATTGGACGATGCGATGCTTGTTTCGGAGACTTTTGTCGGGAGGAGCGCGCTTAGAGCCGAGGATTGCTGTCTTCAGGAGATGTTACGCCCGATTTGCCTCTCTTTGGACATTGTGGAGTTGAGTCATGATTTAGGGTTGTGACGGTGCTGGGAGAGGTGGGTCTTGAGATGATGCGGGTTTATGTTGGAGAGGGATCGGTTTGGGATGTTGGGCTTGTGTGTCTGGGGATATATATTGCAGCGTGATCGGAGGGACTCTCATGAATTGGATCAACATCTTCTCCAAAGCCACCCGGTCTTCATTTCACACGGAACTATAATACAAAACCCCTGCCCCCAGGTTCCTCTCCTCTCAAGAATCTGCATCGAATATCGTTATCAAAATGGACCTCGATAAACCAGTCATCATCCTCAAACTCATCGCCTACCTCCTCCAACGCGGTTTCCGCGCCCTGGCAAACAGCCTCCTCCTCCTCCGAAAGCCCTTATCGCCCTCCCCCGACGCCAAAACAATCCTCATCATAGGCGCCTCCTTCACCGGCACCCTAGCCACCCAAGAGCTCCTCCGCCACCTCCCCCCATCCCACCGCATCCTCCTCCTGGACCCCAAATCCCACTTCCACTTCTCATGGATCCTCCCTCGCTTCTCCGTCGTGCCAGGCCACTCCCACAAAGCCTTCATACCCTACACGGCACTGTGCGCCTCGCCCGGCCTCACGCTGCGACATGCCGCCGTGGCCCGCATCGAGGCCGACCATGTGACGCTCGAGGACGGCGAGGTCGTGGCGTTTGAGTATTGCCTCGTGGCGACGGGGGCCGAGGCGGGGCCGCCGAGCCGGATCGATGCGCGGAGCAAGAGGGGCGCTGTGGAGGTGCTGAGGGCCATGCAGGCGCGAGTGGAGAAGGCGCAGCGCGTTGTGGTCTTGGGCGGGGGCCCGGCGGGTGTGGAGGTCGCCAGCGATGCGAAGAGCTATTACCCCCGCAAGGAGATTGTGCTGGTGCACAGTCGCGACCAAGTGCTCAATGCCTTTGGGCCGAAGCTTGCGGCTGCAACGATGAAGGCTTTTGGGGAGCTGGGCGTGCGGGTCATTCTTGGGGAGAGGGTGGTGTATGAGCGGGAGGAGAATGGTAGGTTTGCGTTGAAGAGTGGGGAGGTGGTTGAGTATGATCTTTTGGTAAGTTGGCTGATGTGACTTGATGAGTTTGATGGTGGTGTTTGTGTGCTGATGTACGTAGATCAATTGCACAGGTCAGAGACCCGCTTCTGTACCATTGAAGGGTCTTTCGTCTGATGCGCTGACTCTCTCCGGACATGTTGCCGTCTCGTCTACGCTGCAGGTCGCTGGCGGAAACGGGAAGATTTATGCTGCTGGAGATGTTGCTGAGACTGGGGCGCCCAGAAATTCAATTGCCGCTATGGAACAGGCGAGAATTGTGGCTGGAAACATTGTGCGAGATATCAAGGGGCAAGAACTGCTGACGTATAAATCTCAGTGGTGGGAAAGGGGGCTCAGTTTGACGTTGGGTTTGGTAAGTTTGAATTCTCTTTCCTTGTAGGAATTTCAAGTGTTGGCGCTTGATTGAGATTTGATCAATCTCCTTTCGCTTTTCTCACTTGAAAACTCAATTGGCGTATCGTTTCGAGTAAACCTGCTAAGTGCTGTTCTTTTCAGAGTAAGAGTGTGCTATATCTGCGGGATGGGAAACGAGAGGCTCTTTTCTGGTCAAGAGGAAAGAACGTTGCTTTTGGATGTAAAGAATGTTGGAAGTTATTGGGTGCGAAGCCTTTCAAGGATGACTATGAGGAAGAATCCGAGGAACTCAAGGCTACTCCCAGCGTAAGTTTGTAGTCTTAGTATGTGATGGGATGGAGAGTACAATCAGCAGCCCACATCTTAGTCATCTTAGATCTAGAGACAAATATGGTCTTGGGATTATCTGAGACTACTCGATGGCGCATCGTAGTATCATATTCAAAGAGCCGTCCAGACTGTTAAAACAGCTAGTTCAACCTGGCCACGTACTCATTTACTAAAGCTGTTGAATCGTTGAATCGTTGAATCGTTTTGGTCCAAAGCCAGGCGAGCTCTTGACTTTCTGAAGCTGTTCATCTTCATGTATAAATCGTGTAAGAATGCTTGTAATTATTTAGGACTATCATTATTTGGGTAGTTACTCAATTATCTAAGCTGTTCAAACCTTTATAACTGCTAAACTACTGAATGAACTATTCGTTTATCTGGAGCCATCTGATAACTCATGGTTATCAGCCTGTTCTCAGAACGGTGCAATGATCCAGAAATCTGCATCTAATTTTCTACAGTTGTCCTGTTATCTTCTAAAAAAAAAATAGGCAAGTACTCAAATTTCAAACATATAGAGCAGCTAAATTTCTCGAAGCACAAAAAGAGTTCTACGTATGGTCTCGTATATCAGCATGGCTACATTCTGTCTGAGTAGTACAAAGCCATCAATCATGCAAAGTATAGCTCGGAATAGCAGGCAAAGGAGACATTGGTTTGTCGCATTCATATGCTGTAAGACATTGTAAAATAGCCCGTGGTAATTTCCAGGAAGGAAAACATCTCATTATGATCCCAACTGTCGTTATTACTAGTTCGAAGTTCATAATTCCTGTAAGAGCAATAGTATCACAATCCAAGAAACCCCTGCATATTAAAAACCCAAAATTCATAAGATAGGTAATCATCACTCCTATTTGCCTGCTATACCTCTCCCCGGCGCACCCTCAAACTTTCCTCTCCACTTGTCCTCCTGCTTGAACAGCACAATAGCCTCCATGGCACTGGGAGCACCGTGATCAGGATCCGCACCGCCTTCCAGAAGAGCCTGCTATCATCAGCAGAGTTTAGGGGTTGTGGGATAGAACTTGGTCTTACATCAACAACATCGGTCTCTCCTTTGAAAACTGCTCCTGCCAGGGGAGATTGACCTCGATCATTGAGCGTGTTGGGGTCTGCTCCGTGTTCAAGGAGGAGTTTGACTAGTGGTGCGTGACCGTGGTATGCTGCCAACATAACCTGTGTTTGTCAGTGCTGAGAAATTAGAAAGTGTTGCTTGAATAGATGATAAGTTGTGATGGTCAAATCAAGTTACTGAAGCCCTCCAATCTATTCGAGAGACAAGTCTATCTCAGAACAGAATTCTGATGCTCGTCAATTGAATGTGTAGGTGGCATGAGCAAATACGCTTTCAACTGGGTACGCATAGATACATTCAGATGCTACAATGCAGAACGGACGGTAAACAGCAACGACATCAGTTGGCGTACAAGTAACGAAGAGACCGGAACAAAATTCAACATCGACGATAGAGAATAAGAACCGAGACTTACAAGACTATCTCCCTTGTCATTCGTCATAGTAGCTGGTAATCCAGCCGGTAGAGCCTGCTGAAAGATATCCATCTGACCATTCCTCGCAGCATCATACATTCTCGATGCGAGAGCAATAGCTTCTGGTGGTAATTCCGACATGATTTGGATTTTTGTGATATTAACAAACCCGGTTAATGTCAGTATCAAGATCAAAATCAATACCTAAATCACTATCTTTCGTTGCTTGTTGTGATAAAGGTGAATAAGAAAGACAAGGTAGTCGATGTCGATGTCGAGGGGTAATCCGGTAGTCGACCACTCAAGCCCTCGCTTTGGAATACCCGCCAGCTCAGCCGTCAATCTAGATCAAGACTTTGACTTGAACTCCGCATCGTCATCACAAGGCTGACAAAACCACCCGCCCAAGCTCAAGCTCTGAGCTCCATTTCCATCTCAACCCCGCAACAAACCCACCCCAAACACCATCAACAAAATGCCACCTCTCCGCCCCCTCCTCCGTATCCCCCTCCACAAGCCCCTGGCCCGCCTCTACTCGACGCCGACCGAGCCCCTGATAACCAGCTTCGAGCTACCCGCCAAGACAGGCCACGTGCGCATCCTCTCGCTCAACCGGCCGGCGGCGCGCAACGCCATCTCGCGCCAGCTGCTGACGGAGCTGCGCGGCGCGATCCGCTCCGTCGCCGCGCAGTACGACGAGTCGGGCAACGAGCTGGCGGCCGCGAGGGTCTTCGGCGGGGCGGCCGGCGACGATAAGAAGGGCGCGTGTCGGGCGCTCGTGCTGGCGAGTGCGGTGGACGCAAGTTTCTGCGCCGGCGCGGATTTGAAGGAGCGGAGGGGGTTTAGTGGTGAGGAGTGAGTGGACTGCTTTTCTTTGTCGAGACATTTCGATTCCATGCTTTACACTGTCACGATACAAGAAGCACAATCATCATGACAATCACGATACTTGCATTGTCCGGTCAATTTCCATGCTGACACCCCGTAGGACAGCACACTTCCTCACAGACCTCCGCTCGACCCTCACGGAGCTCTCAGCCCTCCCAATCCCCAGCATCGCCGCCATCTCCTCCATCGCGCTCGGTGGCGGCCTGGAGCTTGGCCTGGCGACGACCTTCCGGGTGCTGTCGACGAACGCGGTGGTGGGATTACCGGAGACGCGGCTGGGCATCGTGCCGGGGGCGGGGGGGACGTACCGACTACCACAACTGATCGGGCTTGCGCGGGCGCGCGACTTGATCCTGACGGGGCGGCGGGTGACGGGGCCGGAGGCGTATTTCCTGGGGATTGCCGACCGATTGGTGGAGGTTGGCGTGGTGGGGGAGCAGGGGGACAGGGCTGAGGAGGACGTGTTGCGCGAGGCGAGGGAGAAGGTGCTTGTTGAGGCTTTGCGTATGGCGTTGGAGATTGCTGATGGGGCGCCTGTTGCTGTTAGGCAGGCTTTGAGGGCTATTGGGCATGGGGAGGTGGCGGAGAATAGGGCTTATGAGGTTGTTGTTCAGACTGAGGATCGGGATGAGGCCCTGAAGGCTTTTGAGGAGAAGAGGAAGCCTATTTGGAAGGGGAGTAGGAGTGATGAGGAGTTGTTCAGATTCAAGTAGGGCTGTTAGTGAGAATGAATAAGCTGGACTTGTTCATCTACATGAGAAGTGGATAAGATGGGAGACTTGATGTTCTTGAGCTGTGACGAATATTGAGTGAAGTAGACAAGATACGATATAAACTCGACATGAAGATGTACAAGGACAAAAGGTTACGAGTCCTTAATCAAGCATGGCCACAAACACAACAAATCCAACAATCTTCCATCATCATCATCCTCCTCACTCCAACAGCCTCACCTCACATTACATAACATCACAAACCCCAAACAATGCCATACAATCAATTCAAACTCCATCCATAGCAATGAGCTATTCATATCTCGTTACGTATCATCTATCCCATACAAACACCATCCTAACCCCTCAAATCTTCCCCTTAACCTCCTCAGTCTTCCCCTTCGCCTCCCCCTTCAACTCAGCCGCCTTCCCCTTGGCCTCGCCCGCGAGTTCCTCAGCCTTCCCCTTGGCCTCACCAGAGCTCATACCCGCAGCCTCCTTGGCCTTTCCGGCAGCCGATTCTGTCAAAGGGGTCAGGACCTGTTCCAGGAACTCTCGCGATGATTGATTTGGAGGGAATGGGTATGGTTGTGTCGGGAAGTATGTGTGTATTGAGCAGCGTGGGGAGGTTGTGTTGGGTATTGTGTTTGAAGTCAACAGACAGAGAACATACCGGTGGCTTCAATCCCATCGACAATCTTGCTGCTGACTGTCTTGTCCACCTTCTTCGCCGTGTCTTTGACGGTCTCGGTGGCTGACTTCCTCGCCGGGATGGAGGTCGAGAAGGCACGGAGAGCTGGACGGGCAGCTGTGAAACGAGGGATAGTGCGAGTGAGGAAAGACATGATGAGAGTTGTTTGTTCTGGTTTGGTTTGGTTGGTGAGGTTTGTTGAATATTCGTTGGAGAGAACTGGAGTTGTTTCGGGTTCTTGATTTGGATGATTTGGATGATTTGGAGGATTGGATGAAGGAATTGAAGGATTGAGGTTATATGTGATTGGGATGAGACGTGACGGTGCAAGTGGAGGTGCTTCCGTACTGTGGTAGTTGAGCTTAAGGCGATGATGTCATGCGTGGAGGAGGTGGAGAAGGTGGAGGAGGTGAAGGAGGAGGTCGGTAGCTAAGTAGATGCATCACAGCTGATTAGTTTGATTTAAAGAGGTATTATATATCTTTATGTATATAAATAACATAAAGATATAGTTATAGATATAGATAAATAGAAATATGCATCTATAGGAGATAAACATTAGATAAGTGAGAGTCTGAATCCAAATCTGGGTCAAGTCTATCCTCACGTTATTCTCTACTCCCAACTCCCGACCTATCCAACAAACAACAAGACCATTCAATCATATAAAAACATTAATTTTTCTATATACACATAATTATAGCCAATTAAGAGTAAAATTCATCTACTCAAAAGACATAAAAACAACCTTACACCCTACAAACCCACCATCCAATATCAGAATGGCGTATCCAAGCCCTTACAACATTTGCCGAATACAGCAACTCAACAGTACCCACTACCCCATACCAATGAGGAAGTACAGTAACAGCATTAACATCAGCATCAGCAAGAAACAAGAACAAATAGATAGTCCACCCTTCGTAGGAAGAGAGATATGGCTGTTATGTAGATATTCTACAAATCAATGTAAACAAGATCATCGACAGATTTCTACACTTCCGAATACTCATCATCATCATATCATAGAGGATCAAATGAGATCAGATCAAATCATCCAAAACGGACTGAATCACTACCACAAGACCCGGACTCAAGAACCAACACTCAAGACCCAAGAAACAAGACACAATCTCTGAAAATCCCATCTAGACATTCCCACCGTCTATATGAATCCTACCTAACCGTACTCTAATTACACATACACATACACACACACACACACACACACACAAAAAAACCCCAACCAAAAAAGAGCAGAAAGGGATAAGAGAGAAAGAAAGAAAAGAAAGAAAAGAAAAGAAAAAAAGCAAAAAGTCGCTATGCACGCAACAAATGCAAATGCAATAAGTAAAACACAATGGTATATCCCCCCCCCACCTCCCCTCCCCCTCATGTCCCTCAAAACTCACGCAGTCAAATCCATCTCCATCACCAATCAATCACCAATTACCCATTCCCGCACCCCCAAACGCCATCCAATGCATCCCCTCACAAAATCCCAGACCGACCGACCGACCAAATCTTCATCTTCAGCTTCAACTTCAGCTTGAGTTTCAGCTCGAGTTTCACCCTCGCCTCACATCATCCATCCCCTAGACACTGGTCACATTCGCATTCCCCAAGACCCCCTTCTCCCCATCCTCAAAGACATACGCCTCGAAGCGCCTACTGACCCTGCCAACCCAGGCTTCCATATGTTCCGTCCACCAATGCGCGGCGAAATAGAGGCCGACGATAAACAGCGGCACGAAGAAGGCCTCGGCCCACGGACTGCCCATGCCGACCTTCTCACCGGGGACAGCCTCGCCGCCCTCGCCGACCGTCTCGACGGGCAGGCTGATGCCGTAGAGCAGCCAGGTGAGCACGGTGCGGATGGCGGTGCCGTGCAGGATGTAGACGGCGAAGCTGAGGCGGCCGAGGAAGAGCAGGGCGCGGTGCGAGAGGGCGTCGCGCACGGCCGGGCTGAAGACGATGCCGAGCGTGATGAGGTGCAGGCCCAGCGCCGTGGCGAAGGCCGGGTACGGTGCGTCTGTCGGCAGGATGTAGCTGAGGAACGACGTCATGTGCGTGCTCCACGATAGCCATTCCGCGTGGTCTTCTGGGTATGAGGCTAGGTAGAGGCCGGCGAGGATGCAGGCTGGCGCGAGGATGCGACGGATCCAGGTGCGGGAGGCGGCGAGGTCGATTATTGGGGGGTGTGTGGAGAGGTCGGCGAGGAACATCCCCCAGGTAAATTGCATGCCGAAGGTAGCTGATGAGTGTTAGATGAGGGATAAGTTGGTTATGAGAGTGAGAGTGGGGGAATGGAGGGAATTGAGGGTAGGAGTAGGAGTAGGAGGAACGAGATATCCGGGTACATACCATCGTGACACACGTAGTAATACACCCAAGCCGCCAAAGTCATCATCATCCTATACCTTGGCTTACTCCAGATAGTGGCAAAGCACAACACATACACAATGCACGCCGCCTTATACAACGGCATAATAGTCCAGAACTCCACATCATACATATCCATACCGCGCGTCCATAAGGCAATCTGATTGAAGAAGAGATCACTCAACGCCTGACCGACCGTCAAAGCCCGCTGCGGACTCGTAGCCAGAAGCCAATCATTGTCCGTGGCGCGCGCAATCTCAAAGGCCCCGAGCTGACACAGCACCCAGATGGCGATGGTGGCGATGAAGGGCGGCAGGGCCAGGCGGGGCAGACGGCGGAAGGAGGAGCGCGCGATGCCCGTCAGCGCCGACTCCTTGGATGCGGAGCGCGAGGTTCGCAGCGGCTTCAGTGAGCACACGAAGCCCGTTATGAAGGCGAAGATGGCGATGGAGATGCGGCCCTGGAAGGGTAGGCGGATGAGGGGGTATTGTAGTAGGCGCGGGACGGCGTCTTCGGTGTCTGCGGGTAGGAAGAGCTTTGCGTCGGTTGCGCGGCAGATGTGGGTTATTACTACGATTGCTGAGGCTATTCCTCGTAGACCCTTGGAGAATGTCAGTATGTATGTTTATGTTTATGGGGGGGGGTTCTTTGTAGATGATCCTCGAGGGAGGGGGAAGAGTGAGTTGGAGAGTTGGGAACCTACGTCTATCCACTTGACATTGCGACCATTCCCGCTCGGTCCTGTCATGTTTGATGTCTGGTGTCGCAATAGGATTGGAGATGGTATAGAGGAGAGGAGGATGTTATGAACACAATGGAGCTCTTGTTGAAAGCATCCAGAGAGGGATTTTGGAAGTTGTCTTTGGTGTGAGAGGTATTATTCGTCGTAGTGAAAGGAGCGAGGTACAGATGATTTGAGGTCGGTGAGTGATAGGAAGATTGTCGTGTGTGTGGGGAGATTGAATGGATGTAAGGCTACACAAGGGGAAATGTATATGCAGAAAATAGGTAGAGAGAGGGCGTATAGAGTAGAGTAGGTATAGAAAAGAGAAGAGAAGAGAAGACAAGACGAGACGAGACGAGACTTGATTTCTGAAAGGAAAGGGAAGAGTGTTGTCAAAGTAAAGTTGTGGCTTGACGTGAATTGTGACTGTAACTGTAACTGTTACTGTGATGGTGACGGGTAATGATGAAGGAGGGAGGGGGAAAGAAGGGGAAGGGAAGGGGAAGGGAAGGGGAAGGAAAGGGAAGAGAGGAGATGAGTTGACGATGTCGACGATGATGAATGAGGGGGAAATGTGGGAGTGGAGAGGAGAGTAGAGTAGAGTAGAGTAGAGACTAAGCAAAGGAATAAAGAAAGCAAGAAAGCATGGACTTTTTTCTTTTCTCTTTTCTCTTTTCTCTTTTATCTTTTATCTTTTATTTTATATTTTCACTTTTATCTCTTCTCCATATATGTCGAGTAGGAGTAAGTACATATGTACATACAAGGTATGGTGTAAATAGAAAGGGATTTTAAATTAGGAACTAGTCCAACCCTTACTCCGTACTCTATACAGTCCCCACTCTCGAGCCTAACAAGCGGGAATCAAGGTTAGAGTCAAAGTCAAATAGATAAAGATATGGAGTTGAGGGACAGATGAGGTTAGACTGGGGATTAATTCTGATTATTTACTGTAATTATTCAGAATTATTCAGAATTATTCAATCAATTCTTCAATTATATACATACATGGTAATTCAGTCGTGGTTGTATGTACACAGTTGTGGCAAAGAACCCGTGACAAGCATCCCCACCAAGGAAGCTTTCATGTTGGACATATCAAGTGTACAAGTTGCATATCACGAATACATCACAAGTATATCACAATCAAGCTTCTTAAATGCTTGTATTCTCTGATAAAAGTCAACAGAGATAGTCGAGAGAAAGACCAAAGGCTATTCCTCTGTAATTCATACTAACATGATGATTCAAATGTACACATCGACTTCGTACACGGGTAAATATACATGAGATTAACATTTCCTTTCTTTTCTTTCCCTCTTTTCTATTTCTTTCTTTACTCCCCCTTCTCTTCCTTTCCTTTCCTTTCCTTTCCTTTCCTTTCCTTTTCCCTCTTCTCCCCAACTCATCCATTCTATTCTACAATCCCTCATAACCTCCAACCTCCAACCTCCAACCCCCAATCCCCCAAGCGCCACCAAGTTTCGCATTAAGAACCCCCGAGCCCACCACACCGAGCACCACGAACCCCCGAGCCCACCACACCGAGCACCACGAACCGCCGATGAACCAGTCGTCCCAAAGCTCCAGTCCTAGTCCTAGTCCCAGAGTAAGAGTAAGAGTGAGAATAAGAGTAAGAGTAAGAGTCCCGAGCCATCAATATCCAAGTCAAGTCAGCTCCCTAGCCATGAACGCAAACCCCCAATTGTCTCCCTGTCCATGTCCTGTTGTGGACTAATGCACCCACTGATCCAGTCTGCCAAGCTGGATGGCCGTACTGGTGGCACCGCTCCTCTTGCGCGTTGTGGTATGCTAGGACTGTCACACGGTCATGGCACGGGGCACTATCTGTATACAAGTCAGTATTTGTAGAATAGAATATCTGTGTATGTCCAGTTGAGGAATAAGTATAAACATAAGTATAGATATAAGTATATACGTAGTAGATATAGATGTAGATGTAGATGTAGATGTAGATATAGATGTAGTATTTAGAAGTAGGTAGGTATCATAGGTACAGAGTAAAAGGTCTATAGAGATACGGACTTAGGGGCCTTTACCATACTTTAAGATGGCTGGTGTAGTTGATAACGGTCAGAAAGGTGTTTTACGGTTGATGCTGATGCTTATGCTTATGCTTGTACTTGTACTTGTACTTGTGTGTATAAAAGAAGATAATAATAACAATAATGATAATGATAATACAACAAGAAGTCAAGTGATAGACATGGCGTCAGTGTGAACATGTCGTGCTTGAAGGATTGAGTGGATATAGAAGCGCATGTATGATGGAAGGTAGAGTCGAGATCACCGACCAACAAACGGAATACTCACATGTACGCAAACAAGTATCATAACACCACCTCTATTGTATTTAAGAAGAATAAAAGGATAAAAGAATAAAAGAATAAAAGAAAAGAACCTTAAGAAATACTTACGATAGGCTACATAGTACACACGGAATCCTTCATATGAATACCGCATACATAACAGCCATCAAGTAAAAAACCTCGTATCCAAACCCCACTTCTCTCCCGCCAAGTCCAAGTCCAAGTCCAACGCCATAACCCTTCAAGTTCTTCCTTTTCCTCTTTGTCCTCTCTTCTTGGCGTATCATAGCACAAGTCAAAGGCAGAGAGGCAGAGTCGAGATCCATCCATCCATCTATCCACCCACGGTATAGGTCAGAGGATCAGATACGATCAGATAACTCAGCTTCGATATCCGATGTCTTTGCGCCATGGCGGTTGTTTGACGAGGTGATTGTGTTGTCTTCTGTGCATAAGTAGTGTACAAGTAAGTAAACATGGGTGTTGGGTGTAATGTGAGGATGGGGATATGATTACATGATTACATGATTACATAGTACATCGATAGGGGTTAGGGGTGAGGGGTTGTTGATACTGTTGATACTGTTGATACTGTTGATACTACTTACCTGCTGATACTAAATGGAGATGGAGATGAAGATGAGGAGAGTGGCAAATAACAAGCGACAACTTCAATGATTCTTGTGATGGCGAGTCTGTCTGGGAAAATGGCATCATTGTGATCGTCTTCCTCTACCGAGTTATGGGATTGACCTGGTTTGGGTGGAGAGATGTGATTTGTATTTATATTTATATTTATATCTATATCTATATCTATATTTATATATCAAGAAGAATCAGAAGAAATGAACTCTTCTTTTTTTCTATGTCATGAATAAGCAAACAAACCTACTTGACTTGGCATGCGAACGTGACCCCATCCCCATCTTCATCCCCTCCTAATCCATCACGCCGACCCCATCGAGTCTCACTCACGAACCACCTCGACTCACAGACAGGGGTAAAATAAAGGAGCCCCATCTCTCATCAAGTGCATATGTAAGTACATAATTACAAGCTACATAATCCATCCAATTCATTTCACCAGAATCCCATCTATCACAACTCAAGAGTAACAGAACCCTCCTTTCAACTTTCAGCTTTCAACTTTCAATCTCAATTCACCATCTCGAATTAACATCAGCCCCATAAGGCATCTTGTATAAGAACCGTCTTTGGAGAACCCTCTCAAATCAACCCCCATCTCCTATCTCAACGCGTGCTCCCTGTCAGTCCAGCCTTGCAACTGTAACCGCAACTGCATCGCAATTGCATCGCACCTCCGAAGCCAAGGACCTTACCGTCTTGGCTCATTTGTACTGGCAGGGGATCGACTGTATGTACAATACTTACTGCGCTGTACTATACTGTACATTACTTGACCTCGGTTACTTTATGAATACTTCAGGGTGTAAAAGTCAAGCAAAGTAAAGTAGAGTATTTCCCTCGCATCATTGAGCCGCAAAGGTAAGACCAGGATTAGGGTTCAAATTCGGATGGGGGGATCAAGATCGGGATTGGGATTTGAGGTGGGATTCGAGAGGATGAGGACGCCCTGATACTGCGCATACAGAGAAGATGCGGAATCGAATATCACTGACATTGTTGCGAGTAGTTACAAGTAAGTCTAATATGAAGCATAGCGATCTTCACGTCAGGGGAAGGGGATGGGGGTTGGTGCATCGACTGTACGTACAAATAAACAGAACGATGTAACTGGGTATTTATCGCTGTCTTGTTATCGCTACTATCTATCCGACCATCACTGTTTATCCTTCCTATGTATGTATTATTGCTATCATCAACACAACTCTCTAAAACATCCCTCCTATCCATATCTTATTCCCTTATTCTCCCTCCTTCTCCTTCTCCTTCTCCTTCTCCTTCTCCTTCTCCTTCTCCTTCTCCTTCTCCTTCTCTATTACTATCGCCACACTCATCCTAAACATCCAGCTCCTCACTCGACACTTGTATTGGCTCTCTGGAACGCCTGAACCACTATTCCACACGCTGTTACGCTACCTAAGCTATGAAGCTATGAAGCACAAAGTTTGGGTAAGAGGAGAGGGAGAGGGAGGTGAGGAGTGGCCTTTTGTGTATTGGTATAGTATAGAGTAGGTACAGTATTCTATTATAACCGTTGTAATAATATAATAGTATTAGAATATTATAAACATCTGTATGATTGTAAATATTCGTACAATTCAAAACATTTGTGCAATTGTGAACATTTATAAGATTGAGAATGTTTGTGAGTTTTTAATTATATGAGTATTTATATTTACTCAAATTAATATAATACCGTAACGTTGTAGATATGTTAGGTATACAATAGACATGGGGATATTTGAGAAAAGGGTGATACTAAGAGGTATATGAATACAACGTCAAAAGAAAGAACTGGATTATACTACTCAAACTACTCTACTATGTATCCATTTCCATTTCCATTTCCGTTTCCGTTTCCATCCTAATCCCCATCCCCATCCCAATCTCAATTTCCATTCGGCATTCATCCTCATTCCTCAACCCCACTCATTCCCCATCCCCCAATTCCTCATACCATCAAGGTATGCATGCAATCAAAATCCCCGCGCACAGAACCACAGCCATACCCAATGCATACACACAGCTCAAGCACATACCCAGACGTCTCGGAAGCGATCCGAGCGGGACTGTGGAGAAAGCCGAGCGTGTTTGAAGCGGGAGGTATGATGCAGTTACAGTAACGGCGCCGCCTTGAGTTGCGTCAGGTTGGCTGGTGTGAGAAATGGATGATGGAATCCTTGGCATGAAGGAGTGAGAAGCTGCTCCGTTGCTGTCGAAGCGCTTTGGTTTCATGCTGTTGTGATGTTCGATCTACGTTTGCATGTGCATGTACATCTGCATGTAGCTATGGTTGGTACATGTATACACGTATTCAATGGCCAGTCAGCACATATATGCATGCTCCTTGCATGATTTCGAGAGCGCTAAAGTCTGTTGAAGAAAACGTATGGTAGATGGAATGGATACACGACTGTATTGTGATACTAAAGCATATCTCTTAAAGCCAATAAGGGCATGAGTACCCCCTCATCGAGTCAAGACACGAATACCGACCGACATAAACACATAAAATGTAGTGGAAGTTATTGTCCTCAAGACTATACAAGAAGTCGGGAGGTAGTAGTAACCACGCCAATCATCTCCACACATCTCTCCGTAGACGGATGCAGGTACAATGAAAAGGCCTCTCGACTTCATCCGCGATGAAGCAGAACGAAGATCCTTTTGGGAAGGAGTTGATATACCGCATGGAATACAGAGTTTCAAGGATGGGACTCGCCTTGTACTCCACCTTGCCTTGCGAAAGGGTTGTCATGAAGACGAAAAGGAAGAGAGAAGAGAGATTGACTTGCCAGATTTGTTGATTCATGGCTGTAAAAATCATGAGTGATACATTGTTTGTTAGCAGATCGAGGAAAGGGGTCCAAAGTACTCCATTGGGTATCTACTCCATCAAAACAACCTTCCTCTCTTCTGGCCATTGCCATTGCTGTTGCCGTTCCCATCATCCATCTTCATAAGTGCCTCGTCAATATCCATGACATCGAGATCGCCTTCGCCATCGAGTACGGCCACTTGTTTCTCAAATGGCACTCGGGGACCATTCTCACGTACACACATGACGAAACGATGTTCGGCACCGAGCAACAAATCGACTCCCAAAGGACCCTCCTCCCTCGCCATAAGTTCGATGGCTGTGCATTTCTCGCCCTTGAGATCCACCGCCTCGACACGAACCATTCTACCTCCCCGAGTATTCTTTCCAAATAATGTACCTCCACTACCCGTCTTGCGAGCCAATGCTTCCCAGTAGTTGAAAAAGTCAGGGACAATGGCAAAGCTGTCCTCCAACCAGAATCCCACACTTTCGGTAATGTTTCCTACACCGGCACCAACCTTTCTACTCACCACCACTCCACCTCTGTTTGCCCCATTGCCTGCAGTATGACGTTGGAACAGAGTAGGCTCCACGTTTCTTCTTGTCGCCGGTGTCATGGGAGCAAATCTACTGCCAGCATTTACGCGTTCCATCTTGCTTGTTTTCACTGGTGCTCCCTCTATCCATCCACCAACCGAAAAGGGAGTACTTGAACCACCTTTAATTCCTTGGCGTCCAAGAAGACCTTTAGATGCTGTAGGACTGACACCCTCGATATCCCAAATACCCCATTCACCATCGGAAAGGAGAACAAGTATGGCCTGACCATTGGAAACCCAAGATGTAGAGAGAATAGCTTTGCGGGTCGGAAGAGAACCAGGGGTGAAGGGAGCATGAATCGCTAAAAGAAAGCGGCCCTGTGCAATTGTAGCAGTGGTTGGTGAGTTTGGAGGTGAGGAGGGTTTTGGTGGGGAATAGAGTCGGATTGCGGTGTCATCTGTTATCAGAAGATGAGTAGAGCGAGAGGAAGTGGCCATTCCTGGATTGAAGGCAATACTAGTGGCTGGAGTGGAGAGATATTGAGTTTGGAAAGGATCGAGGTATTCGGTTGGAAGAGTATTGGAAATGGCCGTACGATATAGAAGAATTTGACCAGTGATCTCGGGAGAGTGTGAGGCTACCAGTAAATCCCATTCTACTTCGTTAATCTGACTTCGTGATCTGGAGCGTGTTCGAGTCGTGGAAGGCTCTTCGCGATGTGGGATAAGTGTCATTGTAACACTGTTGGGTACTGCTTGATGCCCACTCAACACCAATACTGATTCCCCCCATTTTCCATTCCCTGCATCACCTGCTGTGAAATCCTTTTGAAATAGAGGACGGGCTTTGCTTTCCGGAGAAGGTGGTTGCAAAGGTAGTGAGACTACGCGAACATTTTGATCAGCGCAAGCAGCAGTGAAAAGGATATGCTCTTGAAGAATTTGAGGACCGCGCTTCGAAGGTTCTTTCGATAATGAAATTGGCAAGGGAGGCACAGCTATGTGTAGCACATCAACTCCGAACACCAAGTCTAGATATTGTGTGACAGGTATATATGGATTGAGTGGATCTAACTCCTCTTCTTCATTTTCGAATTCAGGATTGTCCTCGAAAGCAACTTCCGCTGGTGTTTGCTCGTCGTCCGAATCGATAATCATAACACTGGCATCCTTTACACCGTTGGTTTTCGCTTTAGGACTGGTCTCCTTTTGAGGTTTGAAGGGTCTACCACCACGCCAAATTATTCGTACACCGTGATCGTGGCCGTAAAGGAGGATGGTTGATCCATTTGGTGAAGGGATTGGATATGACTTCACAGTGTGAATTCGGTGAGAGGTCTCAAAGCTAGCACATTGACTGTCAAAAATTTACAGTCACCGTGAAGAGCTTGAGAAATGGTGTAAATACCTCAGTTGGGTTGCTTGTGTAGTCCTGTGAACCTTTGGATGTGGTAATGCCGATGGCATCTTGAGCTGTCGGTGGGGTGAACTCAGAGCTGTAGCTCCAGCTTGAGCTCCAAGATCATGTATCTTCTGCGCAGAGTATTGTCGAGATATTCACAGAGGTTATCAAAGCCACTTTCGGTAATGGAATGTCGTCTGGAGAGAAATTGCTTTTTATTGTGAAGGTGTTGGAAGCTTTTGATATTCGCGACGCGACATCTTAGGATGAGATGAGAGCTATCAAATTTCATGCCTTGCTGCCTAGGCATTACAATCTTCATAGCAACCAGACCATGTTGAGATTTTGGATTCATGGATTCATGGATTTCCGAATAACTATAACAAATGTGTTTTCTCTATCGTTTTAAGCATTTAAATATTCGGATCTTCATGTAGCATTTTCCTCCTGAGTTGCTCTATTTATCTTGACGTTCAAGGCCTGTTTACTTACTTTATTAGATATTCATATCATATCATCGGTCTTTCAGATCGCGTCTCCCGAGCATCACAAAACAAAGTTCGCGACGATACTGTGCAGCTGGTGCAGTACACATAAGGAAGGCACGACAGCAATATTTGAAAATGTATAATCACCTCGGACAGTCATGACTTCGAATATAGTCACTCCCACGACGCGAATGCCTTCTAGAAAGACTGCACAAATTTGGAGTGTCGATTTGCATCACAGCAATGGCTTCGGTGACCTCGCTAGGTCTGCATCGACCTACAGCCTTGCATTACCTTATATCAGAGCGACTTCTTCCCTCAGATCCGAGTCCCGATTCCTATACATGGCGAGTCATATCGAATGATAACGAAGAAAACGGTGGAGATGACGAATTACTCATAACGAAAACATGTGTTGTTTGGTCGAGTGGAGGGGTGGTTCGCAAAAGCTTCAGATTCGAGATTGAGAAGGAGGAAGTTAAACAAGCGCTTCTTACATGGTTCCCAGAGGAGGGCCAGCACGAATCATTCAGAAATAAATCCCAGGACGGAACGAAAGACACAACAGGCGCATCTCGACCTTCGAAGCCGGCTTCAAAGGAAGCGCCGAAACGACGTTCTCGCGCTTTGGTTGTTGTACTCAAGACCCAAGCACATATATACTTTCTCTCGGGCACCAGCCATGTCGTCCACCTCCCCTTTGAAGTGGAATCAGCCTTACCAGCTCCAAATGGTCTTATACTGCAGAGAAAATTACGATCAGAAACATCAGCCTTATCACTCAAGGTTCCAAGAGCACCTCCGAATTCTTTCCTATGTTCTCATCCACAAACTTGGTCCGCAGCCACTTCTCAAAATTCCACCTTTTCTGTTGCAGATCTAGGATCACCGAAACCATTACCACTCCCACCACCGAACTTGCTGGGAAGTTCCCATACAACTCAAAATCCAAAGGATGATTCAAGTTGGCCTCGTCTGTTCTCTTTGACAGATCCTCTTGCTGAAATGGGTCTGGTTGTGACGACGCAGGATCCTGGGACACAAGGTTCCTCTCGACCTTCGATAGGAAACATATCACTTAGCCCCGCAGAAGAAATATTGTACATATCGCAACAAAATGAATTTGCATCTGTCAGTGAAGGTGGCCAAGATAACCTTGTTCTTGCCCTGACATTGAATCGAGAGTTAAGTACATACAGTGTCTGGCGCTTCAATTATATTGAACCAGAACCAACAATCCGCGAGAAACGCTCACCATCGAACGGTACAATGTCAAGACGCAGAAGTAGACGGAGTTCATTTACGGGTGGGACAGGAGCAACTACACCAGTTCATCAGAGTCAGCAGAGGGATCATATCTCGAACATTGCAAGTCTTGTTGGAAAGGAAAAGCCAATATCTTTGGATGACCAGAAAGTACATTTTGAAGCCTCTCTAGATCCCGACTTTCAACCGGGCAGTGCCCCTAGGAGGAAGTCCAGGCGTGTCAGTTCAATGCTTGCTCGAGCTGATCTATCTGCGTCTGAGGATCATTCTGTTTTTACCGAACTTGCCGCAGGAAATCATGCCACGTCAAGGCGTGGCCATTCAATTGGAAGTCAGCATATGCGGAATAGCTTTGGACAATTTTCCGTTCCAGGTGCTTCTCTCGTTTCAGGGATGTCTCTCAACGCAAGCATAAGCAGTCTCAGAGAAGACCCAGTTGATAATCTTCTAGCTGATCTACAAGCTGGTGGTGACTTTGAAGGTTTCCATGATATGGGTTTGGAAGACGAGGACTTCGAGGGTTTAAAGCAAGAGGTTGTTTTTACCAGAATCGGAAGTATACCGACCGAGCACAGCAATGTTCGATTTTCGAGTCAAAACAAGCCAGCAAATGCACAGTCGCGAGTTTTCACGATGTCAGCACCACCCTGTGCAGCTGATGATTCGTCTAGGAATACTATTGTCGTTTGTATCCTCGATCCAGAAGAGAAGAAACTGGCTGTCATCACTCTTTATACGCTGAAGCACGGATTACGGAATATACCAACAAGTAGAAAAAAAGTGGCGACTATACCAAAGGAAGGGATCAGTGTCTCTTGGGGTGATGTAATGAGAGCCAAAGGTGTTCTCGATGCATGCAAGATTACAGACGGCGAAATTTCGCGGATTCTTGTTCTGACTGAAACCCCTGATGGGTATGGAGAGCTGACCATTCAAGCGCCATGGAGCGTTTTGATGAAAGTCAAACTTCCCCCGAAGCTCGCGGTCACAAACATTAGAAATTTGCATCATGATGGAACTTCGAAGACAAGACGCGAAGGAGGTTTACGAAGAGTGATGAGCCGTGGCCCTCGAGCATTGCGACGCCTAAGAAATCAGCAGGCACATGGTAGAGTGGACATTGATGACGGCGAAGGTACTTTACATCAGATAGGCATCTCTATGGAGCCTCTCAACCCTCAAGTGTGTAAAGTACTACGATCTTGCCAGGCCATACTTCCTGGAACAAGAGGTGGAGAAGGTCTCCTTGTTGGATGGTGGTATGTACGACTATGGCTAGATGAAGGCACTGTTCAAGTTGAAGACCCAGAATGGTCGGCTCTTCTGATTATCTTATTCACCTCAGCTCTTGGACTATGCCCATCATCAGGTTCAAGCAAGTCTCGACTACCAGTACGACAAAGGAAGCCTCGTAAAGGTTTGGCACGCTCTGGAAGTGGAGCTGCTGATAATGGATGTTGGGAAGGGATGCTTGAGATGGAGACAAGTGCTAGCAGTACCACATCGACCTGGATGAAGACGGGTGGATGGAATTGGATTGCAGAACGATTTGAGGATGAAAAATCTACTTCTAAAGATAGTCAACAGTCCTCCGAAGGGTCACCTGCCCAGGATACAAATGGGTTTATCAAGAGTCATGTGTTGATGGCAAGAGACTTTATCAAATCTACGTCAGGACAGATCTGTGCCGGACCTTCTGGATTCTTGCCTACTTGTGGCACAAGGAATGAGAATAGTCGTTACTTGGCTCTTGTCGATATCATGGTCGGCATTCACCTTCTTCGTGAAGAGCAGAAACTCGACATCGCAACGGCGGATGCCGTATTGGGAATGCAGAGCCTAGGGCCTCCTCTTCTGCAACTAGCTAAATGGCTGTCATTCGAGTCATGGATCAACTACTATTATAACGATGATGCATCAATGGACAGCTGGTCGTTTGATTCCTCGGATGTCATTGGCTCTGATCGTCCTGATCGTCCTCTCGAGTATATTGATCCCCCTTCGATCTACGATTGGGTGCACCAATGCGTTGTAAGAAGACAGCCCTCAAGGTTCATGACTATGGCGGATGTTTCCTCTCGTAATTCGCCAAGTGGAAAAAGTATCATCTCACCGATTGAGAGTTGGTCAACGCTCACACGAAGAACACTACTTCTTGGAAACTTCTTCCAGAAGATTCGAAGTCATACTTCATCTGTCCAATTTATTGAGAACCTCTACTCTGCTGGCGTCGACACTTTAATATTGGAGACGTTACCGGAAGCTATTGCCGCGCCTTTGCGTGAAGCAATGCTGGAGTGTCAAACGCAGCCTCCAACAACATGGGGAGAAGAACTCTTGAGTCTCGTTGGGCGCGATGATGTGAATATGCTTCTTTCTTTGAATCGACGCAAGAAAACACCGAATTCCGCCATCATGGTAAGAATACTAGCTCATTTTTAAGCCATTTGCTAACCACATAGGCACCTACGCACACTGCCAGTGCAGACGTCAATTTTATATGCATGACCACGACTGATGTAGATAATGTCGGATCTTTTGATGGCTCTGCCGAAGTTGATCGACAAGCAATCACTCGTCTGATTTTCAAGGATGATCAACGCTTTGCTGAGGTCGCAAAAATACTAAATACTTCAAAAGCCACTGTAGCTAGAGTAGTAGCTGAGCCCCATTGGAACGAATCCGATCTTTTGGAGGCTGAAAAGGAGCATGTACAAATGATGGCTATGCGAACTCTGGCTATACCCTCTGGTCGTGGTCTCCTTTACTTCAGTGCCAGGGTTCCATTGTTGACAGAAAAGTTCCCTATTGGAGGCTTCAATTTACATTGTATCATGAAGCCGTCGAACAACACAGTCGGTGTCGAGAAAACTGCTTTCACGGAGGAAAAGGTCTGCTGGGCCTTCTTCCATAGTGGAGTTTCAGCTGGATTGAGTATTTCTCGTGCTGCCAAAGGTATCGATACTTCTTGGATCCTCTACAACAAGCCCCCGGAACTCAGCAATCGCCATGCAGGATTCTTGCTGGCCCTTGGCCTCAATGGACATCTCAAGCAAGTAGCAAAATGGGTCGCTTTCAAATACCTCACTCCAAAACATACCATGACGTCTATTGGTTTACTTCTGGGCCTTGCTGCATCATTCTTAGGGACTATGGACTCTCTCGTCACACGTCTTCTGTCTGTGCATGTTACCAGAATGTTACCACCAGGAGCGGCGGAACTCAATCTCTCTCCATTGACGCAGACTACGGGGATCATGGGTATTGGTCTTTTGTATTGCGACACTCAGCATCGTCGTATGAGTGAAATCATGATGTCCGAGATTGAACAGATCGACCCTGAACTAGACGACGAACCTCTGAGAAATGAAGGTTACCGACTCGCTGCCGGATTTTCATTGGGCCTTATAAATCTGGGGAAAGGATCCGATCTCAAAGGTCTTCATGATATGCGCCTTACCGAAAGACTACTTGGTTTGGCGGTTGTTACCAAGAAGGTCCATCTCGTACATATCCTCGACAAGGCTTCATCTGCTGCAGTGGTTGCGCTTGCTCTTATGTTTATGAAATCCGAAGACTCAGCTGTTGCACGCAAGATCGACGTACCGGACTCGCTTCTTCAATTTGATTACATCCGACCTGATGTCTTCATTCTTCGCACTGTTGCTAGACACATCATCATGTGGAGCAAGATCGAAGCGTCCATGTCATGGATCCATAACAACTTGCCAGCTGCATTCCAAGATCGCGCATCTTTGGATAAAATACACCACCTCACAGGCGAAGACTTACCGTTGTATGATATTGTCACCGGTTTATGTTTTAGTATTGCGTTGCGCTTTGCCGGATCTGGATCCATCCAGGCTCGGGATATTCTCGTACACTATCTTGATCAGATAATGCGTATATGCAATCTCCCTGCCGACAATTACGATCAGAAACTCTCCAAAACTACAGTGAGAAACTGTCAAGATTTCATCGCCCTAGCTTGTGCTACTGTCATGGCAGGGACTGGGGATCTCATTGTCTTCCGTCGATTAAGATCCATGCATGGTCGTGATGACAGCGAAACACCATATGGGAGTCATCTTGCAGCTCATCTTGCAATAGGGGCTCTGTTCCTTGGTGGAGGAACACATACCTTCGGGACTTCAAACCTTGCAACCGCCTCTCTCATCATAGCGTTCTACCCCATCTTCCCAACCAACATTCTCGACAACAAGTCCCATCTACAAGCGTTCCGACATTTCTGGGTTCTCGCCACAGAATCAAGATGCCTCGTTGCAAGGGATGTTGATACAAACCAACCAGTCTCAATCCCTCTTTCAATCACACTCCGTACAGACGACATAATAACTCGCAATGCACCCTGCCTCCTCCCGGAGATAGTCAGCATTGAAACTGTCAGTACAAGAAGTCCAGAATATTGGGATGTCGTACTTGATTTCGCCAACAACCCCATCCACACTGCAGCATTCAAATCAATGCAGGCCATTTACGTTCGCCGTCGCCCCGCAAACGACTCCACCTCTTTTCATGTTCCCTACTCGCGCAAAACAACCACTGCAGCTCAGCCATTGTCGTGGATATTTGAGCTTGATGTTTTCAAGGATCTCACGTCCGCTGATCGAGCTTTGGTATTGCCTGATGACAACGTGGGCGATCTGAGCAGGGGGACAGAGGGGACCGTTGTGGATGCAAGATTGGTTCTAGAGCGGGCTATGGAAAGTGGTAAAAGAGATCGTCTGTTGGGATTGCGGCTTTTGTTTGAGTGGGCAAGGTCGATGGAATTAGAGGGTAAGGGGTTGCGATGGATTAAGCGGGAGGTTGTTGAGGCGCTGGAAGCGAGGGTATGGATGGCTGGGATGGAATAAGAATTGTTGTTTATGGTAGACTCTTGGTTGAGCTTAGATGGTTGTTGAGGAAAGTCATACTCAGATTTCACTGCGTACTCAAACAGCGCTTAATTACATACAATGAGGGACTTGGAAGACTATGATTATAAAGTGCAACGACCCCTCAGTGCCGCTACAAAACACTCATTCAAATGGATTAACAATGAATCGGCTCGAGGTATGTGGCACTTGATAAATGTACGGCTTTACGATATGCATCCGCGACTTTTTATAGACCAATGTCGGGCTTTTTAGACGCTCATAAAAGAGTTCATGCCAGAGGTATCTTTGCATCTTCTAGATCTTGTGGATTATTACCAGATCGAGGCAGTACAGACATGTCTGATGTTATGTATCTACTACTTCTATTATGGCTGCGAGACCAGAATATGTGCCCGATCTGTATTCTGATCGTTCATCAACAACTTTGTACACAATACTATGACCGAACTGTATACCCTCTTCTATAATTGTCTCTGTCTCTACAACATATACTAAATAGTGTTAATAGCATCTTCCTCCCTTGCCAAACTTGTTTCCCGCCGCTAGGATTTCGACCGTTAAAGTGTTATATATATATCTGTGTGGCACATAAAAAGTCGATTGACTTCAAAAGAGGGCTTTTTCGAGGCCTGCGACGTATGCCGAATATGCTCACGTTCAAGGTGAGCCACCAGAAAGAACGCGCGAGAGATGCTCTGAAGACTTTACTTGGTATCAGGGGATAAGTAATTTTCGGCCCAATACTTGACAGTCAAAACTGAGCATGTATATTTTTTGTAAATAAAGATATAACACAACAAGCGCTAGATTAGCACATACGACCACAGACTGAGGAGACATTGGGCATCCCGTCCGCTCTGCCATACACAAGCCTCAGATCGGTAGACTAGTAGTTGGGTGGGTGACCACCAGCGAATCCCTACTGTTGTATGTTTTTCCTTTTTGGATGTTCTTACATCGAATTTCCCGCCCCATCATCACTTTTTGCCTGGACTGATGATAAGCATACGCAACACAACAAAATCAATCAATAGAGCTGATATTCTTGTTCAATTTACTGAGTTGTGAATGCAAAAGTGCGACTGCAATGTACCTCTATTCTTATGTCTTCTAATTCATCTCTCAAAGCTTTCTTTCCCCCTTCCGCTGCTCTTCAACCGGCCTCTTTTCCTCCTTTAAAACTGCAATCTCCAACTCGAGGCTTTATGCATACTGTGTGTCAACCCCACTATCGTAACATACTAGCATCCCTACCCAATAGCTTGATTGCGTTTCCATTCCTGTAGTTCCGCCAATTCTGCTCTCAAGGCCATTTCCTTCTGTTCTTCAACAAGCCTCTTTTCCTCCCTCAAAGCTGCAATTTCTAACTCGAGGCTTTGCAGATGCTTTGTATCAACTCCACCGTCTTGGCGAGCGTGTTTCTGACGAATGATGGGTCCAGGCGGTGGTTTATGCCATGTATCTGCACCGTGGATTGAAGCCGACCATTTTTCTCTACCACCAAATTCTCCAAAAAGGAACTTGTAGATCACATGGCGGTAGTATTTTGTATCCTTCCCCTCAATAATAGGATAGTAGCCATAGATGTGAACAGCCTGGTCATTGTGCGAGACTGAGAAGGCAAGGATCTCGCGGTCGATCTCCTTCTCTCGTTTTGCCAGCTTGAATAGCTCTACAACACCCCGCACTGCAAGTGTCATACTGTGTATATTCTGGTTGTCTGCAATATCAAGCGACGAATGGCCACACTTAACCTCGCAGGTTAGGAATGGGAAGTGCATCCGAAAGGTGCCCATAAAATAGGATGTAAAGTCATTTGTAACCTCACCAATATAAGGTTCAAGCCTATTGAGCTGATCGTTGGTGAATGCAGATCGTTCGAACCCCACAGAATAATCAGGCTGTGGGCGAGGACCATAGAAAGGTATAGAACTATTCCACCCTTCACTAACACTTTCATTCAAAATCTCAAGATGTTTAGCGCCATATATTTTTAGGATTTGGGCAGATGGACATATTAATGGGGAGATATCTCGAACAACCATAGCTTCGTTTCTGCCTTGTACACTTGCATAGGTTTCCTCAAACAGGTCGTCACAAAACAAGGTGTGTTGAGGAATCGATTGTTCAGTGTCAAGTAAATTTTGGCAGAGCCTCTTGCTTTCATCTGTGATGCCCAACTTGGATTCACTATTGAAGCTGCCCCTCGTTGCAAGAACAGTCGTATAGTCCTTACGTGTATAATGGTGACTTTTGACTTCCCTTGGCTTTTGATCGGATGACATAAGGGCAGTGGTACTTGTAATTGATGAAGTCGATGATTTTTGACGGAACGTCGAGGTAGACTTCTTCCTCGCAAGGGGATATATATTGCCTTCCAACTTGAAAAGGCTCCGACAACCGAAATCTCACCGGCTGGCAGTTGAAATGAATCAGGCCTATGCACTAAGAAGGAGACATTACCACGAAGTATTTGATTTTTTAGAAAAGAAAAGTGCTTAGGGTAGACTTTATAAAATTTCAAATTTTTATAAGTGTTATAGATATATGTAGGGTATAAGTATAAGCAATAATTCGTTTCAACTGTTGGCCAGTGAATCGTACATAGCCTATGCACCTGAAATGTATAGGATAAAATCACATTCAGGAGACCAATAGGTATATTGATCTCATAGAGAAGAAGAGTGATCATTGTATCAAGCGAGAGGAGGCTCCTGTACCAATCACTTCAAAGTGCCTTTGATCGATAGTCTCAATTCTATTCTGTTCTCCTATATTACACTGTTTTGGTGACAAGTGACACTTGGGCCAAGTGTACAATTTCGGTTATAGAGTGAGCATTGTTATACATACTTCCCTACCCCTGAAAGAATGTCACGGTGCTAGTATCCAAAACCTGAAATATGGGGCTTCCCGCGCTAAGCGAGAGAGATTCACGTGCTGTTTGCCTTAGTGATCAGGAGTACAAATTAGCGCCGTGACAGTATTACTGGGGTTACTTAATACTATCTCCATCGTCATCTCTACCTTCATCTCCATCCCCATCGCCATCCACCTTTATCTCCATCTACTTCCATCTTCGTCTTTATCGCCTCTATCTTCATTGCTGTCTACCTTCATCGCTATCTACCTTCATCGCTATCTTCATCTTCATTGTTGTCTACCTTCGTCTCCATCTACCTTCACCCTCGCTCATCGCATTACAATTCTTTTATCTTCGAAGGCTCCCATGCTTGATTGTACAGAACTGCTCCCTCGGCTTGTGTACTGGTAGTACAGTTATCCGGCAATATTCGCACATAGCATAACTCCTACACTCCAGTGTACAGTAGTGTAGTTATCTGGCATTGTTCGCACATAGCGTAACTCCTACACTCTGGTGTATGGTATTACAGCTATTCGGCGTCTTTTGCGCATAGCATACTCTTACACTCAGTGTATTGGTAGTACAGTTATCCGGCGTCTATTGCACATTTCATAACTCCTATACAGGCCTGTATGGAACTCAGTTCTCTAGCAATCATACAAGTGGAGCTACGACTTTTACGACCTTTTCGAGCGCTATCTACATTGCATCTTACCTCTACCTTCCTACACGCTCCGCGCTCGATTGCAGGACTGTTCCCTCGGCTTGTGTACGGTATTCTCGTTATCCGGCAGTATTTGCACATAGCATAACTCCTACACTTCAGCATCCGGTAGTACAGTTGTCGGCGGTATTCGCACATAGCATAACTCCTACACTTCAGCATCCGGTAGTACAGTTGTCGGCGGTATTCGCACATAGCATAACTCCTACACTTCAGCATCCGGTAGTACAGTTGTCGGCGGTATTCGCACATAGCATAACTCCTACACTCTAGTGTATGGTAGTACAGTTGTCGGCGTCTATTTGCACATAGCAAT
>JAGKQE010000041.1:100891-238887 GCA_022609375.1 Xenosphaeropsis pyriputrescens
ATAACTCCTTTGCTCCAGTGTATGGTAGTACAGTTGTCGGCGTCTATTTGCACATAGCATAACTCCTTTGCTCCAGTGTACGGTAGTACAGTTGTCGGCGTCTATTTGCACATAGCATAACTCCTTTGCTCCAGTGTACGGTAGTACAGTTGTCGGCATCTACTTGCGCATAGCTACTCCTACACGAGTCTGTGTGGTATCCTGGTTCTCTAGCAATTGTGTGCTATGTTGAGTCAAGGCTGCTCTTTCAAATAGCCTGGGTGGGCGGGAAACAAACCTACGTCTCGTAGGGGAACCATTCTCTTCTATCTATTTTTGTTTTGGCTTGGATCAATTGTACATTTTACTGACTACATTCTTAGCAGTCGAAATGTCATCTGGGGCCCAAGATATGCTCAATGAGCATATACTTGTAGCATGGGGAGATAATGGGAACGGTGCTCCTCGTACACTAGGCACTTGCTCGCTTGTTAATAAGCAAACAATCAACCTTTCCATGAAAGAGGGCGTTGAATTAGGAACAGGGCGTTCTTACGTCTATTTCTCCCTCTCTGTTGGTTCTATAGGTATAAAAGGCAAAATACATAAGGAGATGAGGATGATTTTTCTACCGCACATATTCAAGAACCATCACTCCCCGCTTCTTTTTGAGTCTCTCAAGTTTTCTAACCTTGACGAAACATCTATACTCCAGGAAAGCGACCTTACAACGTCTGGACAAATCGTTCGTTTACGATTCGATTTAGCATCTCAAGGCTATGTCGTTCAATCGGAATCAAAGAACCCTATCCAACTCACCACAAAAACATCCCGCGATTTGGTTCGAGGTTTTAAGTCCCTATCTACTACACTAATTTTTGATGTATACATGAGGCAAAGTGGTTACGCTGTACTTGGTCTACAAAGACTCAATCAACGCATGCGCGAAAACATCATCAACCCGTCCCCTATCCAACCGACCGGTCTGTTCGAAGGAAGAAATGCAGTTTCTGTGAAGTGGCCCGATATTCATTACGACAACCAGCGCCAGACATTAAAGGAGAGACCACTGTCACCGCCGCCGCCGCCACCGTTCTACAATGAGGGGTCTTTGCTAGCGCAGGTTCCTCAAGCGTCACCAAATTTCGGGAGACAGTCGCCACCACTGTACGCTGAGGGATCTTCAAGAGTACTGGTTACCCAGTCACCATCCAATGTGAGGAAGGAAACTACACAGCCAACTACCGAGATGGTCCTTGCCGAGACGCCTCAAGGGGCCCTAGTTTGTGACAGTCCTGTTCCACCTGCGGCTGGTCAAATGTCTAACCATAGTATTATTGATATTCGGACAGAACTGGAGAACAATAGGCAAAGAGCAGAGAGTGAGATAGGCCCAGACGATGATTATTATGCTATGCTCCAAGCCCGAGAAGCGAGTCTGGATAGGGAGGCTGCCGCATTTGATGCTGAACAAGGACTCCAAAACCATATTGACCCCGACGAGGAAGACTACGCTGCGCTCCAAGCCCGGGAATTGAGTCAAGCCATGGAGATTGCTTCAGTCTCAAAAAGGCTATCGTCAGAACTCACTGAGTGGTTAATTGAGGCGACGTCAATCCATAACGACCTATACAAACACAGGCGCCTTACCTCCAGGTTATACCATCTTGGCTATTACATTCGCACGCAGAACGAAAAAGCTTTCAATTTGACAATGATATGGTGTTCCACGATATTGTTCTGCGACCCACTTGACTCTGGCAGCACACCCGAGCTGTGGAGCACACCAAGTCGATCGCTCATCTCAGATATGGCAAGCATTATTCAATGGAGCAACACCTCTTCTCGCTCCCCAGAGATGTGTCTTCCTCACATAAGAGACGAGTTTTTGAAGCTAGGTCGTGCTCTTAGGGCTGTTGCAGAGCTTGAATCTCCAAGGAACCTTGCTGAATACAGGCGTCAGCGAGCACGGTGTATTGTTGTTGTGCTGCAGGAGTTTGGTGGTAGACCAGGTATCAGTGGTGGGCTATGATAGTCACTGCGATCACTACTATACTATGTGATATTTTTACTTGGAATATATACAAATGAAATGTATACACCTCATCCTTATGATTCTCTTTCAAAGGTCCCATTGGTAGCCTCTCGATTTGATCGCGGATATGTAGGTCTTATTCGCCCAACAAGCCGTGTTATTTCGTTTTGCGACCATTCGATTATCTCAACTCACTCTCCTGCCTATGTGGCTCACCTGTCGATATGTAGGGACCAAAACAATGTTCAAAAATTATAAAAAGGAAATACATACAACAGTAGGGATTCGCTGGTGGTCACCCACCCAACTACTAGTCTACCGATCTGAGGCTTGTGTATGGCAGAGCGGACGGGATGCCCAATGTCTCCTCAGTCTGTGGTCGTATGTGTCATTAATGGTGTTGTTTAGATATATTTTACACACTATTATCCTGTGTTCTCTTAGTTCTGAATCCGTTTATAATTGGCTAACGAGCAACTTTAGTTTTGATAATACAAATAGGAATGCTAGAGTCTGCTTATTTGCCTTATAATAATAATTAAAGTTGAATAAAGAATTAAAGTAACTTGATCTGTTTCCAATTCGCTGTAAATAACCCTTCTTGGTTTCTGTGATTCTCTACCTATTATATGGAGGAACACATTGAATTCGGGTAGACAGTGCTTCAATTTCATTGTTAGATGTGTCTACTTATCCTTTCAAACTCGAGTACGAGTTATAAAACAATAACTCTACCTAGTGCTTACAACTTAACGTTACTTCAACTCACATGCACAAATAAAGATATCCTTTCCGTTGCCTTATTTCAACCTCACCTATTCGTAGGCCACCGGTGCCTGACATCAAATGTATATGGAAACTCATTTTTTCTAAGGCTACCGGTGCCTGGCTCTTCTCAACATCTTCTCCTTTTAATACATCTACAACATCAAACCAGGCCAACGGTGCCTCACGGTCTCGGTCTCCTGCACCTGATTATGAATCAAGTAACCCGTCAATTGGTAAATCAGCAATCTGTAGCATGCTCTCTCACCATGGAATGCCTTCCGTTTGTCTGTCCCCCCCTCTTGATTTATCCCATTTCCGCACACGGCTTTCAGCTCACTTACCAATCGCCCTTCTTCTCTTCATGAAGCTTACAAAAGCATGCTCTTTCAAAGTGCGTCTTGATAATGGAGAGGAAATAATTCCGGATCGTCTCTAAGCACCTTTGTCTCTTCGACTCACCATGACTTGAATTGTACGTTGTTTCCAGGACCGTTGGTTCCGCCATGTACAGGCATTACTCACTTGCTCGACTCGACATAAACATGTATGTGATATTATCCAGTATTTAAATAAGATCCCAAGCCTTACCTATCTTTAGTTTACGCCATTCATCACAACATTTCCATTGTCTACTGCTTGTTGTGACTCTCGAGCGTACACACTCAAATCCAATATCTCTTCAAGACTACAATTCCAAGATGTCAGACGGCGTCCCAGATTCTAATGCATTCACTGTGCCATTTCAGCTCACCCAAGGAATGCACCGCGATGTCTACGAGACTGTCTCTCCAACAAACCCAAAGTTGATTGCCTCTGGTAAAGTGATTATAATAACTGGAGCCAGTGGAGGCATTGGCTATGTACATTACCCCACCACGATAGAACATCAAAGACCAAAACTGATATTCATCTCCTAGGCCATTACAAAAGCCTGGTCTACCGCCGGTGCTGGCGGGATAGTTCTCGTGGGCCGCAACGAGCCATCCTTGACATCGATCGCCAAAGAATTGAGCGTCCCGTCCCTAGTCGTCACAGGGCACGTCAATTCAACTGAAGATGCCGAAACCATCTTCACAAAGACTCTCGAGAAGTTTGGCAAAGTAGACGTGCTAGTCAACGCCGCCGGAACCATGAAACAAGGAGCTATGACCGGCGATATCGAGCCATCAACCTGGTGGAAAGACTTCGAGGTCAACGTGCAAGGGACTTACAACATGGCGCACAACTTCATCAAAGCAACGAGCGGCAAAGGCACCATCATCAACGTCGTCTCCCTGGGAGCCTCCTTCCTCGCTCCGGGAATATCCTCCTACTCGGCCTCCAAGCTTGCCGTGATCAAACTCGGCGAATGTCTGGATCTTGGTAAGTTCGTCCCGGTACTACCATCTCCTCACTAACCACCCCCCAGAACACCCCGACCTCCGCGTCTTCTCCATCCATCCCGGCATCGTCGAGGCCAAGTCCGGCCGCGGCATGGTCGTCCCAGCCTTTACTCCATTCGCCAAGGACAAAGCGGCGCTGACCGGCGGCGTGACTCTCTTCCTGCAGACGCCGGAATCCGACTTCCTCCGTGGAGGCTTCTTCTCCGTCAACTGGGACGTCGACGAGTTGCTCGAGCACCAGGCAGAGATCCAGGAGAAGAAGTTGACGAAATTGGCCTTCTTGAATGCGACCTTGATGCCGGGTGGTTATCAGTGGGCTTGAAGGCGCAGATCTGGCGGGGCGTCGGGCATTGACGGAGATGGAATAGGTGTGTCTCGAAGGTTGTTTCCCCTCCAATCTGGATACCAAAGTAGTGTGGTCGTGTTGCTAGATTGTATGGAGTATGTGAATTGTGTGGAGATGTGGTAGTCGGAGAGGAAATAGATCGCTGTTTATTTTCAGGGCATCGTTGGTGAGGTAGGAGTCTAGCAATATCATTTATACTGATTCTTGTCTGCCGTTGTCGTGAAATGGACTGAGTGTTGAGTGCACTTGAAATGATATTGCCTTGGTTCCAACTCCTTGGAATCTCGAGATTTGACGGCTTCGCTAGAAGTAGTCCCTTGCCTTGTAAGCATAGTAATTCAAGAAACACCGAATACCTTGTTATATTACAATGTTTAAACTAGTCTCTTGATACCGTTCTGTTATAGATATAACTTAACTTCCAACACAAATCCTGACTATAATAATCCCAATATTGGTATTACTCGACGATATATCTTCCTCTCCCTCTTAATATTTCTCTTCTTCTTCTTAAGCTCTCTCTCTCTCTTATTCTTTTTCTTTGTTTTGATCTTTCTCTTCCTTCCAACCCTTTTCTCCCTCTTAATATTCTTCTTGCTTTTAGTTTTTCTTTTCTTTTTCCTTTGCCTTTTAATCCTCTTCTTCCTTTTAATCTTTCTCTTCCTTTCAATCATCCTCTCCCTTTTAATTCAGCGGAGAAGTGCTCCGATCATTACGCATATCCAATTATATATACAGTTTATTGATACGGGTTGGAAATATGGCTATCTCTCCTTCTGTTTGGGTTGGATCTTCTGCCCATTCTACCCCCACTTATCAAGCTTCGCAGCCTGCATTGGATTATCTCCAGGTTCTTGGCCTCCAAACTCTGTATGTCTACTCAAGATGTGCAGATACTTCTTATACATGGACTGCGATTTGGAAAATATCTACAAATCTGACACTTTCACAGCTAGGCATTGTAGCTAACACAGTACAGCCCAGATCAAAAATGCGTATTAAACATCATCAGACTCATGAGCAGCTCATTTGTCTGGGTGAATGCCGTGGCCCATACTAGTCATCAATTCAATGTTATTCGCGCCGCGGGGTTGATCGGTTCCCCCAACATGGACATGGACAAGGACATGGACATGGACAACGGCCAGCCAAACACACAGGCCGGGTCCTACCTTATCGTCAATTTTAACGTCCACCGGATGCCCGAGACCTTGCCCTTATCATTATCAAATACACCTTATCAACAGCATCAACATCTACCAGGGGGGACGATGGCGGTTATGTCCAACAGTCATAATAACAATTGGCCTACAATCCTGATTGGCTACGCCCGAGATGATAATGCCCGTTGAGAGGCTCCCGCCACTGACGCTGATCTATACCCAACGAACAATCCTTCTGCATTCTGTGCTGTGCAACATGCTTAAAGATGAGATCATCCCACGACTGGATGCAGGTGAGAGATTCGTTTCAATTGCGCGTTATACTACCATCCTCCTCTTTTGAGCGATTGCAAGTTCTCGAGTCGGCCTGTACTGGTCATTCATGATGGCGGTGACGGATGGAATTCAAGTCTTGGGCCAGGGCGTGGGCTACGGAATTGTCGTGGGAATTGGCGCCTTCTTCGCGCTCCTGATGTAAGTCTCGAGATATGCTGTACAATCGCAGATGGCTGAGCAATTACATAGGTTACTCTTAACCTATCTTCAAAACCGGTACACCTCATATTCCACCAAGCAAGCGGAGGAGTTCAACACAGCCTCGAGATCTGTGAAGCCAGGTCTGATTGCAGCCGGTATCGTCAGTTCCTGGACATGGAGCGCAACTCTTCTGACGTCCTCAACGTTCGCATATTCATATGGGATCAGTGGACCAATGTGGTATGCAGCAATGGGTGAGTACTTATGCCAAACCACACAAATCGAAGCCCAGCTGACAATCCAGGCACATGGCAAGTCCTCCTTTTTGCCCTCATCGCCATCAAAATCAAGGCAAATGCCCCAGGCGCACATACTTTCCCTGAAATCGTCCTCTCAAGACATGGAAAAATCGCTCATGCAACTTATCTTTTCTATGGTCTGGCCACTAATATGCTCGTGGGGGCTTGTCTTGTACTGGGTGGATCTCAAGTTGTGGCTGCTCTCACAGGCATAAATGTTTACGCCGCTTGCTTTCTGATTCCCCTCGTGGTCTCCGCATATGTCATCTCGGGTGGTCTGCGAAGTACGTTCATTGCAGATTATACTCACACAGCTATTCTTTTCATCGCCATCTTTGTGTTTGGATTCAGCATATATTCCACAAACGATATTGTCGGCTCTCCCTCGAGATTCTACGATCTGCTTCTGGACGCTTCAAAAACAATGCCAATAGCTGGAAACCACAAAGGATCCTACCTGACCTTCAAGTCCAACGGTGGCCTAGTCTTCGCCATTGATCTCTTCGTGGCAGGTTTCTCAACGGTTTGGCTCGATCAAGCATACTGGCAGCGCGCTGTAGCATCTCGACCAGAGACCTCTGTGAAAGCATATATTTTTGGTGGGCTAGCATGGTACGGGATCCCCTTTGGCTTTGCGACAGCCATGGGTTTAGGCTGCGCAGCACTCACCTCGTCGACCTCTTTCCCAACTTACCCCTCTCCCCTCTCGACGGCACAAAATGGCGCTGGACTGAGTTCGCCTGCCACAGCAATTGCTCTTCTCGGCAAAGGCGGCGCGGGTCTCCTGCTCTTGCTCCTCTTCATGGCTGTCACATCCTCCACATCCGCCGAGCTTATCGCCGTCTCTTCACTCCTAACCTTTGACGTCTACAAAACCTACCTCAAGCCACGAGCAACGTCCACCGAACTAGTGCGCATCTCACACTACGGCATCGTCTTCTACGCCCTCATCCTCGCAGCGTTCTGTAGCATCCTCAATGCCGCCTCCATAAACCTCACCTGGCTGCTGACAGTGCTAGGCATAATAGTAGGCGGGGCGTCGATACCAGTAGGCCTGATCCTCCTATGGAGCCGTATGTCGACACTCGCCGCCATCCTCTCCCCATGGATCGGGTTCTTCTGCGGCCTCATCGCCTGGTTCGTCGTCACGCACCTGCGGTCCGGCGCAATCAACATCGCAAACACAGGCGACGTCACCAATGCTGTCGCGGGAAACATCACCAGCTGGGGCGTCGGCTTCGTGATGGCCGGTGTGCTGTCCGTCGTCTTTCCCGCCAAGCACCAGAGTACCGACGAGGAGGCCGTGGCGCGCGCCAACAAGATCAACGGCATCGCTCTGCCGAGCGCTGGGCGCACTGCCGCGGGTAGTCCGGCGGACCTTGGGGATGACTTGGCTGATGTCGAGCGTAAGGCTGACGCGAAGGAACCCGCGTCTGATCCCAGACCCGATACCCTTGTGCCGACCGGCAACGATATCGTGGATTTCCTCGAGACCAGCCATATTGAGCCGATGGATCCGGTGCTCGTTAAACGGGCCACGAAATTGGCTGTGTGGTTCAATGTGCTGTTTCTCGTGATTGCTATCTTGCTTGTGCCGTTTACGTTGTTTGGGACCGAGTGGGTCTTTACGAGAGCGGGATTCGTGGGGTGGTGCGTTGTTAGCTTTCTGTGGGTTTGGTGCAGTATGTGTATCTGTGTTATTTGGCCAGTCGTGGAGTCTTGGGGGACGATTTGTGGCATTGCTAAGGGGGTTTGCGGGGAGTTTGGGGGGAAGAAGAAGGTTTAAGGGATGGTGGGACGTTGGAAGAGGTTAACGTTAACATATGGTTTGAAGAGTAAGTTCGAGTTAATACTTCTGATTCGTACTGTAGGATAATACTGTATAGGTGGTTGTGGTGGTGATAGTAAATGATACCCCGCCTTCTTGTGATTATGTGGATTTTAAATGATTTTATATGTGCAAAACAAAACACACAGGAAGACTAGGTGAATGTGAGACGACTATACAAAGGCCAACAACTCTTCTTCTGAACAAAAAGAAACCATGAAGCAAGAGTTTACGAGATATGAGATGCACAAATTCTGCGGTAAATCATCTCGTTAATTCATTTAGTTATGCCAAGTCCAGGGCAGTATCTCTTCTTAAACAGCAAAATAGAATTGCTCTGGCATTCCACTGAGTTTCTTGATTGACATAGTTATGCGCTTTTCAAAGATACTCTTGTGCAAGGTTAACGGTGCTCACTTGGATGTGAATCAACACTTATTTATATTTTCAAGTCGAGTTGCATTGTTGCACAACTTAACGATATGGTGATACTCTCATTTGGTCAAAAAGACTCTTCCTTGGCATGTTGCTAGCCACAAACGGTTGAACTCGTTACAATAACATCTTCAGCACCCTTAGCATCTTCAATGCTCATCTCATACTCCCGCCTTACCAATTCATGTTCATCATAACCGCAATATTTGTCCATAGTTGAAAAGCAACCTTGCATCCCCTCACAGCAGGTCGATGATAACTGAGTGATTTCCTACAGCTGTCGTTAAGTATTCACAGGAATTCCTGTTGTGCTCGTATTTGCTGACATTGTCAAGAAGACTGTATGGCTAAAGCGATCGCGGAGATGAATTCAACGCCCAAATTCATGCTGCTGGGTAGTCCGGCGAGAACAATCAAGGGTCTTTATAGCTTCGTCCTATAAGAACTAGTTATTCTGGTAAGGTAGTCGATAGGACTGGTGAGAAGAGGCGAGCGGGTATCAGGGTTTTTGGGAGCTACATGGCTCAGTGACCAACGGTCAGAGGCAAGGGATTTCAAGGTATGAGATTTATAAGACGATTGAGAAGAACAGAAGCCACGATTGTAGAAGCATTTTGATGTGATATGCAGGACCGTTGGGGATATACCCGTACCTTTCCCGCTGAAGCATCCACTCTTCTCTGATGACCTCTAATGCGATTCTGAATGCGAAAGAAATCACAACTTGTCATCAGAAAGCGCTTGGAATATACTCTCCGAGATCAAGCCGACCGCCTTGACTTCACGGCAGTCCATCCCACTGTTCAAGGATCGCGGAAACTTTTCGAATAATACGCGAAGTCACGCGAAGAGCGAGTGGAAGCTTGGTGAGCTTGACAATCCCCTGGCCACCCGCAACCGCAACCGCAACCGCAACTGCAACGAGTCGAGTCGAGCGAGACGTCTACTACTCCGCGAACGCGCGGGAAGCACCGAGTCTTGCGGACTTCTTAACTCGAAAGATCTTGCAGCGTTGCAGGGTATGATATTGCGTTGCCGAGGTAATCCTATCTTATCTCGCCATCAACAGTCGAGGGTCCGTTTCCTACCCAGCTGCTTTGCGCGTCGATCAAAAGTGGTGGCGCAATGTTGACGGACACATGAGTATAAATACACAAAATGAAAGCCATTTCCTGAACTTCCCGTCATCCAGTTAGTGAGAGTGGTCCTTCGGTCAAGATGCGGTTCTCTACCTCGTTGCTGTCGGCTATCTACGCCGTGAGCTATCTCCAGGGCGCTGTGAAAGCCACACCTTATGTCGTCGATGAGCGAAGCAACCTCACCTATCAAGGCTTGACCACAAGCAATGGAGTTGAAACCTTCTTCAATATCCAGTTCGCTCAGGATACCGCTTTGAATAGGTTTGGCCCTCCCGTCGCATATACTCCTACTGCGAACTCGACGCTGAACAATACCGCCGCCGGCGCCGCCTGTCCTCAGCCAACCGCTGCTAGTCGGGCATATTTTTCCGTCGTCCAGAACATTTCCGAAGATTGCCTAAATCTCAATGTTGCTCGTCCTTCTTTTGCGACTAAAGACTCGAAGCTTCCTGTTATGGTGTATATATATGGAGGTGTGATTGTGCTTCTCAAAAGTGCGGGTCGACGATGCTAACTCTGCTAGGTGGTTTGTATGAGGGCCAAATCAATGAGAGGACAGGGACTCCAGATGGCCTTATCCAACAGTCGGTTGAGAATGGATTGCCTGTCGTCTTCGCATCTATGAACTATCGTCTTAACAGTAAGCCCTCTTTTGAAATGCCATTTCTCTATACTGACCCACGTTCAGTCTTTGGATTTGCGGCGTCAGATTCTCTTCGAGATGGAAAGTCTCTAAATGTTGGACTCCGTGATCAACGCTTAGGTCTCGAGTGGGTAAGAGATAACATCGAAATGTTTGGAGGTGATCCAGACAGAGTCACTATATTTGGACAATCTTCAGGAGGTAACATAACCCACTTGATCCTTTCTTTGGGGCCTGTATTAAAATCAAACAGCTTTGAGCGTGACTCTTCAGATGCTAGCCTATGGTGGAACGCAGGGAGCACCATTCCATGGAGCCATTATGGAAAGTACAGTGCTAGAGCCAACGATGACCAGCAATATCACCACAGAGAGTTACAACGGTGTTGCTGCGCTTGCTGGATGTACCGACAGCGATCCCCAATCGGAAGAGACTCTTGAATGTCTTAGGGGACTCTCTATGGCGGACCTCTTGAACATCACAGTTGTTCAGCACAATTCCACGAGTACTCAGAATGATGGCGATAACTATCTACCCGTCGTTGATGGCGATTTCTTGCCACTGGCGGCTTCTGAGTTGGTGAGAATGGGCAATTTCTCCAAGATGCCTATTATGGCTGGTTGGGTAAGTCTAATCTGCCAATACTGGAAATTCAAGAGCTGATTATCTCAAAGGTAGAGGATGATGCGACACTATTCACTTCAACAGCTATCAAGACCGCGGGAAATACGACAGCCTTTTTCAAGCTCTTATACAAGGCCATGAACAACGAGACTCTCACCGAACTTCTATCCTTATATCCAATCGGTGAATTCACTGCCGACCCATCCGCAAACCTCTCAGCCGAGTTTTATCGCTCAGCACAAATCTTCAGAGATATCCTCCTCACATGTCCTGCCTTCTACTTCGGCCACGCCATGGCTCAGAAATGCACGCCGGTAAACAGCACCGTCAACAGCCAGAACACAACAGCCTACTCAGAAGACTCATCCTGTCCCGGGGTCTACCTGTACGTCCACAACCAGACCATCATCGGCCCCTACCTCGCTTCCCAAGGAAAGTCAGGTCTCGGCATCACCCACACCTCCGACCTCGCCTACGTATTCGGAAACCTATCGCTCTACAACACAAGTGCCGCAACATATTTCCCCACCGAGTCGGATTACTCGCTCGTGGCTCGCGAGTCCCGATCCTGGTCGACGTTTGCGAACGTGGGGCAGCCGTCTTTGAAGAACAAGAACACGCTTCAGGGATGGCAGTCGGCGTACGAGGCTGGCGCGGAGATCATGGATGCAAAAATCTATGTCATTGGTGGGTCGGACGAGGGGCTTTCGGCGCTGGAAGGGGCTGGAGCCAAAGAAGCCGTTGTGAATGAGAGGCTGAAGGAGAGATGTGGGTTCTTGAATTCTGCGGAGGTCATTTCACAGCTGCAGTATTGATTTTGTGGATGGTGTTTTATTGATTTGGGGGATCACAAAATAGGGGGGCAGAATACGCTGTCGTAGGGGGCTCAGAAAAGAAACATGCATGCAAGTTTGTTCTAGTTACATATAATTCTTCACATTTCGGATGTCCTTCGCTTGTGTTCATATGTCCTTCAACTGACGTCGGTGCGTAGCAGTTTTTACAAGGGAAGAGGTAGAATTAACAGCATTGGTGCATATGTAAGGAGAGCCCCAGCAACCAACATGCATCTCTCCATGTCAGTCGGTTTTACATGTAGTGATGACGATGTCTCTGTGTGAAGACAAGCTGGGATACTTCCAAGTTGATAGAGAATATCATGACTATGCATGTAGATAAGAAAAATAAAGCATCTTTTGGTTCCGCTATTTGTATCTTGACTAGGTCTCTGGTGTCTGAAGGTTAGTTGTGAACCCAAGTGAGGACTTCGGATGTACATGTAAATGTCAAGACATATGAGCAATAGCCGACTCTCACATTTAAAGGCTTCTCAAATAGGCCGTGGGATCGGTTATAGGCTTCACTTCCTCACTGTTTATGTATTTAAGTAGCTGTGGAGCAGATCCTGCTTCTCTTGACCATTTCATATCTATGTTTTCCTGCTGCACATACCATTGAAGTGTCGACACTGGCATTCGTGATAGTAAACCAAAACTAGAAGGTCAATAGTTGCAAGTTTAACAAGACTTGTACAAGCTACAGATGGGATTTATATCTTGTTTTATTTTGGTCTACCACAGACAGATAGATTTCTAAGCTGGAAAAGAAGAAAAAAATCTCAAGTCGCTTACTGGGTTTGACATAGGAGAGAATATGGGTCAAGAATATGGGTCAGCAAAGAATATTCCTAGGTTCTAATCATCGAATATCCGTAACTATCTTTGGTTTTTTTTATTTATATATTTTTTGACAATATCATTGTATTAGATAACCATGTGGGTTTATCATTAGTGATTATCTCTATGTTATTTAGGTATTGTTTTTCAGTCCATACATTGAACAAGCCAGCCGAAGAGATTGAGTGGGCAGATATATAAATTTGGCAAGCATCCAAGTAGCTAATTCCATCCTGGGAATAACTTCTGATGTTATGCTGCATCTATATAATCCAATCATAGACAAACCCGTATGAATGTACATGTGCTCGCTTTCTGCAACCACAAACTGATGGTAACACTGGGAAGCCTTGTTCTTAAGCAACATGCTGTTCCATGGCATTACAATGAACATCAATCAAGCATATCTCAGACTACAGAGTCATAATAGCCTTCACCATGTCAAGCAATGACAACAAGTCGATCACTGCGCAAGTTGAGCTCTCATCCTTGGGTCTCAAGACAGCGGAACAAATTCTTGCTCTGTTGAGTATGGCAAGCAAGGACAATGTGCAAGCCCATGCAGTCCTCGCTCTTCAGAAGCTTGGTGGAAACTTGAAAATTGATCACGAACTGATTGGCAGTGGTATCGAGGCTCTTGATAACAAAGAATCAATTCAGATGAGCGACGCAAGGCTTATTATAGGCCTCACATCCGGTGAAACAGTTAAGTTCCTTCAGAAGAGTTTACCAGGCGTCAAGGCTTTCCTGCTAGCCGCTGCGCTGTTGGCTGGTCCCAATGATGCCGAGAGCATTGGCACTATCTTGTATAAGATGCAGCTTGCTTCTGGAATCTCAGGGGATTCGCTTAGCTCAGGCTTTCAGTTACGAGAGGTTGTTGATCTGCTTGCTGGGTATGCACAAGTCCTCCAGAAAGATGCAACAGAGAAAATCGATGAAATAGCGAAGTTGGTGGTTCCTGTTGCATCAAAACACGGTCTGTCAAGAGGGCTTTTCAATCCGTTGGACCAGAGCTTTTTGGCAGAGACTCTAATGCGTGTTTTCAACGACCTGAGCAACGATGAATTGTCCTGTGTTACAATCGAAGGATGTTCCTCGGGCATATGGCTGGCTGGTCTGTTAATGTGGCTCAATCCAAAGGACACTTGTTTGTCGTGGAAGAACCATGTTTTACTCGGAAATCAAAACGCTAAAGTGGCCTTGAATCTTGACACCTTCGAAGCTGTTGGCGACGAATGGAAAATCGAGGAATGGCGCGGAAATCAAGCCATCGACTCTCTTGTGATTTTAAACAACATAGAAGCAACAGATCAGACCCGATTCATCCACTGGGGCCTCACCAAGAACTGGCTCAGCAGTACGCTATATAAACTCGAATCCGAAGCTATATCAGTCATTGGTCAATTAGGTGGAGCCCTTTTCACATACCTGATTGAAAATGGAAGAATACAAGACGGTTTCCAGGGATATACAGTCAACCTGCAAGATCTTGCAAAGACTTCCACTATCTCAAACCTTGACACCTTTATGGTACATTTTGGCTGGGGAGCTGAAGAGCTGAAAGGTGAAGGTGGAAAGCTGAAAGGTCAAGAGGAGCTGCACGAGATCCTCTGCCAAAACATGAAATCACCTTCAGAATTGAACCAAGTTGAAATCAAGAACGCACTGAAAACGGCCGTTAGAAAACTCTATCCTAACCTAAAACTACCTGTCGATTGGGTGATTGAAGACATGGTCGAATATGCAGTCTTGATTAGCACTACTGCACTCGCCTTCTCAACAACAGATTATGACCAAGCCAAAGAGTCAGGCTACAGACCGTCCATACATTTCTCTAATATACAGCCCCGACTTTTTGAAATAGAGTGTCTCTTATCGGCTGTGGGAATGCCAGTTAGGACTTTCCGGAAGATGGCACTGCGTGTGATCCTTTGCTGTTCAAAGGACATGGAAGATAGCGATCTTATTGTTGCAAGAGAAGGCTACGTGGTGTATCCACAGATTTTGTTCAACCCTTCCATCAACAAGGAAGATGCATTGGTATTCTGTGTCAAGGCAGGATGTATCACTCATGATGGCCGACGGTTTTCTTTGGTTCGAGAAACTTCACCCCTAGTCCTTGGTGCAGACGCCCCAAATTCAGAGCGCGAAATGCTACAGCCCTTTGGAGGTAGCTCTTCGGAAGCCGAAGACTACACTGGATTGATTGCGAAGAAAGATTGGCCGAGCCTCTATCTCAGCGTCGAAACGCAGACTTCCGGAGAAGACAAGACTGTCAAGCTTCGGACACACCTGAAATTCAGCGCAGCTCCAAACAAATCTTCAAGCAATAAAGTTTCAGCGCAGAGGAGCTCAAGTGACTCGAGGTCACATGGTACCTCGCAGCAGCAACAACAACAACGGAGTCTTTCTTGGGTGGAGGCTATTGAAGGACTCGCCTGTGCGTACCATCTTCAACGCTCCGATACACTGCCACCAAACAGAGAGAAAATACTGGCCCAGAGGTTCTATAGATCCGGAATTTTCAGTTCGAGCTACTGGTTGGCCCCTGGATCTGTCCAACGAAGATCAGGTGGCGGTGGAAGAAGTCGCCTGATAGCTTGCACAAACCAGAATGTTATGGCTCAACTGTTTCAGGTGTCTATATCTCCCGGCAACGGCTTCCGATACATCATGGCACACGACGCAAACCTTGTGAAAGCTATACAGGAAGCTGATAATCTGGGCAAGGATGACTGGCTTATTGTGCTTTGACTTTCGAGGGGAGAGGGAGCCACTTGATCTTTTTGTTGTTTCTCATGTTTTTTTATCTCCTTACTATGTATCACTCCCTATATTTATTTTTACAAAATGTCGTCTTGACCTCGACTGCTTTGTTCCCGGGATCTTCGAAGGCTTATAACCATCTTTACCATTTAGTGCCTGGTTTTGTGATTTTAAACTAGGAATGATTGAATTCATTTGTCAGCAATAAACCTAAACAAGCTTCAATATGCAGAAAGTGAGGTGAAGAATGCAAAAGAAGCCGGCTAAAACTGATGGTGATAAGGGGTTGGGTCCAGTAATGATGTAAAGGAGAAATTTGCAGAGATAGAAAACTGTTGATACGCCATCATCCCATACCGAATCACGCAATTCAGGATAGTCAAACACAACGGCATACATCAAGACGAAAGAAAGAGGAGTCAAATCAAAAAGTTCTGTAACAAGCGGAAGGGAAATGTCTATTTGCATCCAGACTCAGTACACGTCAAGAAATATAGCAGCACTAAGTGTTACCCATGAACACGCCACCAACTCCACTCGTGGGATCGGAATCATCAAACTCGGGCAGATTCAGGCCCATCTTAGCCAGCATCTCGCCCTTGGAGGGTCGGAAAGGCCAAGTCATCCAAGCCTCAAAGAGTTCCTTCCAATGTTCCTGCGTGAGGGAGCGAACGTTCAACTTCTTCGGGTCGATGCAGCCGCCGCGCGTGGGGTCGTGCAGACTAGGACAGCGGGGGATGATCCACTCAACGGAGCCGGGGGCCAGCGAGTTCAGGCCGCGGACGATGTTGTGTGAGTTGGTGGTGCACAGGTGCGTGGCCATGAACTCGAGCACGTCGTAGGCTCGGGGGTTCTCCTGGAGGACGGGCCACAGGGGTTTGGGCTGGAGGTCGAAGAGTGCCATGTCTTGCAGGGGGTAGAACTCTTCAGGGTAGACTTTGAGAGGTTCGTAGGGTCTCTGATCCCATGATAAGGTTGGTGGGTCGTTGTTCAGTACTTTGCGCTCTTCCACCATGTGGTACACAAGTTGCTCGTCGGAGGGCGGCAGTGAATCCATGATATCGGAGAAGTCTTCCCAGCGTTTTTCGATTTCTGCCTGCTGTTGTGCAAAATCCTCGGCATCAACATCCACCAACGCCTCGTCATCGGCAATCTCCTCGTATATGAGAACAGCCTCTGTTGCTCTGTCCGCTTTCATCTTGTACATTCTTTGCCGGTTCTCAAGAGATTTCATACGCTTGTATTCTGGTGTTTGTTTACGGTCGAGCTTTCTGGGGAATACACCATTATTAAAATCTGTGCGTAGCTGTTTAAGCTCCACGCTATACTTTCGTAGGAGTGCTTCAGATATTGCGTCTTCAGAGGCCTCCTCATCTCCAAGCACCTGTTCCTCGTATCGGCCTACACGATTCGGTGGCGTTCTCAATCCTTTCGCTGCCATTTTAGCGAGCACTCGTCGTGTACTTTCGAGCTCCAAGTCATGATCCCGACGAGATCGCCCTGTCGCTTCATCATGCCCGGCCACCTCGACGATGTTTTTGTAAGTCCATTCTGTCTCCACCGTGAATTTTCTCCTGGAAGATATACTACGCGGCATTAAAGCCGTCTTCTCCACATCTGATATCCAGATCAACATCCTTACTTGGCCATACTTGTGGAACAGATGATGATGTCTTGCTGCGGCGGTCAGTTGATGGATCATCAAAAGTGCCACAGATGCAAATCCGAGATACGCCTTCCCTGGCCAGAAACCCAGGTTAGCAATAAAAAGTAAAGTATCGTTGTCTTCATACAGCCGTGGGTCTCCAGTAGGCAAAGGCTCCTGATGAGGAAGTAGGCCATCTTTCTCAAGACCCTCTAGCGTAGACCATAAAATTCCTGATTTTGGAATCAGTTTGTATGTTGAACCCTCCGCATCGAGAAGTGGCTGCAGATATGGTGTATATATTTTTTCGTCAGGCTCGAGTAGTATATGGGTTCGTGGCTTAAGCACTTCGTGGATTTTCCTTGACCAGATACCAACGCCCGGGTTCAAGTCAATGATATCGCAGTTTGTATGTCGTCCCAGTGTTGGTCTCAGGCGTTCTATTACATCGTCTAAAATGATGAGCTTTGCTCTGAACAGGGTCTCTGGAAGTCACTTACCGCAAAGCTCTTCACTAACAATATTGATACGAGTTTTATCACCATGAGGTTTCTTTATATTCTTGTCGTACAACTCCCCTGCAATAAGATTTTCCGGTCTGGCTTTTGAGGAGGCTGCCTCATTTGACTTTGCATACAGTCTCGCTGCAGCAGGTTTGTTATTAAATCTGGGCCAGCTGGCATAGGAGACCCTATGGGGTACATAGAGTTTGAGGGCGTTCTGATGAACTCTGCCAAAGGCTGGTTTTGAGGCAGCTTTTAGTCTGAACATCAGTGAAGAATAAAAGTGAATGAGTGGCCGATGTCAGATATGAAGTTGTCCGTGGTGTAAGGCAATGAGCGTCAGCAGAAGCGTGAGGCAAAGTGTGCACCTGGACAAGTGTGTTCGAGTTAATTGAATGAGTGTTCTTGGTGTTCTACTCCGAGTAAGAGGAATTTTGTCCAGTGAATGTTGATGTTATGATTGATGATCAAGATACTGTCACGCTCCGTATCAACCTGCACTTTGCGGGAACTTTTTCTGCCTCTCGCGACCGCCCTGGGATCTCGGATCGGGAACCGGGTCGGGCAGTTCACATTTCAGATAGATGCACGGTCATATACTTACTTGTACCAGTTGACAGAACAGAACAGGACCAGGTACTTGGCACATTAGGTTTGAGACATCGAACTTCAGCAGATATAAGATGAGGGGCAAGAAGGGTCAGTTGAGATGCTGTATGTGATTGTGATGGACCGGAAAGCAAGAGGCATGATCTACCTAGGTATGAATATGGGTGAATATGGATGAATATGGACGGATATGAATATATGTACACTGGGTACAAATAGCCATGAATTCTAATTTGTATTGATACCTTACGAGCCTACGTCAACCCAACTTGGACCCCTCTACCCTCGGACATAAAGCAACAGACGCCGTCAGGTACTGTACTCTACGATAATTAGAAAGAACATTACCTACCTTACCCAACAGACAATCAGGCAGCAGAGAACAACGAAGGCTGGGAGAGAATCTGGCTCATCGTATGTACTCTATCTAGCCTCGATCAACTCTACATCCTCCGTATGGAGCTTCGATAACTTCAGTTCCTTTATATCGAGAAGTGGATTGAACATTGTCGCAACCTAAGCACTTTCCCTACTTCTTCGCGATACTAGAATGCGCATGGTCCGTTGAGCGCATGAATAAAAATACCACCCCACTACGTTCATCATCAAACACCTGAAGAGGTCTTCATCCGGGCAGGATGTCGTCGCAACCCATCTCTGAGCCCATGAGTGTGAAGGAAATTGCGGACAAGGCAAATGCCTTTGAGTTCAATCCGTTCATCGCTCTCAAATACTGGCTACGAACTGCCGAGACATTGTTGAAAGAGGTCCGTACCGCATTTTGGGCTATTTGCGACATTCCGAAGCTGATGATCCTAGGCATATATCTACGAGAGAGAGCAGAACTACCAGCAAGCATATCTCTTATTCATGCGCTATGCCACTCTTGTTATCGAAAAGCTCCCGCAACATCCATCGTCCAAGAACCCCGAAAACCGGCAGGCCCTCAAGGTAGTGAATAGTACGATATCACAAGTTGTCGTCCAGTTAGAGGTTTTGAAACCAAGGATCGAGGCAAAGCATAGGGAATGGGAGGAGCAGCAAAAATGGAGGAAAAACAGTGCGCCACAAATCACCAGAGTTCAACCAACCGACTTCGCCGCAACTGATCCTGCGATCGCTGGAAATACGACTACACTTTCGGCGGTGGATAACGGTGATCTTGCCGTGAAACTTGCACACCGAGAAATTCGAAGACGCGATGCGGCACGAAAATCTACAAGGCAGGCCGGGATATCGGAGGAGGAAGAACAGGAAAGAAGGACGGCTGGGCTATGGGATGATTGGGAGAGGAACCTATCGAAAGACAAGACGGAGCTCCCTGAAGCTGGCATGCAAACACGGATGGAAGATTCAAGACGAAGGTTAGAGGGACATGATGGATCGAGTGACCGAAAGCGATTGAGCAAAGTTGATAGACGTCCGCGACCTTTGCCAGCAGCCTCACACAATCATCGTTATCCTTCTGTTCAGCGGCCAAGCTCCTTCGTATACGATGCGCAACCTCCCGATGTCGCGATTTCGTCTGAATATCCTGCTCCGCCCAAACCACCCAAAGAGTTAAATTATGAAGATACGCCGCTGCCAGCACGACCAGCAAAGGAAGCATTATCGTCGGAAACGCCCAGTCCTGCACCAGAGGAAGCACTTTCCGCCCATACGTTCAAACCATCTGCCTACCTCGAAAATGGTTCGCCTTTACGAACAATATTCCTCCCTCCAACACTTCGTGACAGTTTCTTGGAAGCAGCAGCACCCAACACTCAAGCAAATCTCGAGACGTGTGGAATTCTTTGCGGCACACTGATATCCAACGCGCTATTCATATCAAAGCTTGTCATCCCCGAACAAACAGCTACGAGTGACACCTGTGAAACAGTAAACGAGAGCGCGCTGTTCGATTACTGCGACGCCGAGGACCTGATGGTTCTTGGCTGGATCCACACTCACCCCACACAGACATGCTTCATGAGCAGTCGCGACCTGCATACACACTGTGGCTATCAGGTCATGATGCCCGAAGCTATTGCCATTGTCTGCGCTCCCAGCAAAAATCCATCGTAAGTTACCCCTTTCCATCCCTTCGCAGCCCTACTAACAACCGCCTCAGATGGGGCTGCTTCCGCCTCACAGACCCACCGGGCATGCAGGCCATCTTGAATTGCCGTCAGACAGGCCTCTTCCACCCTCACGCCGAGAGCAATGTCTACACGGACGCACGTAGACCCGGTCACGTTTTTGAGGCTCCCGGGTTGCAATTTGAGGTGGTTGATATGCGGCCTGGCCACTAGATTTGCAGGGAATGGCGTTGGGATGCTGCATCTTAGCACTGGCATACGGGATGGAGTTTTGGTGGGGGGCATTGTTACTTATCTGAGATGCATTATAAATGACGATTTGTAGTCGTGGATGATTTTTTGCGCGCTTTCGCATCTAGTCTTTACGACGTTAGCACATGATTTGCTACAGTCACGATTCACGACCCATCATATGAACAATCGAGTCGCTTTGCACATGCTTTCTTCTTCTTCGAATATAAATACAATAATAGCATACGCAGTTTACCACACGTCGACAGTCCTTGGATTGTTGAGGTTTTGCTCTCGCTTCTGGCTTCTGGGACCTATCTTGATAGCGCCATCGATGTTGGCATGCATCGTTTCACCTTAAATTATCGGACTTGCTTCATTTGACTAGCTTCGACAATTTTCGATTTCTCGTGATCGTTTACTCATTTGGACATCTACCACCTCTCACGATCCGTGGATAAATGTCCAATTCAATATTCAAGGCTTTCTGTGGCGCAGTTCACAAAAGATGTGGTAATACCACATCTCATCGACACAGCGAGAGACTTCTTCGTGCAGTCCGGTGGTCGCTGTCGTCGGCCTTACTGTGTACTCTACAGCAATCAACACATCACCACAACTCGAAATCCAGATCGAATCGCCTCCATTGTTGCGACTTGGCTCAATAACATGAGTCTCAGGAGATTGGGCCTCACTCCTTGGGATCGTATGATATCTCTCATCGGGCCGCACAGTCCTGAATATCCACGCATCTGTGTATATCCGCGCTGTGCTGTGCTGTGCTCGCCCTTCCCGATACCCCTGGGAACAATAGTCTCTGCGTCCCTTTCGGATGCAATAAAACAGCAACGCCCTTACGGAGATTGTGTGTCGGTCATGAAGAGACACATCCGGAAAGCGAGTCCTGCGCATCAGCCTCTGCTTTTCTCGCCGTCATGAGAGCACGATTATGGGCAAAATTGGCTGTGGTCATCCATGTCTTTAAAGTATTGAATTGAGTGGGTTGGGCTTTTCCAGCCACACCTTGTTGCAACTACAGAAGCGTAGGTGTGATTGTGCCCTGGTCTGTGGCGCCGGCGCGTTCTTTGCTGTTGAAATGCCTCGGATTTTCTTCATTCATTGCTAACGCGCCTCAGCAGCTATTGCCGGGAGTTATGGTTTCGGCACGTGATTTCAAGTAAGGGATGGGTAGTGGCCGAGATGGTCTTGTGTCGGCAACAACAAACAATTGGTGGTAACGATGGGAATGACTACTCCCTCTCCAGCCCCTCCATCTCCTCCAGCTTACTCTATCGACTGTTACAATCTTGCTCTACCTTACTTCGTGTAGCACTCTACACATCGCAGCTAGTTCACACGAGGCATCACCTAAGCAATCTTATTCACATCTAAACTCTGAAGAGTAAGTTGACTTCCAACCATGTAAAGATCATCTCTCGCACAAACTCAATTCTAAGTTTATTCATCTAAAAGGTGATAGGAAGGTGCTACTTCTGTAGCAAGAGAGATCTAAGAGGACTGATGTCTTCTCATACCTCTCAATTCAAGCCTCGTCCAATGTCGTGGTGAACCGCAGGTCCGGAATGCTGCTCACCTTAGATTTGTTTGCGTGCCTGACTAGGGGGAATTCACTAGGTGGGTCTGAGAACAGTATGGTGCCAGAGATATTGTAGGTTGTGTTCCTCCGCAGGTCAAATTCGGCCGTACCAGTGTCAATATGGCGCATTCTTGGGCTCAAAGTATGTCATGACTTTTCTCTCGTTTCTATTATAAGCTCTGTCGTGGGCACTGCGCAAGTGGCTATATAGGCATGCCATCTGCTGTTTTGTAGCACACTCTCTTCGTCCCCGTTGTACGACTTTTCCGCCTCGTTAGGAAAATCTTCATTATCCTTCGCTATGAGACAGACTTTACTCTGGAGCCTTGGCTCCCTCACACTCGCTTCTGCTCAGCTCTCTGTCTCCGAACAAAAGGATGGAATCTCGAAGCGTCAGGGTCAGTCATTTTCGGGCATCCTGTATCAGGTACCCGATGTTAGCGGTGACACTGAAGGGGTTCCTGCTATGGCCTACACTCAAGAGATTACAACATTCGTAGCCTCTGCACCCAATGTGTTGATCACCATCGAGAACCAGAATACCGGCCTGCCCATATTCTATGATGACTTCTCTCTCACCACTGATGCCGACGATACCAATATCTTGAATAACCCTGGCTTCGAAACTGGGGCTCTCTACCCTTGGTTCGCCGTCGTCGAGCCATCTCTAACCAACGGCGCCAGAGTATCATCTGGAGCAGATCTTATGCCTCCCCAAGTTGCCGCTCACTCTGGAACATATGCTCTTGTTGACAACGCCGATGGCATCGACGGCATCGAACAGCTCGTCGCCGTGACTTCCGGCAACACCTATACCCTCAGCTTCTGGAACGCCGTGCCCACAGCCATTCCAAACGGCATCGTCCAAGTATCCTTCACCAATGTATTCCCTCCAGGAGGACTCCAGCTGACGGCGGAAACGGACACTCTCGACAGCGACCTCGACGGCATCACCAACGCCACTGTTCCAATCCTCTTTGGTTACGGAAATGTGCCGGGGGCGCAGATCAATGTCTACTTGAACGGCTCGTACTATGGCTCGAACATCACACAGGATGATGTCACGTTCCTCTTGGACTTGGTCGATTTGCCCGCCGGACTCACCATTGTCACGGCCACTGAGATCATCGGTGATTTCGCTGAGACGGTTCAGTCTGATCCTTTCGCTTTGCAGTATATCTTGCCGGACGCTGTAAATATGACACCCTCGCCTTCATCGTCACTATTAGCGTCTGCAAGTGCTTCGGCCAGTCTGTCGGCCAGCGCGTCTGCCAGTGCATCTGCCAGTGTTGTTGCTGCTAGCCTTTCTGCCAGTGCATCGGCCAGCGCATCTGCCAGTGCCAGTGCTGCAAGTCTTTCTGCCAGTCTTTCTGCCAGTCTTTCTGCCAGCCTTTCTGCAGGTCTTTCTTCCAGTGCTGGTGCTGCTAGTGTTTCTGTCAGTCTTCCTGCTAGTCTCTCTGGTAGCACCGCAAGTCTTTCTGCAAGTCTTTCCGTAGGTCGTCCTTCCAGTGCTGGTGCCGGTGCTGGTGCCGGTTCTACCAGTATTTCTGCAAGACTTCCTACCAATGCTTCTGTTGGAGCTTCAGGTCTTCCTGCAGGAGCTTCCTCCAGCACGATCAGCTTCACAAACTTCCCTTCCGCTCCTACTCTGACAAGGACCATCACCCCATCAGGATTCTCATCCGCCGCTGGTAGTCACAATGCACCATACCCAACAGGCAACGGTACCACATACACCCTCGGTAGTGGAACTGGAACTGGAACGGGTATCGTTGGACCTGGATACACCACGTCCACAATCTATGCAACAACTACTTACACCGTCACCTCGTGTGCCCCAACAGTCACCGACTGTCCTGCTAAATTGGGCCACGTGACTACAGAAACCATTCCTATCTCTACCACCGTATGCCCCATCACTTCCACACCCACTTCAACGTCTACTAACTCCTGGAGCACGTTCACAATCTATGATACCGTCACTTACACCATCACCTCATGTGCACCAACAGTAACAGATTGCCCTGCAAAGATGGGCAAGATTACCACCAAGATCATTCCTGTCTCTACCACCGTGCGTCCTATCACTTCCACGCCCACTTCCACGTCGGCAACCTCGTGGAGCACATCTACAATCTATGACACCATTACTTACACCATCACCTCATGTGCACCAACAGTAACAGATTGCCCTGCAAAGATGGGCAAGATTACCACCAAGATCATTCCTGTCTCTACCACCGTGCGTCCTATCACTTCCACGCCCACTTCCACATTGGCAACCTCCTGGAGCACATCTACAATCTATGACACCATTACTTACACCATCACCTCATGTGCACCAACAGTAACAGATTGCCCTGCGAAGATGGGCAAGGTTACCACCGAGACCATTGCTGTCTCTACCACCGTGTGTCCTGTCACTTCCACCCCCACTTCCACGTCTATTTCCACGTCTACTTCAACCAGCTCCTGGACAACTTCAACAGTCTATTCTACGACAACTTACACCATCACATCGTGTGCACCAACGGTCACCAACTGCCCCGCCAAAATGGGCAAGGTCACCACTGAAGTACAAAGTTACACGACTGTCGTACTTTGCAGCGAGACATATGCCACGGGCGCTATCACCACCACTACGCCAAAGCCCACATGGCACATTACTGCCACTTCTACTTGGTTCCCTGCAACGGAGAGTGTGTCGAGTGTGTACACTAGTAAGCTTTCACCTATATTTTCTAACCCATCTTCTCTATTCTCGTCCCCTAGATCACGTCCTTTTTCATTGGACTCCTCTTCTCCTTTCCCGTCACATGACTCCTTCTTTTCATTTCCATCCCCTTCATCCTCCTCGCTTTCTCGCACGCATTCTGCGGCAATCTCTACATCTACATCTACCGTTACTTCTTTTCTCTTCTCTACTGTTATCGTTGTTCCTGCTTCATCAACCCCTGTCGTTTACACAGGCACAAACAAGGTTGCGAGCACAAGCACAGTAATCATTGCTTGCTCCAATAGCAATTGCGACGACTCGCCAAGCGTACAAGTGGCAGGCGCCAGCTTCAGCATTGCTGCAAACAATGCTGGCAGTGCTAGCAGTGCTTCTAGCTCAGTCTCGAACTATGTTCCAGGCTCTGTCTCAAACACTTCTGGCCCTCAACGCTATAATGCTAATGCAATCAATGCAGATGCAAATGCGGGATCAAATGGAGCCTCAAACGGGCCTTCTGACACAGTACAAAACTCGGCTTCGAATACAGCTTCAAGTGTAGTTTCCAATGCAAATCTGAATTCCGCTGCGAACTCCGCACCGAATTCAGCAGCAGCAGGGAGCGCACCAGAAAGCAAAGCCAACAACCCCGGCATCCCAGCCAACGGTGGCGACTCAACCGGAGTCGGAAGTGGAGTGTCTCCCTATCCATCTCTAACACAACTGTCTACAGCGGGGGTGCCACCTTTGAGCCAGAGTGTATCCGCCGCGACCTTCACCTCCGTGGCGGCCGTAAACAGCGTTCCTATCACGCCAGCAACCTCTCCAGCTACCACGCTAGCCACCGCGCCTGTCGATCCACCCGCCAGCTATCCACCAGGCAGCTACCCACCAGGCAGCCAGCCACTCGTCGAGCCCACCACGACCGTCCAGGGCGTCACCACCAAACTCGACTCCCAGACCGTCGTACCGGTCCCGAGCCCAGTTACCACCTCCGTCGTCATCGGCACCGGCTCCTACAAGCCTAAGACGTCCTCGCCGGCCCTATTCACGGGCGCCGCTTCTCGTCGCGGCATCAGTGGGGCCGTCTTGGCTGCTGCTGGACTGGTCGCTCTGTTGTAGAGATGGTGGCGACATGAAATAATTCTTGGTTGTGTTTATATGATTTTTTGGGGGGAAAGGTTTGGGGAGATGGATGGATTAATGGATATATGTTCTGCGATTTTCTGGATCGGGGGTATTTGGGATTTGTATTTGGATTGGAATATGAGATTTGGGATTCGAGTTGGTGACGGTGGTGCAGACCGAGCGATACTGTTTCATCACTATATCCTGCGGGTTCAATGTTAGTGGCATGCCTAATACGCTCAGGAGCTATTTATATAATAAAGTCTAGTCTATACTTCCCTACCCCTGAAAGAATATCACAGCGCTACTATAGACCCATAAAATAAGTGTACACCGCCTTCTATTTTCAGTGATTATTGCAATTGAGTGGCGATAAGTAAAATAAGTAAAATAAAGCTGTAGATACTATCTAATATTTTGTTGGCCCCCCTAGAGGAATAGCATCAAGAACCGCTTGACAGCGCCTCCACTAGCTTTTGTATAGGTCCTAGATAAAGCTATCTGGTATAGCATTCTAGGACATCCAGATAATCTCTTGAAGTCTTTCCAAGCTAATCTTGCTAACATCATATATCTCAATAAAATAGTGTTGTTAAATCCAGTTCTTCATCCAATTCCAAATATGCTCGATGATATTAAGATCTAGCGAACATCTTGGCCAAGGGATAAAATTGATATTTTGCTAGCGAAGATTCTCTTGAGTGAGCTGTGACCAATGACATAAAGCATTATTATATATAAATATATACTTAGGATAAGCATTGCATATCTCTTGAATTACAGATAGAATATGCTCATTGTATAAAGTTGACTTTATATTTCCCCAGTCCTTTTCCCAAAATATAGCTAGCCCCTTTTGCCCCTAAACAATTAAGCCATTGAACATCTATACTAGTGCTTTTGAGTACTTGTGTGTTAAGTTCTCTAGGTAATACTGTTCATTTGTACTATCTTTTATAGTAACATATAATTAAGTATGTGCCCCTCCTATAGCCCAAGCTTCATTGTAGAATATTTGGTTGTATAGTCGCTCTTTAGTCCAATTTACAGCATTAGCTGCAAATTGCCAACGCTCTTCTATAACAATAGGATTATTAAAGAACCCCTTTCTCTTTGATATTTGTTGATAATATCCTAATGTTTTAAAGGCTATACAAAGTGTAGAGTCTCTAATTCCATTAAGATAAAGCTATAGTATAAGAGTTGGAATATATCGGTATGCTATTTAGCGATAGGATAGTGATTCTTGAACCTATTGATCGATCTTATTGAGTTTTTTTGCCTGTAGTAAGGGGGTTTTGGCCGCTTTTTTGGTGTTATGGAGTAGGCTGTTGTTAAATGATATATTGTAGCTATCTCTTTATAATTTTGAACTCTTGAAGGATTGTATTGTGATCAATATTGCAGCAAAGAGCTCTAATTATTATCAATCTATTATCTCGAGTTGTCTGTTTAGAGCGACAACGTCGCTCTCTTTGCTTAGGGGTTCTTAGGCAAGGGACCAAATCAACCTCAGGATCGTTCAAAATGCACTGGAGATCCATTATTGCATATATAGTATTTAAAGGTTATTAAAAGCTTCATTCTATTAACTATTTACAGTTCTCCCTATATCTATGACGTGGCTATTCACCACTGAATTCTACCACCCAGAAGACCCATAATTCCCCTCAGAAGACCTATTTTCAGGAGACCCACCACCTAGCGCCGTGACATTCTTTCAGGGGTAGGGAAGTAAGATCAAGAACTGGTCACTAGTCAGAGAATGCGCCAGTGTGATTATTCCTTAATAACAAAACGGGAAATCATTAGCACATTTCATTATTGCTTTTTGGTATAGTTACAATACAAATCCGCTTTCAATCTGGACTCCGTCTTCCAAAAGGTGTCTGTCTCGCCGCTCTTCGCCAACCGGCCAAGTTCAAAGAATAGATCCTCACACTGTTCTTCTAAGATGGTGTCGATTTTCTTCACCCATAATATCAGCTTACCCAAATCATCGCGAAGATCTGGAGCAGGCATGTTAATGGATCTGGATCTTTGATAACAGCTAGTATGAGGGCGTGTCTGTATGCTTGCATTATGAGAAGGTTCGGTGAAGCGAACTTTCTTGGGATTCTTGTGGCGTTGGTGTATTACTTCGAATGTACTTGAGTCAGAAATTGAGGATTTACAAACAAGATGACACGACACCATGTGGTGTTTAGTAACAGCTGTGAAGTCGGCGGTATGGTTCCTCATTTCCCCCGCACTAACGCTTTTACAAAGACGGCTAAGCATGTGGTATTGGTCTTTCTTGCTCTCGTCCGTGTCCTTATCTGCGGATGTGAGGTGTTTTACATCGAGGGGATATAGACATAAAATTCCTTGGTTTTGGAGAGCCTTTGTAATGAATCTAGCGTGTCTGAAACCTTTTTGGACACGGGAACAAGAGACTGGATGGACTTAGGCATAAACACTTTGCCACAGCTACGCAGTTTGAGTTGTAGGCGGCATGTTGTATCATTGCAGTCAAATTTAGTAGAATTCAACGCGGAAATAGTAGACTGGGAAGGCTTCGAGCCGCTCAGGGGTTGCACTGATAATGCAGCCTCCTGACTTTCATGATCAAACATTTCTGTCTGAATCACAAAGAAGACAATTTTTGGACGATGATTTGAAGATCGTTGGTCACTCTTGACCATAATGGGAAGAGAGAACCACAAAGTGAAGTCGGAATCTGGGTCTGTATCAAGTCGCATAGTCATCTGAAGACCTTGGTCTGCAATACCAAGATAACAATATTCGTTGGTCTTGTTATCTTGCCATTCTATGGGAGCGCGTTTCTCAGTGCAGCTCTCAACGCTTGGAATGGACATGTCAGCCTAAGATGTGCAAAAATCAAGGAACCCTTTAAAAATCAAGAACATTTAGCGATGTAACACGGTGCAAGACAAAAGGGAAGTAAGAGTATGAAGCCGTATACAAGATACGCCCACCCACCCAGGCTTTGTACCTCTAGAGCAGCCTTGACTCTACATTTTTGACAGTTTTCTCGAGTCCAAGCAAATACGATGACCTGCTCTAAGGAAGATACGTCGACCTGCCCCAAGGGAGATACGTTGATCTGTCGAGGAGATATCGAGCGTCCATCCAGTCAATAGAAACATCGATCTGCCTGTAGGAGATACCGAGAATCTACCGACTACCGGCTGGTGAGAACATCGATCTGCCTGTAGGAGATACCGAGAATCTACCGACTACCGGCTGGTGAGAACATCGACCGGCCTAGAGGAGATACCGAGTTGACGCGGCGAAAACCACCTACGCAACGGAGAGGTGGTAATGAGCTGTGAAGGTTGATAAGGCGATGATGTGGAGGATGCGGATTGTGCAGAGTTGGAGACGAAGATTCGGCCAAGATTGGGAACAAGTAGAAAATAAATAGCTAAAGATGAGTGCAAAGAGTGATGAGGTCGTGTAGATGTGAAAACGCCATAAGAGGCTTCTTGGTAGATATGTAGTTGCGTGAGTCTCTCAACTCGCGGTGAGCACTTACGCGGCTCCTGCGCGGTTGCTGCCGAGTTCCGAGTAATGCTATCTACCCCTCACGAACAGTGTGAGGCCTCAGGCCACAGATATACATGAGAGGCTCTCACCCGAGGTGAACATCTTCGAGTCACGTGGCTGTCGTTATTTCATTGTCAACGATGATCTTTCTTATCTTCGTCTTGACTTTTACTCGCTCAATACACTTGACCTTGTCGAGATTGCCGCGAGCTGAGGCCTCTTGATGCTCATCAAGTCAAAGCAAGCCGAAGATACATGGGTATATTGTAGTATCAGTTTTACTCCCCAACGATAATGTCTTTCTAGTTTCTCTAGTCTTTCTACAACTAAACATCTTCATAAGACTCCACACCCTGACAAATGAACCTACTCTGCGTCAAAATCACGATACATCTCTTGCATCGTGCATATCGCATACAGAATCCAATCGTCACCCGCCCTGCCTCGGCAAAAGATCAATTCTGGAGGCAAGTGAAGAGAACCTCCCATTAATGGTAACTACACACAACTATACATGTGGACAGTTCTGATCCCAAGGGTGACAGAGGTACAATCGTAATTATGCTTCATACGTTGTATTCCCTTCATCAGAGCCTTGACGAATATCTCAGTGCGTACGAACACCTCGTTCGAAACGCTTCAGTAGGTCCCCTGAGTTGAACACTGAACCGCTCCGTTTTATTCGCTTAGAGTTTAATCCAATGCAGGTAATGCCATTAACCATTACGCTACAGGTGAAAAAGCAGATTAAACACGGAAGGAAGATGTGTTATTGATGGTTATATGGGGGTTGAGTGGCTATTCTGAGCCATTCCGAGTGTTGTACAGTGGATGTGTCTTGATACTTGTGACCCCTTTTAAGGTGATTCTTCTTGATTCTGTGTACGTTGGAACTGAATAGATCTTAATTGATCAATATTCTTGAAAGGTTAAGATAAATCAGTTCCTTCAAATCTTCATTCTTCATTTTTATAAGAAAAACCAATACAAAAAGAATAATCTGTAGCATTTTGTTCTATATTCTGTATCAGCCCATTCAAATCCATCATCAACGATTTATACCCAAGTATAACTACACAAACTTGGACTGCGTCTGCATTGACTTTACAGATATTAATACCTTTTACTCCTATCCTTGTTGACACGGCACTCAAAATCTCAAGCTTTCATGATCTGAGTCCTGATCCATAGGCGGTCACCACATCCTCGTGAATGGCGAATACTTGATCGGGCTTTATGCAGAAACAACAGTTGCTAGTCTTCCAACAGAGATAGATGTACAGCCGGAACCGGAATTAAAATGAGAAGAGGCAAATCATAAACCTGTACCACTTCGGGAATTCAAAGCTTATTTCATCGTCACGACGATGAACAGGCTGGAATGCTTTACCCATCAACGCAGATGACGGAAACACGTGATTTTTGGTTCGCTGGCACTCCTTAACACAATGAAGCTGTCCCCTTTACTCCTTTTAAATCCACAACACTCCAGAAAGAGGGCTCACCATTGAGACCTACTTCGTAATCTGAACCTGTATCCACGTTGCTGACCACAGGAGGGCCCGTCCGCTCAAAGACATCAGAACAAATACCAAATTCATTCATCGGTAGCGCTTTCATGCTGATGTCGTCGTTGGCTAGAGGGAGCGCGCTTTAGCGAGGGGACAACAAAATACACCCTTCAAAAGTTTGCGATGCTCACATCCTCTCCTCCCTTCCCCTCGATACGCTCCACGGTACCAACGTCAATCACTCTCCCATACCGGTGTCAAGACAATTCCGCCTTCTTCTACCCTCAACTACCACTACATCTAAATTCGTGATCCATTGAGACCACCGATTCTTACCCAAGTCCTCGTTTCCACGGCATTTCTTTGTTAGCACAAGGAAAATCAGATCTAGCCACAAGCCCCCAGAACGAGACTCGAATTCCCTCCAAAACATCTCCCCATTCACCTACAACAAAAAGGGCAATCATCGTCCTTTCGAACCTCTCCACTAAAAGAAGAAGACTCATCAACCTGCTCAACGATCCCCTGTGGCTTTCAGTAGTCATGGCAGTTCCAACGCAGTTTGCCTACAGAACACTCAAGGAAATTGGCATCGTGGATGCTGCTCCTGCGTACGCGCCTTTGCCCGGTTTCCAGAAGCCCGAAGGTGCTTCACGTTGCTGCACATACTCGCCCTGCGGCCGATACTTTGCTTGGGCTACGAACGACGGCGTCAGCTGTGTCGATTCATCCTCCGGACGCGTCATCGCGACCCTTCCCACGCCCAATGTCTACGAGCTCGGATTCTCCCCACGCGGATCGTACATCATCACCTGGGAGAGGCCGTCCAAGGACGAGGCTGGAGATGCCGTCAAGAATTTGAAGGTCTGGCGTACTGTGGAGGAGGTTGCAGAGGGCGCCGAGAAGGAGGTTGTCGGTAGATTTGTTCAAAAGTCACAGACGGGCTGGAATTTGCAATACACGTTCGATGAGCGTTATTGTGCCCGTGCCGTGAACAACGAGGTTCAATTTTACGAGTCTGGTAACCTTGCTGTTCCGTGGAACAAGTTGAGAGTTGAGGGAGTTGCTGATTTTGCGCTTTCCCCTGGAAACAACTACTCCATCGCCGTCTTCATCCCAGAGCGAAAGGTCAGTAAATTCATGGCTGGATCACATTGTACTGGGCTAACATTTTATAGGGCATGCCAGCAGCGGTCAAGATTTTCAATGTTCCACAATTCACCAGCGCTGTGTCCCAGAAGACTTTCTACAAAGGCGACAAGGTACAATTGAAGTGGAACGAACTCGGTACTAGCTTGATTGTGCTCGCTCAGACCGAAGTCGACAAGACTGGTAAGAGTTACTACGGAGAGACCAACCTTTATGTTCTCAGCGCAAATGGAGGCTTCGATTCCCGCATTACATTGGATAAGGAGGGTCCTATTCACGATGTGACCTGGTCACCAAACTCCAAGGAATTCGGTGTAGTCTATGGGTATATGCCAGCGAAAACGACCATTTTCAACCAACGTGCAGTTGCTACCCATACTTTCCCTCTTGGTCCAAGGAACACCATTCTTTTCTCTCCAACTGGAAGATTCGTCCTCGTTGCTGGCTTTGGAAACTTAGCTGGTCAGATGGATATCTACGATTTGGAGAAGGATTATCGAAAGATCTGCACCATCGAGGGCGGTAACCCAAGTGTCTGCGAGTGGAGCCCCGACAGCAGATACATCTTGACTGCCACCACCAGTCCTCGTCTTCGTGTTGACAACGGTGTTCGGTTGTGGCATGTCAGTGGAGGTATCATGTACAATGAAGACATGCATGAACTGTACCACGTTACCTGGAGACCACAGGCAAAGGAGAATTTCTCGGGTGATCCACTCACCCCTATTCCAACCCCTCACTCCTCGGCTACCGCTTACCTTAGCACGGTCAAGACACCTTCCAAGCCAGCTGGTGCTTACCGACCACCAGGAGCTCGTGGAACCTCGACTCCATTGCACTTCAAGCGTGAGGACGAGGGAGGAGCTGCACACATCGTTAGCAACGGGACGTCATTGGTGGGAGCTAATGGATTTGGCCGCCAACGACGAGCCGTCCCTGGTGCCGATCCCATCGATACTCTTCCACCGGGAGCCACCCCGGCTGTGCCAGGTACTGCTGCCACCGAGGGTGACGAGAACCTTTCTAAGGCTGCCTTGAAGAACAAGAAGAAGCGTGAGGCAAAGAAGTTGAAGGATGCAGAGGCCAAGGCGGCCGGTCTTCAGCCAGGCGCTGATGCTCCATCCAACGGTACCAACAATCGAAGTCCAGATCGCAGAGATGGACGAAGCCGTTCCAAGGGTGGTCAGGATATCAGATCTCCATCGCATCAGAGAAAGGGCAACAGCGGGCCCAAGGGCCAGAACGGTAACGCTTCAGCCGCCAATGCGCCAGCCAAAGCCGCCCCTGCCCCTGCCCCGCCCGCCGTACAGCAGGAAGCCCCCGAGCTCTCCGTCACGTCGCCATCGGGCGGCAGCCCCAGCGCCAAGAAGCTCCGCGGACTCCAGAAGAAGATCCGTGCCATCGAGGACCTTGAGATGAGACTTGCTGGCGGCGAGAAGTTGGAGGACACGCAAATGAAGAAGATTGCTACCAAGTCCACCGTTCAGCAGGAGTTGGATACGTTGGAGAAGGAGTGATAGTAATGGGGGGCTTGATGATGCCAGGCGTTTGGAACTCTTTGCATAAGGTCCGTTGTGCGCCTTCACTCCACTGGCTTTTTTTTTTGGCGTCGTTTTTATATAGCTCTTGGACATGAGAGTTGCATGGTTTTTTCTTCTCTCTTTTCTTTAAAAGGCGTTGGGACCGTGTCTGAATGTCTGGAGAGATTAAAAAAAAAGTTCCTGTCTTGTGGAGGGGTTGCTTGGGTGTGTAGATAGTTCGAATATAGGATGACGGGGTTCTTCTGGCCTCGATGAAATTGTTCACTTGAGTTTATGCTGTGTGTTTTGAGTGATGGGTGCATTTGTTGGTGCGCATATCATTTTATATTGGACGTCGGTCAGGTTGAGTTGTCCATGATCGACTCGGAATCGTGGAGCGTCAAGCTGTACTCGGAGATGTACATGGCGGGGTTGCATGCGAATCGATCCAGTACTTGAATGAATATCATCAAGGTTATTTCGTGTACCCTACGGAGCGCTCCATGGAATCCTCTACGGAATCCTTTACAAAAGCCTCCAACAATCCTAATCCTAATCCAATCCCGGGAAAATCCCGGGAAAATCCCACTCACAATCTCCCCTCTCCACAGTCGACTCCGCAAACCGCAACCCGTAGACCACAGGCCGCATGTAGGCCGAATTGCGGAGTCGTGGTCGGCTTTTGACTCGCGTTGCGGAGAAGGGAAGTTTACTCATTGCGATTATGATTGGGATTGCCATTGCCATAGTGATTTCCGCCCTGTGATTTGTGCCTGCCGAGCTTTTTGGACTGGGTTTTTGGTTTTTGGACTCGCTTGCTGGGGGGGGTTGTAACTGGCAAGACTCTCGGGAACTTGGGGATTTGTGGGCTTGGGGACTTTATGCATGTACATGTGTGTCGATGTCGATTGAATCATGGCATCCTTTGGAATTCTGTGCTGTTCGTGGATGGATAGTACACCGAGTTGCGGAGTGTTCATGGGTCTCCAATGTGGAGTCGGGGATTCCGTGCAATCTGGACTTCGAGTGAGGCTGCTCGTACCTGGGGATCGTAGGTGAGGGATGCTTTTTGTTTACCTGTATGTGCGTATGGGGTTTTGTGTAAAGCGGAGAGGTACGGGGGCTTGATATCTCCGGCTTGGAGAATTCTATGCTGGGTGAAGGCATTCCAAGGTGAGAGTTGCCATTTACGGTACCGCCAAGGGGGATTCCTGCGCCGTGCCGTCAAGCTTTTAGGCCACACCGGCTACTCGGCACGCCCTGTGACTGTTCGTGGATGAATTCCTGGAGATGGAGATGGAGGTGGAGGGCATTGGCAGCCAGAGTCTCAAGATGTACATGTTGTGTTCTGGCGTTGGTGTGATGTGACTTGCAAAGGATCGTACACGCAGTCTCGATATTCATAGACGCAAGTGACAGGTGGACACCGTTGTTAAATCGACTCTGACTTGACTCTGACTCGACTCGACTCTCGCTTTGACTTCGAGGTCAAGAAGCTGAAGCGCTTCCTACTTGTACAAGTATTACCGTGCCAGCGTTGTTCGTATGTGTGGAACATGCTGGGAGATCATAAGGTACATATGTATCTTACAGTTCAAGAGGCCAGGTCTCGGCATGACACTTGCAAGGTGTACATCGTACGAAGATGCCATTGTTCAGACTAAGAACGAACGAGTCTGATGGGGAAAAGGGGGAGAGAAGAGATGAGAAGAGAAATGATTGGATCTTGTTCTGTTCTGTTTTATTTTGTTTTGTTTTGTTTTGTTTTGTTCTCTTTTATTTCATTTTATTTTCCTTTATATGCTTCATTCGGCTTTTGCTCATCGGCTTTCATCTCGTCTCGTCGCCTTTTCCGTTTCTTCATTGCTTGACTTGACTCGAGTGCCGAGAAGGGGACCCCACATTGGCCCGAGATATGCCTCCCGACGCGGATGCAATTCCGCTCTGGCTTTGTATTCTACGCGCATTTCTAAGGTTCTTGTTGTGGAACGACTATGAATATGGAAATATGTAGTAACTATGTACATATTAAGTAACTAGTGGGTATTGTAGTAAAGAGTAACGGCTTGGGGGAAAGGTTATGCTTATTTGGACAAGTGTATGTTCGTTCACCAGTTCTCCCACTTGACTTAATACGTAGTAGATGATTAAATATTAATTACAAGCCGAATGTGTCATGTCTAGTTACCGCTTTCTAATTAATTACTCTACTCGTCTTTTCGCCTCCCATCTCCCATCTCGCCTCTCTTTGCCCCAGTATCCACCATTCATCTTTGTGTCCGAGTTCTACAACTACACGCCCTTTCATCAAGACCCATAATATTATGTCCTTTTCCCTTCCCTGCCCCTTGTAAGTTCATGTACTTGTCCATGTATCTTCCCCATGGCTTCGCCTGATAAGCTACAGTTCCAGTTCCAGTCCAGTTCAAGCTAAAACTGACTACCTAGTACAAGTACTTCGATCAGCTCGTCCATTGTTACCCCTTGGGCAGTTCCATGCGCCCTTTCGCTACTTGTGAGGAGAAAGGGAAAATCATTCTAAAACCAGGATTATTTGTATCGGCCATGTCGATAAGCCGCTGATCACCTGTTCTGTCGAGTCTTGAGGTGTCAGATTGGAGAATTTTCGGAATTTCTTCCTTTTCTACTCTCCATTCTCTATTCTCCCTTCTCTACTCTCCCTTCTCTTCTCTTCTCCTCTTCTCTCTTTCCTCCCAAGAAGTAATCATCTTTCCATGAGGAGGAATCGTCTGCATGAGCGTGAATGGATCCCGCCTACGAATTCACGATTTACGACCTGTGAGAACAAACGTACCTCTCTGTGGATCTGTGGATAAGAACACACACAGAGAATGAAAGCAACATAAGTATTAGCAACTTAATAATTGTTTCTCATCGCTCACCCGAAAGAGAAATGGATGTCCCTCATTCCATCGCTCGCGATGAGCAGATGGAGACCTCCAACCACGAATCCATCATGGCAGCGGCCATACGCAAATCTTCTACTCGGGAAGAAGATCCCACACGAGAACACACACCCTCAATCGCCAGCAGTGAATCGTCACATAGTAACCATTCCGATCCCCTCGCACCGCTCGAAAATGCAATGACCACCGAGCTCCATATAGAAGCTGAGCAGATGCACCAGCCCTATCTGACGAGAACCGGCACGAGTATAGGCACGACCGGCTCTCGACTACCCGATTATGAGGTCGATTTCGTCGAGGGCGATCCCGAAAACCCAAAGAATTGGCCGCTGTGGTACCGCGGTATGACAATTGGCTTCATGTCTTTCTCCACTTGGACGACGGTCCTGTACAGTACGTCTTATACCAGTGGCATGCCCGGTATGATGGAGGAGTTCCATGAGACGAATAAACCCATTGTCACTCTTGGAGTCACCACATATCTTCTTGGCTTGGCCTGTGGATCTCTCGTCCTGGCGCCCTTTTCGGAACTGTTCGGCCGTCGCCCAGTATATCTCTTCAGCATGCTGATCTTCATGATTCTCATTTTGCCCTGCGCTCTTGCAAACAGTCTGTATTCCATCATTATCGTCCGCTTTTTCGGTGCCTTGGCTGGATCGGCTATGATTTCGAATGCTCCTGGTACGGTCAACGATATTTCTACCGATCAATACCGTGCTCTGGCTTTCTCCATATGGTCCATTGGGCCGATGAATGGGCCAGTCACAGGCCCAGTAATTGGAGGCTTTGTATATCAATATCTGGGGTGGAGATGGACAAATTGGCTAGTGATGATTCTCGCTGCTGTATCGTGGTTCATGACAGCGAGTTTGAAGGAGACATATGCGCCAGTTATTCTGAAGAAGAAGGCAGCGAGACTGCGCAAGGAGACAGGTGATGACAGATGGTGGTCGAGATACGACGACAAAGCGTCAGCTTGGGAGATCTTGAAAATCAATCTGAGCCGCCCTTTCGTATTGACGCTCACAGAACCAATCCTGTGGTTCTGGGATTTATATATTGGTGTGATCTACGGCATCTTATATCTTTGCTTCGTTGCTTATCCAGTAAGCCTTGCCACCTGCTTAATCCGCCTGTAACACCCCACCTTCGCCTCCCCTTGCTGACACCTTCACAGATCATCTTCACCGAAACCCGTGGCTGGACACCCGGCTTCTCGGGCCTTGCATTCTGCGGCATAGGCCTGGGCGCCGTGCTCTCCATCGCCTTGGAACCCGTCTTCCGCAAACTCATCAACTCACACAAAGTCGACCCCGAGACCGGCAAAGTGCCGCCCGAGGCCTCGGTCTCGGTCATCTGCATCGCAGCCATCGCGGCGCCCGTGGGCCAGCTGATCTTCGCGTGGACATCGACGCCCGTGCGCATCCACTGGATCTGGTCGATGCTCGCGGGCGTGCCGTTCGGCTTCGGCAACACGGCCATCTTCATCTACGCGTCCAACTACATCGCCGGCTCGTACGGCATCTACGCCGCCTCGGCGCTGGCCGGCAACTCCGTCATCCGCTCCCTCTTCGGCGGCACGCTGCCGCTCGCCGGCCCCACCATGTACGCCTCCCTCAACCCGCGCTGGGCCGGCACCCTGCTCGGCCTCCTCGAGGTCCTGCTCGTCCCCATCCCCTTCGTCTTCTACTACTACGGCGACCGCATCCGTCGCAAGAGCCCGCTTATTCGCCGCATGCGCGAGGACTTGGAGCGTAATGAGAAGAGGAATGAGCGTAGGGCTAGGAGGAATCTGCGTGCGAGTGAGAAGGTCGGTGCTGGGGGGGTGGATGAGGAGAAGGAGTTGGGGTCTAGTGTGCGGGATGGGGAGGAGGAGGATTTTAGTGGTGTTGTGGTGCAGACTGGGAAGGAATAAATGGGGATTCCGTGTAGACTATATTTTTAATAGACTTTTTTGTTTTGTTTTTGTTTCTGTTTCTGTTTTTGAAGAAGTTGACGTGTGCATGTACTGCGCTGCGCGAATCTAGCCTTGACTTTTTATAGTCTGCGGTCTCTGGGAATTAGAGTGAGGTATGTATCAGCTTCTGCTACAAGTCTGCTAATGTCGTTCATTAAGGTAGGTTCTAATCCCAATTCAACAAGCCAACCTCTTGACATAGTACCTTTACATCACTAGCACATACCACCCACGAAATGGTTCTACAGGATCCGCGAGGTACCGACGCTATCCAATATGTCTTTGTAAATTACAGTGGTGAGCACTCTTTGAAGGATCACGCTGGGAAGTGTGTAGTCTATCCCTTCACTCGCAACGAACAGCTTGCACTTGAGGCTCCAACGTGGGCATTCTAAGGGGTGGAATTAGCAGATGGCAATTCAAGAGTGACCAGGGCAACGAAACGGATCACGATGCATCGTGGCGTGAAATCATAGAAGATTACTACCTGTCATTCGCTAACAATTATTGACAGGGGATTCTCCTCCCGGGAAATACTACACAGAATAGAAATGTGCTCCTGAAATCGTTTACTACAGCTGCAGTATAATGCATACGCTACTTCTGCGCTTGTTTGACGAGGTCCGCCGCCTTCTCGGCCACCGCATATACCGTAGCCTGTATGCTCCCCAAAGGCAGCAGAGGGATGACACTCGCATCCACGACCCTCACATTACGAGTACCATACACAAGCAGCCTGTCACTGACCACGCCGCCGATACTCCGCGGCATCATAGCACACGTGCCAACGGAGGAGAATGCCGACGAGAGGCGCTCCTTGGCGGCCTCCTTTGCCGCGGCGAGGTCCTTGACGCTGCCGGCTGGTAGACGTCGTCCGCCCGGCTTGAGTTGGTTGCAGAAGGGCTCGGCCTCTGCGAACGTGGCGGTGAATTGCATCAGACGAGCGAGGACTTCCAGGTCTAGGGGGTGTGAAAGATATCGTGGGTCGAATATGGGATGCTTCTTGGGGTCGGGCGACCCGATGTGCACGTATCCGCGTGACAGAGGCCGGGGGATAATCGCCACGATGGTTATGAAATTGCCGGGCTCTTGCTTCCCGAAGAAGGTTGCCATGTCGACGCTCGGACCGGAGTTGACCTGCAAAGGAATATACATGTATGCGGCCGATGGCTCCTCTGGGTTGAAAATGATGTCTCTGGTGATTTTGTATTGTAGTTTCTTGGAAGGGAAATCTGGATATTCATCGGCGTGGAGATGCTCATCGACAATACTTTTGACTTGGTCATGAGGAACCTTGCCTTGGCCATCAGTCGGTACGGTGAAGCCCCAGCTCAAAGGAGTCCCGGCCAATGGGCCAGTGCCAGTGCTCTTATATAATTCCTCGATTGCCTGGAAGAAATGGGGGTTTGCGAAAAGGTCACCTGACCACATATCATCTCCAACTTCGAAGGATGTACTTGTCAAGGGGTGATCTTGAAAGTTCTCGCCAACGTTAGGATTATCGATGGTAACAGGGATGCCATGTTTTGTGAGAAGATCTTTACCGCCGATACCCGAGAGTTCCAAAATTTGTGGTGACTTGATTACACCGGCAGCCAAAATGACTTCAGACGTCGCGTTAACAGTAAAAAGTTCTCCGGAGCTGTTGATGAGTTCGACCCCTGTTGCCAAAACATCATCCTCCGCAATGGCTTCCAGAATGATTTTCTGTACGAAGCATTCCGTCCAAACGGTCAGATTTGCTCTTGCAGCGACGGCAGGCCCATAGTAAGCAGTTGCTGATGAGACGCGCTTACTTGTTTCCGGATCTATGGTGAGAGGACTGCGGAAAGCACCGATTCTCTGTCCTGATAGTCCATCTCCCGTAGAACAATGGCCGAGTTTCTGAAATGTTTGAGACCAAGCTTCGTTGAAGATGCTGTAATCAGCATTATATCCAATTCTCACGGGGCCACTCTTCCCATGCAAGTCCATGTCAAGTTCATCCCGATACAAATCATGAGTTTCAGCATCATCATCTGGGGCACAAAAGGTCTCGGCCTTGCGGTAGTACTCAGTCATATGATCAAAGTCCCAACCATCATTTCCAAGGGCCGTCCAAGCTCCAAAGTCTGCTCTAGATGAGTATAAAACTGCACCGAAGTTCATAGTCGATGAACCTCCAAGACCCTTGCCTCGAGGACAAGAGAAGGTCTTGCCATTCACATGTGACTTGAGATGAATTAGCTCATATGCCGTGTTACGTCTAGATTGATTTACCATACCTGGGGAACACTGGTAAAATCCCAATCGTGCTTGGGATCGCCGTATAGCGTGGTCAATAAGCCTGGCGTAGTAACGGCGTGATCGTCCATAGTATTGGCACCGGCTTCAATGACCAACACGGTCTTCAACGGGTCTTCGCTCAAGCGGGATGCCACAACCAGTCCTGACTGTCCACCACCGACAACCACATAATCGAAGGTCTTATTGGCAGCCATTTTGCTTGGTATTGATTTCTATGTGTTTTCCAAGCAGGATATCTTAATAGATCTTGGAATTTGTATCACGCGTGAATGGAGCGGACTTTCTCTGTCGCTTGAATAGTAAGCGATGAATCAGGGGCGCACTGACTTTCTCATCAGTTTTGTTGCTGTTCCAAGATTCTGCTCCGGAAGTCCGTTAAACTTTCCAAAGCCGGTCATGTAAAGTGGGACAGTTTTGCTGGTGATGCTGGGCTATACCCCAGAGCTCCCACATCTCGATACTCCGTGCTGTTTGCGTGTTCGAGCCGCGATGCAATGTCAATAGACGCACTCAGAGATTTCCCATCAAAGACGCCTGTATCTTGGAAGTGCTTTTCCTCCACGAATTTGCCTTTCTACTTCGTTCTCATACTTAGAATGTAACGCACGTGACGAGGGAAAACCAAGGGTCATTGGAGATAAACCCACATCTGGCGTTTCTTTAAGGTTTGACTGCTCAACTAATCCCAACTGGCAGACAGGGGTTGCGTGTCAGGGGCGAGACTCACCCGCATCGGTCGAGAACTGTACAGAGAGCGCCTAGAGCTTTAGTAACAGCGTCCATTGCATATACCAAGATATTCCCACGCATGAAGAACAGACTCTTATTTGCACTCCTCGACATGGTCTTTTGTTTAGAATCGTAGGAGAGATCTCCTGGACGAGCATGACATCAGTCATTCTCGATATCATCACCTGGAGGCGGTAAGACTGTTATCAACAGCCTTCTCTAGCTTGAGCATGATATCAGTCATTCTCAATATCATCACCTGGAGGCGGTAAGACTGTTATCAACAGCCTTCTCTAGCCTGAGTCTTTTGGCGCCTGAAGACTCGAAGCAACCATATACTTTCCATATAATTCAGCCAGGACGCCACCAGGTATTTGACGTACATCTGGTAAAGAGAATTCCCGACTCTTGAATCTACTCAGCGTCATTTCTCTGGTCCTCACCCATCCCGTCGTGCACATCAGTCCCTCTCCATAGCGGTCATCTGCCCAGAAAACCCCTTGAGCAATCGATCCAGACTCAAGCTCCTCAACGTCGCCATTGAAACTGCGCGAAAACTTCAACCCACGACGACTCAAGTTGGGCTACCCCTGTCAACGTCGAAGCCGGGCCAACCCGCCGCCATAGCCCGACACCGCCACGTGCCGAATTGCGGTTCCGGCGTCAAAGTTTATTGTGGAAACGATCGAATCCGGGAAGCCGATGGATTATCTCAATGCTGGGGGCAGGGATTGGCTGGATTTGTCGACGCAGAAGCTGAGTGACAGGAGTGGGGAGTGCGAGAATCGGGATGAGTCGCGTGCAGATGATTGTCACGTGGACACCGCGTTTGTTTGTACAAGTATTAGGTCTGTGTACTCTGGAGATATTGTGCATAAATCCATCAGAGCACTTATTTGAAATAAGTTGGTATATCTTGAATGCAGCTCATTCCAACTTTGGACAGGAGGTTAACACATCTTTTCAAGATGTTTTATAATGGTCGACTACCTATTTTATTATAAAAACATACCCCTATTTTATATTGATGATGATTCGATTTATAACAATTGTTTATATATGTCTAAATTTCTAAAATTTCATAGGTGGAGAAATCACTTTATATAAAACTATTATGACATTCCTTTAATAATGTTTTTTCAGCAATATCACCCTATAACAATTGAGACGCTATATAGCCTATACACTTGGTCACCAAAACACTAAAATATATAGATAGAGTCAAGTAAAATTAAAGATATTAATGTGCTTTTTTTGTGCTTGGAAGAAGTTGAAACAGTAGCTGCTTCTTGCTTAATACACCGCTTGATATTTACCTTTGTAAGATCGATAACGAAAGAAGCTATTGTTTTTACTATATTGTAAACTTAGGTGTAGAGGCTATGTAGTGTCTTCGTTGTTATAAAGTGAATATTATTTAACATTTACAAAGCAGTCGAAAAATATTGATGTTAACATGAGATCTACAGACAACTTAAATCATTGGTCGATAGATTGATTTGACAACTAACATTTCAAGTGTAACGAAGAAATCATTTAATAGCTGTCAACCTGAACAGCCAATAACTGTCTTCTATGACGGTCTAAAGTATTCTCATATTGACTCACATCCATTCATATATTTGAGTAGACTTCAGAGTAGATCCTGTTTCCTCTCTCCAATCAATTCAAAATTCCAAAACCCGCTGTACACATATTAGCCTTAAACACAAATCGAAGAGATGGGGTGTTGATTGTATTTTATGCTATATATTCAACATAGCATGGCTTTTCAATGACTAGAGTCTTCATATATAAAAATAGGAAACGAATTTGTTGATAGATGCATTTTCATGTAACTAAAACAAGAGTAATATTCACCAGTTGGGAATACAAAAACCCGCACATAAAACCACAAAATTCCTAAATATATACAAACTTGAAAATCCCAATCTATCCTAAGCGTCTTCTGAACACAAAATCTCAACATCCAATCCAAACACAACCGCCAAATCCCAGATTCCAGATCTAAGACAAGGTGTCGCCACCATTGCACATGGGGATAGGGTAAGTATCACCGGTACAAAGACCAATAGTACCAGTAACCCAGCTCAAGCTCCCGAAGCTCTGGCTGGTATACGAGTCAGCGGTGAAATCGGTGACCTCACCAGCGGCGCCGACACAGCCGATCTTGACGCTACCGGTATGTCTGGTGGTCTTGGGGTTGCTGACGACGACGCCGTACTTGCCAGCGGGGACGGTGAAGGTGTAGGCGGAGGCGTAGGTGGAGGTCCAGGTCTCGGAGTAGTTGATGCTGAGCGAGGCCGTGAGGAAGTCCTTGACGATGGTGAGGGTCTCGGTGGCGGTGACGCCGATGGTGTTGGCGATGGAGTAGCCCTCGGTGACGGCGACGGTGGCGGCGCCGTTGGTCGCGTGCAGCACCGAGGACATGGGCGTGTCCCAGTTGAGGAAGCTGGTGGTGTCGCCCATGGTCCAGATGGTCTCTGTGGAGCAGCGCTCGTGGACGCGCGATGGGCGCGTGGTGTTGGTGGACGTTGGTGTTGTCATGTTGAAGCCGATGTCCTTTGGCTTGGGGGATAGGTAGCCCAGAGAGGAGTTGCCGCTCGATAGCATCGCCTCGTAGGCTGGGCGCTTCATCACTTCTGTGCGGCCGTTGTCACCGAGAAGGAGGATGTCGTCGTGGGCGAGATTGCGTGGAACCATTGGCTTGGAGGGCGCGGCAATGGCGAGGGATGCTCCCAGGAGGAGGAGGACGTTGGTGCAATGCATGGCTGGTGGATTGTGAAGGTAGTGTCAAGTGTCAAGTGATGAGAAGATGAGTGGGACTTGATTGATGTGATGATGAGAGGATGATGTATTGATGATGGTATAGGATGGAGCCTCCTTTATAGATATCGAGGACATGTTGTCTTTGATTCTCTTGACTTATTCATCGTGATACTACACTCTGGTGCATTGACAACGTACGCACTTGCACCGCTCATTTTCCCGATGAGGTCGGCTGAGCACATTCGCAGATCTCGCAGCCAAGACTTGAGTACGAAAGCATGTATTCAAGCTTATGGAAATGCGAGAGATTGTGAGGGTGAAAATGCTCAAAATGCTCATGCTCACGACGATCTCAAACCGACATTGATACTTAGTTGGATGGTGCGAGTAAGAGAACCGCGTCGGGCCGAGAAGCGTATCGGAAGAAGAGTCGAGCACTTGTAACAGCCGCCAAGACGACGTTGGCCATTCAAGTTCCATCTGATCGTGGCTTGACAGCAGGACGTCATTTGCCGAAGGCTATGAATATGCCTATCTGTTTATCAGAAACATGCTCGGATCCTGCACTGATACACTGGATCCGAGGACGAGGATTAAGAAGTTGTTGATGTTGATCCATCGTGGATCCGTGGCGCTCAATGGCGCTCAATGGCGTTGAGTTCAACGTGGAGCGTGGCGGCAGTGGCGCTGAAGTATGGATGATCTGAGGTTGAAAGTACCTTTTTGGGCGCAGAAGGAGAGACATTGACCCCTGGAAATGGAAGAATGAACGAACAAATTGGCGAGGAAGGGAGTTTTTATTCTGGGCATTCTATGAATATGTGATGTTTGTAGTATTTATAAATGTGTACAATAAATACAATAAATACAATAAATACAATAAATACAACAAATACATACAAATCCGTCATGCTAATCAATAGTCACATGACCCCCCGCATCTTGCATCGTGACTATTGACAAGTATCACCATATCTTCTCTTGTTCACACAAAAACATTGTACTTACATCGTCCACGAAGGCCAACACCCAAGCATCCCAACGGTATGAGGCCAAGTCCAGTACAAAGGATGTATCCGGCAATGCATATTATGATATGAAGTACCGAATACCTCCCGAACCAGCCACGCCGGGATCATCCATCCCAGCGTTATTGCGCCAATAAATATGCAACGTCAAGTGGGCTATATACCCAGACCATAACGCTCTACAGCAACTATAACAACCTTATCAATGAAGTCTAATATATTCCACGGGTCCACGACGCCGTCATCAACTCCTCATTCGTTGTCTGTTCGTTTGACAGCTCCCTCTAGCATGGATCCCACGAGTCGTAGCATTCACCGACGCCGCGGATCTCTCTCCTTTACGCCAGTACTACAAGCCCCTTCCCCACACACAAGCAACAAGATCCCATCCCATCCCATCCCATCCCATCCCATCCCATCTCATCTCATCCCATCTCTTCCTATCTCATCCTCATCCTCATTCCACCGCCTTGGTCAGCAGCAAAGGGAGATGGGAGAAGAAAGAAGGGAGAAGAGAGAAGGGTTCACCAAGCACTCTATCCAAAGGCCGGCACTTGCCGACCTATAGTATGCGAGTGGAGAACCAACGTCTAAGGATAGGATTCTTTCATATGTACAACACATATCGTCCCACTCTGTCATCGCCTCGCACAAATCCGTCTGATTTCGCTGAATTCACAACGCCTTGAAACAAACTCAAAAGCTCGTATCTTGGAGACTATTCAGAGCGATGATGATCCCAATCTCTCTGCTGTGGTGCTGTTCGCTCCGAAGAAACGACGGCCTGTAGATGGCTGTGCGTTGCGAAAGTGCTGATACTCGCTCTTGATCTTGCTCTTGCTCTTACTCTTGCTCTTGCACGGTAGGTATATATTGAGAAAATCCCATGAAGATCCTCAAATCCATCAGCATCAACATCAACAGCCTCAAACCCTTCTCTTCTCTCCTCTTCTCGTTCCAACTACCACAGCCCATCCCAAAACTCCCACATACTTATTCCCAACGTCCGAATAATCATGCAGTTCACCTCCCTCACCATGCTTGCTGCCATTGCAGTCTCCAGGTACGACAGCTCACAACCACGCACCCAAGAAGCCAAACTAACATCACCACCAGCGTCCTCGCCGACCTGCACGTAGTAGGAATCTGCATCGACAAGACCGACGCCGGCGTAAGCTTTCCTCCCTCCTCCATTCCATTCCCACCTTTCCCTCTCATCCCTCCCCCTTCCCCTCCCCTCCCCTCCCCTCCTCTCCCCTCCCCACAACCCGTCCCACAAAAGCAAAGCTAACCCCCCCCCCAGGATGTCTACAACTCAGACGCAACAACTCAAGCCTGCACATGGTACCACAACCGCAACACGGGCGATGAGTGGTGGGATCAATGCCCGGACTGCGTGATGGTAAGACGACGCCCCGAAGCCGTGCCTGCATGCATGTCAGTTGAATCATCTTTATCTGACACACCACACAGACTGTCTCGAACGGATCACCCGTGTGCTCTTCGCCGGCGAAGCATATTGGTGGCGACGAGGTATGTTTTCCGGCTCCGCGTTCCGAGGCACAACTAATGGGTGGCAGCTTACTTACTACTGCAAATTGGCTGGCGCTGCTAACGGGCAGGCTTAGGCTTAGATGGTGAGGAGGATTTAGGGGGAGGTGTGAGGTGTGGGTTTTGGGTTTTGGAATGTGTGGCTGTGTAGATATTATGGGGTTCGCTGCGTATATATAGGAAGCTGGTTAGGCATGGAAATTGTTCTTCTGAGGGTCAAATGCACACTTGATTTCACTGATGAGTGAGCAAAATGTTTGGTTGAGGTCTAGAAGTACACGGATATTGGAGCGATTAGTGTACATAACGTCTCTGCAAACTGCCTTCGTATCACCACTCTGTCAATGCAAATGAATCTTCGCCATTCAATTCCCACGGAAGTCGAGGCTGAGAGCCGTTGTTGGGGACAACTCTAGCAACAATCTCAGACGCTGGAACCGTTCCTCCAGAACGCAGCGTCATCCACAGCAGCATTGCAAGCACTGACATACATGAATGGGTTGTTATGGGATCTACTGCTCTGCAATTCTGCCGAAACATTGAGGACTGTGGTTGTTTTACCACTTCCTGCAACACCCTCGAACATAAAATGCTTATGCAAATTCACTGGACCAACTCGAGCCAAAAGATCCTATTCGCGATGCATACCTTTCTGGCTTCCAGCTTCTCTACCAAGGATGTATCCTCGCAATGCTACTTTGTTAGGACCTTCCTCGCTCTGGAGCTCTGCAGCTGCTTGCACCTCATCTCTGAAAAGTTGGCGACTGCTGTAGGGTATGATCTTAACGTTGAATTTTGGACCTTTGGAAATAGCGTTTTGGATACCAGCTGCGTCAAGTCCTCCGAGCTGATAGCTCTTCACAACAGGGATGGCTGTAGTATCATAAGGACGATTTGTTGGGTGCCCAATGAAACGTACTTGACGGCCACGAGTGACGCGAAAACAAACCCAATTCTTTGGGCCAAGAACCTTATCTTTAGTTAGAACGGCATGCCAAATAGAACACTTAGTCGAGTCCGAGTCCTTTGCGTTTTGTTGTTGAGAGGCTGGAAACGGACGGTTATTACCCATCTGAGGGTTACGGAGTTTCAATAACGAATCGGGGTTAGATTGTTGACAAAAGCTGTCACTTTCCCAGTTGTTCATGCCCTCAAAATACGACTCGGCTTGTCGTGTTGATAGCCAAGCAATGACAGCGCAAATCCAAGCCGATGTTGCTGGAGTATGGTGATACACCCAGAAGGAATCAATTTTGATGCATCACCATGCAACGTTGACGTTGTGGAGATGTTGGCTGAATGAGAAGAGAAGAGCGGAGGTGAGTCGTGGAGTGGTGTTCAGAAAGAGAGACATGGAGGATGAAGGTTTAAGTGAAATGCGTGAGGAGGGAGGGAGTAGAGGATAGAGCACGTCAGGTGCCTGGTAGATAAACGAAAGTGAGCACTTGAGAAGTTGAACTACCTGCTATTCTCCTACGAACTGCGCAACACATCAAATCACAAATTCTGAATAGATAGAAGCAAAAACGATCTGCAGAGGAGAATTTCGTTATATCTTAGCTTTTTTATTCCAGCTCTACCATTTCGAAGGATGTCCTTTGGACTCAGTTGGGGACGGCCTTGCAATAAGCCTGCAGGTGTCTACCTTCGAATTTTGGTAAAAAGCACTCCCTCCACGTCAAATCGGCCAATCTATAAAACATAAGCAAGTCCATCATCAACATGGCCACTTGAAAATACCTGGTATCATCAAGCTTCAAATCGAATCTACGAAACAGAGCCGCAAAAGCGAGGTACAGCTCGCAATATGCCAAACTGAAGACTGGTTAGTCATGAACTCCAGGATGACATTGTAAAGCTTCACTTTTGACCGATGCATTGCCTGGGGCCTTTTGAAAACGCTACAAGCCAGTTGTCTAGGTTCTCCAAGTCATCTAGCCAGCGGTCTGGATTAAATTTTGCAGGATTGGGGAATATGCTCTCGGCGTTGTGGACGAATATTCCACTTATTCCAACAATTGTCTGTCCTGTGAGTACTTTCATACTGAATTGGGGATTTGAGACTTACACCTCCTGGAATATGCTTCCCAGAAATGACCGCTCCAGCTTCAGGAACAACTCTAATGAGAGGTGAAGCCACCCCTGGACTCACTCTTAAAGATTCCTTGATGACTGCCGTCTATTATGGTAAGAAACCGTCCATATCAGTAAGAGGAGGACCTACAAGGTACGGAAGCCGCTGCAAAGCATCGAACTTTGGTGCTTCACTCAAGACTGGCCAGTGTTGTCTCAGCTCCATTTTCAACCTCTCTAGCACTGGGGGATTCTCTAGGATATGAAAAGTGCCCAGCATCAACGTATTGCCGACGGTATCACTCCCACCAAACATCAAAGCCTGCGCCTCTTCATACAGACTCCCCTCCTCAATCTCACCATTCTTCTTATCTAAAAGCCGATGATAAATGATCTCATAGCCCTCAGCACTTAAACTGTCAGGATTGCCAACGACCTCCTTGACCTGCTTGCCAAGAATAGTATGCAGGTCAAACATTCCCACCATATCAGGGGACATCTTCCTAGCAAGCCACTCCGGCATGCCAAGAATGAGGTGCTGTACGAACTTGAAGTGCTTCCAGACCACGCGGGCTGGCAAGGAGGCTTCGAGGGCAATCACTATGGGAGCAGCAAACGAGGGCGCCATGAGGGCATTTACGGACCGTGCAAAGCAGAAGGAAGTTATGGTGTCGATAGTGAAGCAGCGCATGCCCAGAAATAGATCCGAGGAATTCCCTGCTTCGTCGTTTGCTTGCAGAACGGCACAGAGCTCGTCGACCTGCTTTGGTCAATTTGAGGGCAGCCGAGATCAAAGGGACTTACATTGCTTTGAACGAGACCTTCGAGGTTAAGGATTGCTCGGCGCGAGAAGAGGGGTGAGAGGATATCTCGTCGTTGCTTGGCTTCTGCGTATGTCAGGAAACCAAACGAAGATCTGTCTTCTCCAAAACTTTCGTATAGGACTTTCTCCTTGTTCCAACGATTTTTGGAGTTGTAGATATCGTGGTATGCATTTGGGTTTGAGAAGTGCAACTGTATATTGTCAACTTTGGTTGGAGACAGGTGATTCTATCCAGAATAACCTCATTGGGAGCTATACGGACGATCTCGCCGTATCTTGAATGCAGGTCGGCTAGGACATCTACCATGGAATGCTGCCGGATCACTTCATGGTAAGTTTGATACCACAAAGTTATTGCTGCAGCTTTGGGGCCTGGAAATCCAGAGAGTGGATGAAAGAAGTAATTGTGAATTCCCTCGCTGATCCTCTTAAGAAGGAACATAATGATGAGACTCCATGCTATTGTCGCTGCATCTAGTGCTAGGACCATGACGACTATTTGATGCGGCTTTTGTAGGGAAAAGCGAAAATGAACGAGCAAGAGATAGAGGAATATCAAAAAAGTGATGAATTCGAAAAAGTTATTGGGAGGCAGTACACATGAGATTATTGATAATGACTGTTACTGTCTCGGGCGAGATATACATGCATGCATGTACAAGTAGCCATACCCCGCCCGAAGCTGTACCTTGACAAGGATAGCTACCAATCATATTATTTGCGAACCCTGTCTCTTTCTCAACAGTATAGCTTCTAATCTCGCCCGATCAGACTAGGTTGCAATTTCTGAGATACTCACAAGTTAAATGATTACCTCCGTTTTCAGTCCAGAAAGCTCTGTAGAGAACTGCTGATCTATATGCCATATATGTCATGAAATCTATAAAGAAAACATGATTTCCACATTTGCAGACATATTACCTGGCTATTTGATACATTCTCCTTCAAGGTATATCCTTCAAGATAAAATCTCGAAATTAAAGGAGTTTATAAGCATCGTATGCAACTAGAAACTGTCAGCTTCACTCTCAAGCAAATCTAAACTCGCTGCTCACCATATTTCCCGTCAATACCCCCAGAGCCCGTCGAGCCCGTCAAACCAGCAACCCACATCCCATAATTCAGATCATAATACCTCGGATCCCCGGTCTCGAGCTTGATAAACAGCCTCCATGTATCAGTGACCCACCCACTGGTCCTGATAAGAATATAAGCTGGCTCCTCATCGTCCGTCTTGAGCAAATAGTTAGTCTCCAACCAAGTCGGCCCCGTTCCATTTTCCGTCTTGATATTGGCATCTTGCCCACCAGGCTGCGAGAAACATCCGTAAGCATCTCTCCGAAAAGCCGTCGGGGAGGGCACTTACAATGATCGTTCCGCTCGTGCCGTTGTTCCATTTGGAGCACCACGTCCCGCCAGAGAAGCTGATCCACGACCGCTTGCCCCATGGGCCGAGGCCCACGTCGAGAGTCGGGTTCAGTGGCACATACACGTGGAAATCGAATTCGAAGCCGAGGCTGGGGAAGCTGGTGGAGTCGGGTGCGGCGGAGCAGGATGTGTTCGAGGTGGCGGAGACGATGAGGGCGGAGGCCAGAGTAGCGAGCAGAGAGAGCTTCATGGTGGTGGATTTGAAACGGTGCCCCTAACTGGAGAATGGAATTCTGTGTGGATGCAAAGACTGGAAAGATTTACCTGCTTATATACAAATCCTATGCCGGGTGGTCGAGACTCGTGCGATTAGTACATCGTTTCCCCGCGATATATCAGCTCCGATATTCTAGTCGGGAGGCCAGTGTAAGTATGCAAGACATACTATCCACGATTCCGGGAAAACTTTAATGGAACGCAATCATTGTTTCTGGTAATGTGATGACTTCCCCGAATTGAGGGAGTATGCTTTAAAGGTCGGAGTATCTTTTCGGAGTTCTGTCGAGGGAAACTCAACCGACACAGCAAGTTGCGAGGATAAGGTTGAGCTTGGCGACACCATACAGGATCTTGCGGAAAGTTACTCATCCAGCGAATTGGCTCCTTGGAAAGTGCGGAGACTGTCTGAATTATTCATACTTATTAGTTAGCTTTGGTGAGCAATATGATGACGATCACTACCAGCCGAGAGCCTCGGGATTAAGTTGGTTGCCGACGCTTGACGGCCCGATGGCTGAACCGATGATGAGTAGAGAAGAGAGTCGAGACCTTGCTGTGTTGGTGCTAGTTGTCGGTGGTGAGTGCTGTTGAGGTATTGGCGGGACAAGAAGAAATAGAGACGAGAATCAAACACATAAGCATGAGATATGTAGACTGTTTATAAGTATATAAGTAGTACGGACGTTGTAAGTAAATGTGATTCAATGACACTTTATGTAGTATGTCCTCAGAAGCCTATTCAGTTACTGTCTCTGTTCCTGTATCATCTTCTTGATAACCCTTTCAGCCTCCTTAGGTTCCACCCTTCCCTTCTCACCATGCCTCATCATCTGGCCAACAAGAAACATAATCTTCCCCTTCTGCCCCTTAACGATCTGCTTGACAACCTTTGGGTCCAGCACACTCCTCGCCAGCTCGACATACTCATCTTCACTGAGCGGGTTGAGCCACAAGCCCTCTTCTTCAATCATATCCTTTACCTCTCTGGTAGTTCCCTTCAAAGCATCTTCAAACACAGTTGCCAGGAGTTTCTTCGCCGAACGGCCAGTGATGCGTTTCTCATGAAGATAGGAAATCAATTCCGCAACGCTTCGTGCGGGGACGATGCAAGTGCCCGAAGGGAAGAGTTCCTCGGGTGCATCGCGGGAAAGACCACCGAGTTCGTGAAGGACCCAATTGCTACTGATACTTCCCCATTTCTTGTTCGCATTATCGCTTGGGTTGAGTTCAGCGATAATGTCAATGACTTCGTAAAAATACTCGGCTCGCGCACCGTCATTGAGCGACACCAGAGACATGGCGTCTTTCAGTGTGAGACGATATTCTTCCGTCAGGATCCGAAGCTCTGCGTCCGGCAAAACACCCATGTGGGAGTTTAGATGCTCGATGAGATCTTCGCCGATGATCACGGGTGCTAGATCCGGATCAGGCATGTATCTGTAATCCACCTCGCCCTCTTTCCCACGGAGTCTGGTTGTCTCGGAACTCCCTATTGCCCAGCCACGAGTCTCTCCTGCAACGGTACCCCCAGCTTCCAACACATCAATTTGACGATCCCGTTCGGCGATGATGGCGTCTTTGACAGCCCTGAAACTGCTCAAATTTTTTATCTCAGTGCGTTGTCCCAAGCCCTTCACCCCAGCATATTCTCCACTGCCCTCCTCATTGCGTCTTTTCACAGATACGTTTACATCTGCTCTCAATCCACCAGATTCCATGCCGAGCACGCAGGCATCAACCGCGTTCAACAGAACCTGGATCTTTTTAACCAGTGCGGCAGCTGTTGCCGGATGATGGATCTGCGGCAGTGTAATGATTTCGATCAATGGTAGTCCCACACGATTGAAATCGAGTAAATGAACGTTTCCCGGCTGCGCAATGGTCTTAGCAGTGTCTTGCTCCATCTGCACCTGCTTAATCCCTATACTGATCTTGTCCCCATCCTCTTTTGCTATGCCATCATCTCTGTACAAAGTAATATGGCCGTCCTTGGCGAATGGTTCGTAGTATTGTGTGATTTGATACCCGGATGGTTGATCCCAATGAAAGTAATGTTTCCGATCGAATTTCGACGTTCGTTGTATGTCACAGTTGAGAGCCAACGCAGCTCGCAGCGCAGGAATTAGAGTCTCTTTCTGGAACTGCGGCTGTGAACCGGGCATAGCAAGGTCGAAGAGAGCAACATGAGTGTTTGGCAGGTCATTGATAGTCGACGCAGCGGCCGAGAAGAGTTTTCGAGCTGTGTTTAATTGAGCATGGATTTCAATGCCGACGGTCAGTTCCCAGTTTTTGAGTCGTGCATCACGAGCACTTTTCTTCAAGCTCTTTGTGGGATCAGCCTTGCGCCTTTTCGCTTCGTCTTTCAGCTGCTTGCGAAAGGGAATGCTTTGATCTGCGGCTGGTGATTCGGTTTGCAAGCTTCGCATCAATTGGCGGGCATGTTGAGCTTGAGCTGTGAATCCTGCTGGTCGGCTTATCAGACGCAGACAAGCAGGGCTGCGCATTCGGCCTCTGAGAAGGTAATCTCGTAACGCCGCTGATGGAATATGGGCCATGTTCGCAGTCAGGGTAGATGAAGTGTCGAGCTGTTCTGACAAATGAGGTCCACAGTAGTTATATGAGCTATCGCAGGCCCTTCAATCGCAGGCCTTCAATCGCAGCTGTTGCGCCGTAAAGGTGCGGAAAATGAGTTGCAGAGCAATGTTGATTCGAGGAAGTCGGTTGTTCGTGACATAGATGCACCAGATATGCAGATGCTGATGCGCGCAGATGAGGGGACAGGGTAAAACCCACCCACAACAGTCGGGCGCTGAATGATGAAGATGTGTTGCCTCTGTATTGGCCGTGATGAGCAGCAATGCAAAGTAAGAATCCGACTTGAGTTATACAAATATATCCGAGTGATCCCCCTCACTTCGTCATTCGTGGACGACAATTAGTTATGACTTGCTTGACCTCACCTGACCTGCGCTCTTGAGCCGTCGACAGAGTAGAGCAGAGCAGAGCAGTGCAGTGCAGTGCGCAGTGAATCCGAGGCCGCATCTGAATGCTGTGCACAACATCACATCGCATCACGGAGACAAGCCCGACAACAAATGCTTGATCTTCTCGAACTGTTGAATTCAAAGGAGCCTCATCACCCAATTTGTCCTTATTCCTTGAGCTGGTATCGAGGTGGAAGAGTCAAAGGTCCTACATAATTCTCTTCTCATCATCCTCACAACTCTCTCCACTAGAGCCGTAATCCCTCCGCCGATCGTTTCTACCCGACGACACCCTTCCACCCAGGAACCACTGAGACGACCTTGATACAAAGATCCCCCATATAAGCAGGTAAGTCGTAAGCACCCAATATCTACCCTCCATACTTCAAAAAGGACGAATCGATCGCCAAATGGCCTTCAAAGTCCTCGAAGACAAATCCAATTCTTACAAGTCATGACTATCAGGCCTCAATGGCGCCTAAGTACGCTCCTCCGTCAGTTGAGCCGATATTGGAGACATCGGAAGACGACGAATCAAGGGATGGCTATCGAGATGCGGGTCATGAGCACACACAACCTGCACGCTCAGACAGAGGAACTTCATCACAATCCCGCGCAGATATGAAAGACAGAAATCGGCGAAAAAGCCATAAGGGAACGCCAAGTGTCAGTTCCAGCAAAAATGGAAATGGAAAGTCCAAGGTTAAAGTGAATTCAAGACGGAGAAGACATCTTGTTGAATCATCCAGTGTGTCTAGGCCCGGAAGGAGAAAACATCATCGTGGAATTTCAAGAAGTCCCTCCCCTTCTTTATCGTCCTCTTCAGATGAGGAAGAACAGGTTGAAGACCATCAGGCTGTTCTGGCTGCAGCAAGAAACAAGTTGACTTCTCCATCCGCGCTATCAGCTTCAACTACATTGACGACGGCTACCAATACTTCTTCGGGATCAAGTGGGAGTAATTCAACCATAACTCAAGCATCAATGTCCAAATCCAGCTCCAAGCAATCCAGTACAACTTCAAAATCATCGGCCCCACCTGGTGAGTGTATAAAACTTTTTATAAGGCTTCAATTGAAGTCATGCGGAGGTTTGGACTTTACTGATTAACATCAAGTTCCCGAGAAACCAGATGTATTCTCCTATATGGAGCAAGATTCAGATCAACATCCTATAGACGCCACTCCTTTGCTCACCCGGACCTCCTATCCTGCAATCCCTGGTTCCTTCTCCTCCTCCATGACCACGCTCTTCAACTTCTCCAACTCCTCGGAGCACACCAATGATCAAGAGACCGACCGCAGCAGCAGTCCGGATCGTCTCTCACAAAACACCTCAACCTCCCCATCCTCCACAGCCAGCAAACTCGACACACAAATCCCCGTCGCTGTACGCCTAGAAAACCCCAGCGGTGCCCAGACCTTCGCCCAACCAGCCCCCATCAGCACAGCACAAGCAACCTTCATCCCGCCCCCGGACGCCGGCTCACCCGCCCCAGCCCGCCAGCCGCCCTTCTCAGGCTACGACCTGCTCGCAACACAGCTCTCCAACTCGTCCATCTCGCCCATCTACCGCCGCTTCTCGAAGCTCAACCACCGCGTCCTCCTGCACCTCCAGGACGAAATTGTGGATCTGCAAGATCGTCTGCAGTACTGGGATGACCTGGACACGAACTACCGCACCATCATCGACGCCGAGCTGCGGCCGCACATCCAGCCTGCCACTCGACGCTCCGGGAGCACCCTCGAGTGGAATCGCACCGATCTCCTGAATCGCCTCGGCTATAAACTGCCGCAGTACAACGAGGCGCTCGCGTCTTTCTGTAAGGTAGCGTCGGCCTCGCAGGCGCCGGATGGCTTCGATGTCGAGACGTACAGAGCTTTCCTCGCCAGGGATAATCCGCTTGTTATGTCCGAGGCGTCGTTCCTTACCGAGAAGAATGATTTGGTGCTGCTGCGTGGAAAGGCTGGGAATGCGAATGGGCCATCGGATAGCAGCGGTCTTGATGTATTCCGAGGAGAGCGGTTGCGGATTTACGTTTCGGTTTTAGCTGCTGTGTTCCTGCATCTCTTGGCTTGGGGCTGCTTCTCTGGTACTTTCACGAGACTGCTCATCGGATCTTCTATGCTGATGGGCGTGTATACCCTTATAAGCAATCGTGCATGATTGATTCTTGTTTGGCGCTCGTTTTTGCTTCAATGCCGATTTTGTACTCTTCTTTTTTTTTCTTACTGCGAGACGTTGGCCATGGGTCGGGATGGGATGGGAAAAGGCCTTTACGATTAATGAGTTACGAATGTAGTATGTAGTATGATTTTTTATTACGACCGAGTAACGCATTGTTTAGATAGATGAATGTTTTGGAGATTTTCATTTATTGCACTACTTAGAATATTCTAGAGATCTTTTTGCACTACTTGGAATATTCTAAGTAGAGATCTTAATTTATTGTACTACTTGAAATGTTCTAGAGATCTTGATTTATTGTACTACTTGGAGCAATCAACCAAGCAGTGTCCAAGGACGACTATTCAAGATGCAAATCTGTGCTGTGGCAGTGCTTTATTGTCCTGGATGTCTAGAATATAATGACTTCCTCCGTTTCTCATTTGGATAGGTTGGCTGTATTAGACTTGCAAAACACTTCATTCTTTTGTTGCTTGCTATCAGCTTGCTGTTTATTTTAGTGCGCAAGGATATTATCATCTCTTGAGATTATATGCTGCTATTAATACATATTGTAAGATAATCACCACATGGATTAATAGCTGGCAGTACGAAAATGAAGGTGAATCTACCTTGCGTATAGCAGGTCTATTGAAGACACCATATTGTTGATTGTTTTGGGGGTAAATCTTTTATCTTCAAGTGTCAATTGTAGATATTGTGATCCATAATATTCTACACGACAAGTATGTTGTATACCTAAGTTAGCCTCTTGGGATTTAGTTCGTAATATAAAGCTCAACCCCACAATGGATACTAGGTTGTAGGAGATCCTTAGTTAGAATGTTTGGCTCCAAAAATCGCATATAATTGCGTCAACGGCCTCATGAGTTCACTATCATCATGTACCCCTATTACTTCTGGTAGCATTTATGAACATGTAATATTCTGTTATTGCACACTCTGAACGTCCAATGCAGAAAATTGTACCAAGACGTTGTTCAAATGTTAATATTTCATTTTGTCGCTGATAGACATTTGCTATCTGGTATAATAAGTAGATATTTCCTTTCCTTACCAATCCAATCCAATCCATCCCATCACATCCCATCACACCCCATCAATTTCCCACTCCGCAACTCTAAACAGCCACATCCATCAACCACTGCGCGACCTCTTTGGGCTGACTGGAGAACGGACAATGGCTCGCATATAGGCTTTTGTTCATATCAAACGAAGTCGGCTCTATGGACTGCGCAACATGAACCAGATTCTTTTGGCGATCGATATGGAAGGCGTTATCATTTTCTGTAAACAGGTATGCTGACGGGATATATTTCCAGGGCGCGCAAGAGACTTTGGCGCGCACAACGCAATATGACTGTGTGCTCATGGCGACGATGTGCTTCTCGGCGTCCTCCTCCGTCATATCGTTATAGAATATTTCTTTTGGATTGATGACCTCCATACTGTCATTCTGCAGAGTAGTTCATTAGCATCGAATTTCTCGGTCTCCTCCTTTCTAAATTGGATGGCTTACTTTAATATGCCACCATGGCAAATCCTGATGTCCGATATCATCAAAAAGACATTGTCCCTCCATGAGAGGAAATGATGCCAAATATGCCAGTCGTATCACCTTTGCGCCATTCTGACCTTCCTTGAATTTGCCCGTCGTCGCATCGATATAGTCCTTCAGCGCTTCTGAGACGGCCACGCTGCCGCAGCTGTGCATAACTATGACTATATTGCGTCCCTCCGATAATAGATCATCCAAGGCCGCCTTCACACCCGCGACATCTGGCCCGAAATCCGGCAACGGTGGATCGGCACCAACGGTCTCGAATATCACGTATTCATAGTCGTAGCCTTGTGCTGATAGAATCTTGCAAACGTTGCTATAGACAGTAGGTGAGTGCCATGCACCCGGAATGAGGAGAAATACTGGTTTGTCCATTGTGATAGTGGAATATGTGGATGAGAATCGGAGAGATATTCGATTGAAACGCAGTCGAGATCGAGATAAGTTCGGAGGCAGATCAGATATGGACAACACTGATAGAAGGGATGCTGATGAGTAGTAGAAACCAAGACAGAGAACTAGACTTCAAGATTGTAACTCCGGGCCAACAATGGCTTTTTAAAAAGAACGATTGATCGACTTCAAGAGAACGTCTGAAACAGCCATCGGAGGAGCTGTACTCTACCTTATCTGCCTATCAGGTGATGCCTACATGCGGAGTAAGGAACTGTGGATCGCAGCCTCTGAGTAGGTACTCTACGATGGCCACATCTCCCTCCCAAATAAGAAGTCGAATCTCACGATGATCTGTAAGTTAACCAATCGACCGATGTTCCCCGGTCAAGATATCTTCACCAAGCTCCTCTTGGAATCGTCCTACAGATGCTCGAACACGCTGAACAAGCACATAGAATGCACCAGCCTCGATCCTCGACCCGCATGCAGCTCAGGGGTCCTGCAAACGAGAGAACCGGTATGTCTCGTTCAAGACTACTCCGTCCCGACTGTCGGTCCTGGGGCTCACAGTCCCTCGAACCCAAACAAGCATCTTCCAAGTACGTGGCCGAGACACATGTACTCCGGGATCACGGCGACGTATCATGGCCTCAGAATCTCCCACATAGGGCTTAAGCGGTGCAAGGGAGGGGAACCTTAAATGCTTGCTCAGTTTGTGTACGCAGGCTGCTTCCTTCTTGGGACTTGGAAACTTGGGTTTGCTGAGCCGCTGTGCGTAGACGCCATACCGCATATTTGCAAGGGTTGAGGATCAAACAGATCAGACACCGACATAAGGCGAGGCAGAGTGCAGACGGGTTTGGTGTTGATGTTGGTTTTGCTGTTGGGTGGAAGAAGAGAGCATGAAAAGCTTCATGGCGGGGAAGTTAAGAGGCTTTTTCGCCGGCGGTTTGAAACTTTCGGGATACCAATGCTGAGTTTTGACGATAGTGCAGGGTCATGTTCATGAGCCCAACTGCTGACAACGGCAACTGTTTGCTCTTAGTTCGGCGTTTGCTAGACTAAGATGAAGCTTGGAGCACATCCAGGAAAGTTACAGTCACGGAGAGTGAAAGTTGGAAGAAGGATGGTGAGATCAAAGTCAAGGGTGGCTCGTACTATCTCTTCTATGCTAGACGTAAGCATTTCTCTCTGGAGCACTCCTTGGGTCTCTGATACTTTTTCAAGTGAGATCCATTGCTGACACTTCTACTTAGGTATCATACTCCGTACTGCGTACTCCACGATGCCTCATGGTTAAAATCTCAATCTCATATCTCATAAAACCTGATCCACTCTTCTTGATATTCTCTCCGAAGTCAATAACCCATATCTATATCTGTGGTACTCCATACCAACCTTCAAACAATCTACAATTTACAATCCGTCTCTCACCTCAATCAAAGCTGCAATCAAACATTGTTCTTCATCCGTCGCCTCGGCTTGACTAGACACACCTTAGGAGCCCGCTTGTCATGTCATCACTCCGCATGGACCAAAAGCCAAGCCGACCCCAGCGACAAAACAAACTTAAAACGGCTCCATCTCTTCATCTCTCTGTCTCTCCGTCAGTTCAAATCCAACTACGGCATCCCCATGTTGAGGTAGGTAGCTTAGGAGCCATCACGAACCGACCCGTGAACCAATGGTTCCAGAATAGGACAGAAAATTAAACACGTGATTCGATCCACTGGCATCTTATTGGTAAGGTGATGTCTTGCTCAGCTGGGCTTTTTCGTCCAGCATCTCTTGAATACAGGGTGCAGCGATCGGATCATCTGTACAATTTGTAAGTCGGTATGTCCTCAGGCTTCGGAGCCGTTGACATGTTGCTCCGAGGGACTTTGATCTCAGCAAGTCCGGTGAACAGGAATCAAGACAGATCTGAAATATCGGACATAAGTCTAAAATGGATGAATTTCGACGGATTTTACAGCACAAAGTCCCTAAGTTATGTATATATTCCGAGTGAAGCAAGGGACACATGGTCCAAGGCTTGCACTTTATTAAGATCAGTCCCAGTATGAAGCGATGATGAAACTATCATGTCCTATGGAAACTGTTTAGAGTGGATGGCGTATACCGGTTGTTAAGCGTTTTGTTGGCGTCAAGTTGAGCTTCCTTTCATCGAGCTCACAACTCTCATTCACTACATTCGTGTCTTCGTATTTTATTACACCAACACAACTAACCTACACCAGCTATTCATAGCTATAGCTGAAGAACTATTGATGCAGTATCAGATTTTACAACCCGGCAGTTCAGCTGGGCTTGTATGATACAGTGAATGAGTGACTAAGTATGTTCATGGTCGGCGACTACTTTACAGAGCCGCGCAGTATTACATACGAGGATAAGACGCTTCGGACCGATGGAAGACCCTAGGTAATGTAGGGATAATATATTAATTAATCCAACCCAATGGGTCAAGATGTACTGTAGTATTGCGTGTATCTGGAGTATGGGGGTCGCCTAGAACAAAAGTAATGGGATACGTATTCTTTGTAGCATCGGAAAGCATCGCTCGGAGATATATAATCCCTTCATAAAAAAATAATACATATTGCGATCACAATTTCGAATTCGGTCTCTTGGACTGTGATCGTTAGAAGTTGCATGCTTATGGGATCTAACAATAATAGATAATCCAGTGTTTCTCCATCTTGAGCTGGAAGGGTCAGTATACCTCAGGAAGTTGACAATGATCGTCGTTATATGAACAGAGTACAAGCGCATCAGAATGAGAATGAGAAGTACCATCTTCCCCGGTAGCAGGTCCTCGACGTTAAACTCCTTAGATCAAAGTCATACAGTATTTGTGTTGATTTCAGTCATTTTTATTATTTGAGATTGGTACCCGTTCTATTATTATAAAAAACCTTACATTCGCCGACCAATTCTGGGCTCATGTTTGTATATGTGTATACGTCCGCAAGTTGATCAATTCGACGATTTGATGTTGAAAGTTGAATCATGTCTCAAGAGCGTCATCTTGTTGCAAATCGCAAGAGAAGCGGGTCAAGACAATACAGAGAGTCTAAGATGTGACCTTCAGGAACACTTCCGTATTAGGGTTATTCATTAGATCGTGTAGTTTAAGCATTTATAATATGCAAACCGAAAGATCGAATTTTCTGTGGCATAATCTGTACAAATCACAAGTTATTCGACTCTACACAAATCCGCCGTTATTCACAACCCCAATTCCAACGAAACCACTGACGTCTTGCCCGCAGCAGCCTCGCCCAGCCTCGCTGACCAGCGACCTCCATCATCAACAATTTACCTACAATTCATCCATTACCTATCTGGCGATCTTCTTCACCACCACACATAATCACAATGCCCTCCCCCTCACAAGAACCCTCATCACGGCGCCGTCCCCGCTCTAGATCCCCCTCCTCCGAAGACCACCCCCGTCACCGCCAACGATCCCGCTCCCACGACGCAGAGCGCACCCGACGACACGAGAAATCCTCACGGCGCGACCCCCGCGACCACGAAAGAAGCCGCCGACGCCGCTCGCCGAGCCCTCGCACGCGCGAAGAGCCAAGTCGCCACCGCCGACGGACATCCCGCGAGCGCGGGCCGCGAGTCAAGCGCGAGCCCGCGTCCGAGTCCGAGTTCGAAGAGAAGGAGAAGGTGAAGGGCATGGACAAGGAGAAGGACAGGGGCTCGCTGCGCAAGGCCACAGGGCCACTGCCGTCGCAGCAGGCGGCCTTCTCCGCGGGCGACGTCGCGCTCGCGCCCACCGACCAGGCCGTCGAGAAGCAGCGGCCGAATTTCCAGGCCACCGGGGCGCTGGCGGCCGCGAGCAACAGCGTGGCGCGGGCGGACGGCGGCACGATCGTGCTGAAATACCACGAGCCGGGCGAGGCGAGGAAGGCGGCGGCGAAGGAGGCGTGGAAGCTGTTTGTGTTCAAGGGGAGTTCGATCGTCGAGACGGTTGAGCTCGCGGGGCGCAGTTGCTGGCTCGTTGGGAAGGAGAGGGCCGTGGTGGACTTGGTGGCGGAGCATCCGAGTGTCAGTCGGCAGCATGCTGTCATTCAGTTTCGCTTTGTGGAGCGGCGGAATGAGTTTGGGGATCGCTTGGGGAGGGTGCGGCCGTATTTGATTGATTTGGAGAGTGGGAATGGGACGTTGCTGAATGGGGACAGGGTTGAGGCTGCTCGGTATTTGGAGTTGAGGGATAAGGATGTTTTGAAGTTTGGGCATAGTACGAGGGAATATGTGCTTATGTTACCTCCGAAGTAGATGATGAATGAGATTTGAAAGGAAGGGTGAGACGTGTTGGAGGTTCTGAGAGTGAATTGAATTCCAAGTGTTTATGAGGAAGGAAATTGTGCTTTAATAATTGATGAGGTTTTCTTTGATCAGCTACCTGAGTAGTGTCGATCGAAGAATCGAAGCAATTGGACAATATCTATATCATGAATGCAATTTTCAACGAAAGGTCTATACTTGTTAGTGAATGATTGAAGTGTTGAAATCGGTACTATTCAGCTATCATATCAAATCCCCCCATTGAACATTTCGATTAGCAATCGAACTACAATCCCAGACGTTATGTGCTAGTTCAGAAAATTCAAGAGACGATCAGGATATCTATTATCCTTCAAAGTAGACTCTTTTAAAACAAGCCCAAGATGAAAAATGTGTCAGCACAATCTCTTACAGTTTCCAAGAGATGTCAACGTAAACGGTCAATCACCGTCTTCTATGACAGTCCGTAATGGAAAAAAGGACTGTAATAGGAAAAAGAACCCCTTTATGTATTTATGTGGACTGCAGAGTAGATGCTGCTTCCTCTCTTAATCAATTCAACCATTTATAATTCGCTGCAATATACATTGTAGCAAGATAAGAAGGAGGTTCGATTTTGTTTTGTTAGAGCTATGAGTGCAATAGGTCAGATGGAGTATAGTATAATAAAAAATATCTTACCTAGGTGTATAACAGGTGTTGAGAATAGGATTATTTCGATTTACTTGTTCGATGTTATATTTTATATGCAATTCTTATATCAGTTCACGAATTGGAAAGTTGGCTAGTGATACAGTTAATTGTTGATGTATGACATACTGTTTGGATAGTTATAATTATGTATTCATGCTTGTCTATGCTTGACCGAGTACTTATTAATTTCAAGTGAAGGGGGGGATATTAAGTGTGCTACTAGCATTGGATCTTTTATACCTTTTGTCTATTCTATTTTATTGAAAAAGATTCACAACGTTTCTTTTTAGAAGTTTTATAGCAAGGTATGTTCTTATTTAACCAGATAATTTGGTTTTCAACAGGCTATAAAATGATTATGTCACACGAACCTCTTATATCCATGGTATAATTACACCAATGTCTAAAGTAGTCGATCGAACTTATATTATCTAATAAAGATAGTTTTGTGTTAACGTTATTGTTCAATATTAGATGCTTAGAATACAAGCTTTATAACGAGTGAACAAGATAACTTATTGGGAGTTGTAGAATCATTCAATACCCTTCCTAAGTTTATTAAATTCCCTGTATCTATGCTCCTACCTAGATACCTCATTCTAGCTTATTATCCCTCTCTACAAGTGTCATTCCAAAGATACATTTCTATATTTCTTCTATCCTCTCCTTCTCTACTCCCCCTTCCCCCTACTCTCTTCTCCCCTTTCTCCCCCATCTCCTCCTCTCCCCTCCCATCAAACATCATCACAACTCATCCCCATCACGAGACCCAGCTTACATTATCCATTCGAGTATCACGGTACTCGTCACGAGCGAAATGGTGACTGGAAGGGGTTATTGATTGGAATTGAAGGTCGTGCAGTCATGCAGTGACGCAGTGAGAGTGATGTGTGTAACATTGTACAGATGCAAGATCTATCCGACCTCGTGTTGTCCGGGGGGTTTTTGATGCTTGTTGTTGAGGTGGTTGGTCACATTTCTATTTATTTTTTGTGGCTCTAGTTTCGCGGGGTTTACGAGTATGTATGAGTCTAGTTGTGTAATGTGAGGTATTATTGATGTCATTTTGATCACAAGGGATGTGGGGATTTATTCTTTTTGGGTACGGTTTTATTCTGTTGGCTTTGTTTTATTTATTTATTTATATCTTGATTTATGCTTGGGTTTATGTTGTTTTCTTTCATCTTGGTTGTCTACATTATATTATTTGTATTATTTGTATTATTTGTATTGTTTGTATTATCTATATTATTTACACAATTTATTACTTTATCACTTACAACACTATACAATTGTAGAACGTTGGAACATACTCACTTTCGATCTACAATCTATAATCTATAATCTATAATGTATAATCTACAATCAGCACTCCCATCAAGCTTTCTCCATTATTATTCACATCCACTTTAATTATAACTTCAACCGCATTGAGACAAAGTCACGATGACAGGTACAATGCAGTGCCGGTGTGCGCCCCTCCCGTTCGGCCCCCATTTGGCGATAAAGGATGTATTTTAATATGTAGCGAATAGATAGTAGCAATGAACGGCTTTACTTGTACATGACCCATGAGACATAGATCATTCGCCCAATAGAGAGATATCACTCTTCCTATATACATTTAAATATTATATACATACATATATATTTATATAATTATATTCATATATATATATATATATATATATACACTTACACCTACTCTCCTCTCATATATGTACATTCCACAGTCATAGTAACAGCCTCTCCCTCTCATCCTCTCTCTCATCCTTCCTCCGTCTTCATCAACAGATGCATTACTTACAAATGTTTCAAAAATAACTACTATAAGTGGAAGTATATACCTTACCGATGCAAGGCGACTCGCCAGAAGATCTACTCGGTCATGTCTTACCTTGCTCACCTTGCTCATCTAGACTGTCTCATCTCCAGTCGTCTCCACGAACATTTTCATCACCTCCATCACCACCACCACCACCGACATCATCGTCACATTCACAATCACAATCACAATCACAATCACTCTCACTTGATCCGTTGCGAAATGTCTCTCTTGTCGCCCTTTCTTTGATATCAAGCACCTGTGGCAACTGGCAACAGGCAACTGGCAACTGGCAACTGGCAACAGAACACCAATTACCTCACCTTATTGCACCCATGACTATTATCTAGGACGGAAACTGGGTACATCGTTACAGTACTGCCACTGCCACTGCTCGGCTGTTCTGCTTCATTCTGCTTTAACGGCTGTCGTTCTTGACCGGTACTTGTTCCATGTCCAACCAGTCGAAAAGAAGTCTTCTGCTCTATTACCCTCGGCCTTACTGACCGAAAATATTTCCCCCTCATGAACTCATATCATCATATCATCATATCATCATATCATCATATCCTCATATCCTCATAACCTGAGAGGTAGCCTGTCTCGGAAAGCCTTGTGAATCATACCTGGGTACCTAGGTAGGACGACGGTGTACGCTTGAAGATCTCCTTCACCGAGCGCCTGCCTATTGGTCATGCACTGCCTCGCAAAGTAGTCATAGGCACATCTGCATGCTACCTGGCTACCTATATATACATAGATATATAAGAGATCGCCATCTTTGGCCTCCCCTTACCTTCACCTTCACCTTTACTTCCATCTCTCAGATAATCAAGGAGAGTAGAATGAAGTGCTCTACCATATAGGCAATATGGTAAGTCAAATTTTATCAATGTCTCGCTGAAATAAAATGCCTCTGACTATCGGACCAAGTACTGACATGCACAGGGCACTTCAATATCTCCCTCCGAGATAAGACGCTTCGAGGTCACCGAGGTCTATACCCACCCCGAAGCCAAAGTCGACATCATCCTCGTGCATGGCCTCAACGGTCACCCGCAGAAGACATGGACGGCGAAGAATGGCACCTTTTGGCCAACGGACCTGCTACCTGTGACGCTGAAGTCTGCAAAGGCGAGGATATTAGTGTATGGGTACAACGCGGATGTATATGCTTTTGGTAATGATAAGAGTGCCAGCTCCGATATGATCCATCAGCATGCCCAGACTATGGTGACGAATTTGTCGCTGGAGAGGAAAAGTGAGGAGAGGGCTGAGTGTCCGATTATTTGGGTTGTGCATAGTTTGGGGGGAATATTATTGAAGAGGGTGCGTTTTCATCTCATATCTCGTCCTTCATATTTACATTTCCATTTCCATCATATGGTCTATATGCTAATCATCACAGGCACTCGAACTGGCAAACGACCTCACCAGCAAAAGTAGCGATGATAACCGCTCCATATATGTTTCGACATTCGGAATCATCTTTCTCGGAACACCTCATACGGGTTCAGACCCCGCAAAATGGGGTCATATGCTTCAGTCAATGTGCGATGCCATGATTCCAAAGAAAGTCATGGACACAGAGCCCCATCTTGTTCGTACGCTGCGTTCCAACAACGAGGTCCTACAGAACATCAACCTGCATTTCCTCGATATCTATCAACGTTTCGAAATCAGCATGGTTCACGAGGCTGTCAAGACTGATCTCAAGGGTACCAGAGCTTTCATCGTTGAACAAGCATCTGCAAGTCCACAACTCCCCAATGTGAACTACTACGGCATTGAGGCGACCCATTCCGGTATGTGTAAATTTGAAAGCAAGGGTAGTCCGGGATATCTGAACGTCAGCACTACAATCAAAAGTTGGATCTTGGCCGCGCCACCGGTGATTGAGAGCAGATGGATGGATGAAGAGAGATACCGCACACAGCTCAAGGAGGTACAGGCAAAGGAGATATTAGGATTGTTTTCTGTAAGCCTACTTACCCACATCACACCTCCTTTGCGTTCCACTGTTTTAACGCGTATTTTTTATATCAGACTAATAGGCATCCGAATTAGCCCCGAAACCTGGACATACTTTCCTCAAAATCTCCTAACTCTCTATCAAGCAAAAGAACTCCCGGTACGTATTCTGCTTCAACATTCGCGTATTCACAGCCACGTGGAAATGAAAGGATAGAGCCTTCACGAGCAGCTCCTCGTCCCCATGAGTGGGAACTTGAAGAAGTGGAAGAGAAAGACGCCGAGATGGCGAACGCATAGCTTTTTTCTCTCGTGTCAAATATCACACTCTCAATTTGCAATATCAAGATCATGCTTCACGACCTAGTTAGAAATCCAATATACCTTCCTTTGTTTCATTCACCACATTACATCGCTACATAACTACACTCATGTTCCTCGGTGAGGCTTGCCAGGACAGTGCTGATGTACTTCTCCGTAGATATTCCCCTCCTCAAATCTGCAAACACCTCCCAAATCTCCACGATTCACTCCATAGCCTCCATTGCTCCCACTATCCCTTCCGATCCTCCATTCATTAAACCCCCCGCCTTTCGCCCCAACTCCGTCTTCGTCGGCCGAAAGTCAGAGCTCGCTCAGCTGCATAAATTACTCTTCGACCCGACACGTCGTGCCCAGGGAACCTCAGCAGTGTTGATACAGTCCCTCCCAGGCGGCGGCAAGACGCACCTGGCGCGCGAATATGTCTACGCTCACCTATCCGACTTTCCTGGTGGAATCTTCTGGGTGAGAGCAAAAAGTACCGAGCAGATGGCCGCCGGGTTTTGGGATATTGCGCGGAAGATAGCCTTGCATCCCAGTGAAGAGAACCTGCGCGATCCTCAGGGTTTCATTAAATCCGTCTTGGAATGGCTGGAGGCCACGCCCGGCTGGCTGCTTGTATTCGACGGCATCCACTTTGAGCATTCCGAGGGCTCAACAGGAATGGGTGCAAGACGCTTCATGCCAGATCGGCCAGACACGAGTGTTATCTACACCAGCACGGACAAGGGCGGTGCCGGCGACCACCACTTCATGAACCCAAAGACCATCCGTCTGCCGCTGCTGAGTGCCCGGGAGGCCAGGGCCCTTCTGCTCGCCGAGTTAGACAAGCAGCACACGGCCAGCCAGGACGAGCTCGTCCACGCCATGGAGCTCGTCCAGCACATGGGCTTCCTGCCCTTGGCCATTCACACCGTCGCCAAGCGCCTCAAGGCCACCGAGGAGCCGCTGGGCCGCTTTCTCAAGAGCTGGAAGAGCGAGCCGCGCCTGCGCGGCGTGTCGGCACTCGAGGCTGTCGTGCAGGATCTGAAGAGGGAGAAGGCCGTCGAGGGTCTGAATCTCATGCGTATTCTCTGCTTCTGGAGTCAGCATGTGCCCGTCGAGATGATCAGTCTGGGCCTCAGGAATGGCGGTGCCGAGGTCAAGGTCGAGACGTACGAGAGCGAGATGGGCACCGGCTTGAATAGCACGTTCAAGGTGCTGGTGCGCTTTGCCCTCGTCGAGAGGGATGTTGAAGACTTGTTGCCCCGCCATCATTCTCTGGCCAGCATCGATGGGAGGACGGCTAGTAGCTCGCAGAGTAGTCATGCCGGCTCGGGCTCGGGCTCGGGCTCGGCGAAGAGCGCGCGCATCAGAGATGCGTCTGAGAATCATGTCGATACCATCCGCTTCCACTCTGTCATCCAAGACTTCTGTATCGACTCTGTACGCGCTAACGGTGATTTGCCCATCTGGCTGTCCCGCTCCGTGCGCCTTTTCATAGCTAGTTTCGAGGCGGCTGATACGAGAATCAAGAGGCGCTCAAAGGGCGGTCTCGTTGAGGACTACAGGGCGTATGAGATCCACGGCGAGAGGCTGTTGGTGCATGTGCGGCATCTGGGGAAGCACGGTGGACGCGTTGAGGAGAGGGGGAAACTCGAGGGTATCCTGGGCATGGTGAAGGGGGAGATTGAGGCGAGGACCATGCGCAGTAGTCAGGAGATTGCTCGGGGCGAGGGCAGCAAGCAGATGAGTATCTTCGATCGCACAAGCTCCAGCTCGGATACTGGACCTGAGACGCCTGGTTTTGGGCACAATGTCTTGTGGGGGAAGGATGGCCAGCATGAGAGTCCGGACAGTATCAAAGACCATGATATCGAAGGCCGCGCGGGAATGTTCGACTGGCGCGGTCGCCTCCCCTCGGCAGACGACGAGATCAAGCTTCCTCTACGAACACATCACGACCCCGACCACAAACTCAAATTCCCAACGATGAAAATACCGACGGAGAACAAAGTCTACCCAACAGCCCCATCCTCCCACCAGAACTTCCCGCCCCTCCCTCTCCCCCAAGACGACAAGGGCTACGCAACCGACCACGAAGACCTCCCATCGCGCGCCCGTCCAGCCACAGAATCCCCCTCGGGCTCCTGGCACGTCGTCCCCCGCTCCCGGCCCCCCAGACCCGCCACATCATCACCCCACCCCGCTACCCATCCTCCAGCACGCGGTCCCATCTCCAGAACCACCATCAACGACCACCGCACGGTCCGCCACCTCAACACAAAGCGCTACCGCGACTCCGCCGGCGCCTGGCGCTCCATGGGCCCGGCGGCCGTCTACGACCCGCGCGTCGAGAACGCCCACGCCATCGGCTTCCTCGATATCGAGAGCGCCAGCGCGCCACGCGCCCCCTCCCGCGGTCGTCTGGCCGGCAGGCCCCTGTCCGGCCAGTCCATGGCCGAGGTCGCGCTGAGCACCATCTCCAAGGAGAGCCCGCCGCCGGCCAGGGGCGGTGGCGTTATTCATGACCGTAGGCCCAGTGCCGGGCGCAGTGCCCGCAGTGCGAGTCAGAGAGGTAGGTTGGGTGCTACGGCGACGTATGCCGCTGCTGTTGCTGTGGGCTCGGCTCAGGCGGCTGATATGCAGCGCGCGAGATCGGATGAGACGGGTGCTTGGAGGAGGCCGCTGTTGTCGCCGGCTGAGAAGAGCTTGAGGACTATTCCTACGCTGGGTAGTTTGGGGAATGAGGTGCGGGTCGGTGATCTGCGGCGTGGGGAGGGTGGACATATGAGCGATATCGATAGGGATAGGGACATGGAGACAAGCACGAATGCGGAAGAGCATATGAATAGTGATAGGGAGACTGCCAGAAATGCCTTCTACAACCTCCCCTACCCCGCCTCGGACGCAAGCATCAACCGCCTCTCTACCAGCCTCAGCCGCGATGACATCGCACACGGCCTACCCTATACCTATACTTCTGCCGCGCAGAGCCGCGACTATCTCGTGGGTCCCTATGACAGGTACGATGTGCGTGCAACCAGCCACGACCACCTCCCGCCCGCCAACGAGAACGCACCCCTTCCCCTCCCCCCCTCTCTCGGCGCCAGCTGGCAAGACGCGCGCGCCGCAAGCCTCGAGAACCTCGTGCAGGTGCCGCGCTATCCGCAGAGCCACAATATGCATGGCTATGCGCTGGGCTACGACACGCAGGCTCTCGACGCGCCCGCTATGGATGCAAGGTACGATGCACACTACCAGTCGCACTACTACCAACCTCCCATCTACAGCATCCCCACGCCCCCGCCGCAGCTCGCCCCTGTGATCGTCGAGAAGATCGCCTACGCGCCCATGCGCACGCGCAAGAGGGGCTTGCCGCCGGACTTTGTGAACGGCGTGGGCGGCAGGCCAACGTCTGCTGCGCCTTCGTTTGACGCTGCGTTCGTCGCGCCACCATCTACTGCGCCTGCGTCGTCGACGGGTTACGCCTCCCCGGCCTTCGCGCCGTTCGCACCGGGCGATACACAATACCGAGTACGGAACCCAGCAATGCCAGGCGTATTCCCGGGGGGTATCGGGAGCACAGATCCAAACCTCGGCGCCAGGCGCGACGAAAACACGCCCTACGGCCACGCCGCCCCCCACAACGGCTACTCCTCGCTGCCGATGTCGCGACACATCTCCGGCCAATCCGACCCTTCGCGCCCCGGCAGCAGTCTCGTGGCCCGCGATCCCGCTACTGATCACCCCATGCCCGACGCAGGCCCTCCCCCTCCCGCGCACACCGCATCCTTCGATCCCCACCCCTTCGATCCTCGTCGTCGCGCCTCCCTCGCTAACACCGAGCCCTCGCCCCGCATCCCAAACCTCAGCCCTAAGGCCCCGCTCGGCAGTTACGCGCTCTACCGCAGCCAGGAACTGCCGGCGAAGAGTGCGGGCGCTGCGTCTGGTCCTGGTCTTGGTCTCGGGCTCGGACTCGGGGGCCAGAATCGCGATGCTGAGTTTCGTTGGGGACGGAAGAGGGGGGTGGATGAGAATGGGTTGGGTGGAGTGGGGGATGGGCTGGGGAATGGGAATGCGATGGGTAACGGGATGGGTAACGGGAATGGTAATGGGATAGGTGACGGGAATGGAATAGGCAAGGAAAAGAGCCCGCGTCTCGGATTCGCGCGCAGAGCACTCGTCGAGCGAATGGGGCCCGTAGGCGAACTCGGCTTCGAGAGGGCCGCGACCGCGAGCGCATTCGGCGTGCCCGAGCGCGAACCCGGGGGGGAGAGGCCTGCGTACTACTCTTCGCCAGCGACTCGGGTTGGCGAGCGAGAGCGAGAATGGGGCGGTCTTGGGGGGCGGGCGGCGAGTGAGGTCTGGACGCATGGGGCTGGGCCGTGGAGGGTTGGGGATGTGGAGCGGATGATGGATGGTGTGGATTACGGCGTGGGTGGTGCGGCGGAGGCGCCTGAGATGATAAGGATGGGTAGTGCGGGGATCAAGGTCCCCGATGGCTTTATTGGGTTTGGGGATGCGGAGTTGGTGGATTTCAGGGTTGCAAGGGAGAGGGCTGAGGGATTGAGGAGGAGGAGGAGGAGGGGGTTGAGTAGTCCTGAGGCCGAGGCGGTTGGGAGGAGGGAATATTTTGAGTGAGGGTTTGGAAGGGAGTTTCAAGAGGGGGTTTGAACTGGCTGGTTGGTTGGGTTGTGGGTTATTGGGATGGGATGGAGGCTTGGGAACAGTACTTAGATGGCATGGCATCTTTGGGACTATAACAGTATAGGAACTAGACAGATTGGATCGGGAACCGAATTAGGATTGGGATTGGGGCTTTCGGTGTTAATAAAAGATTAATGTTCTCTGTTCTTGAAAAAGTACTTATAAATTCTTGATATCGTTTTAGAAATATATTTTAGTTTCCAGTGACTGACTCCTCGTATGTTGGAACACTAAGGTGTTCAATTATATCTGTGCCATGTTAGGAGGAAGCTGTAGTGTGCCTTCACGACCCATTTCCACTGTTCAGTACCAAAATGAATCTTAAAACCAGAGAGCCGGAAATCACAGGTGAAAAACAGTGCTTAAAGACTTTAGAGGTAAGTATAACTTCTAAATCAATTTAGTCGCAATGAACTCTCCAGCTTGATGTTTCACTCGTAGGTAAGCAGAAGCACTTGAAACGAAACGAGGGCACCATTCTCATAGCAAAGATATAACTTGGTTATCTTCTCAAATCTGGAAACTAGTGTACTCACTTGGTATATTTCATGACCTTTCTTATGCTCTATTGAGGCTGTATTTATGACGCTGCTGTTGATGCCGAACATCACAACGACGACCGAAGAGAGGGCAGACTTTACGACCGATGGCTGATTCAGACTCCGATATGTGCCTGGGGTTTCTTTCAGTTTTAAGCAACAGATTTCTCACGAAGGTCGATTGCCATAGATTAATGTTGACTGTCATAAATGCTCTCATATGATTTATTACCACTGTTTCCAAGTCAACCGTCTAGCGTTCACCATTGAGATGCTTTGGAGAATATTAAACGTATACAAACAAAACATGGACTAAACCTCGCTATTGATCTTGTTGCTAACTTCAACCGCTCCTTTATCCTTCTCATTCCTTTCCAACTCCTCATCAACCTCGTTCATATGTGGATCCAGTCCTTCCACAAGCCTAATTTCGGGCATATTTACTTGAACGCCCCTTCCTTCTGTAGGAAAAACCATGTTAAGCGCAAAATACAGGATAGCAGCAGCTCCTTAGCCCAAGAAATGATTGTGACAAACACGCCAGCTTGGGCCAAGAACCTCCAGGGCTGGATGAGAATGCCAAGGAGGCACATGAGGAGACCTCCACGGCGCATTGTCACGTAGCGTGGGATGACGGCAGCCAGGTCCATGCCGGACCAGACGACGTTCTGGGTCATGTTGACGAATATTTGCGAGGTGAGGAAGCCCAGGCCTGCGAAGAATGTTCCTGCTCGACAGCCAGCAGTGTACTGATTCTGTTGCACATATTAGAGCATGATCAAGGGGTTCCACATCACGGTTTCATACATCTCTTCTGTTGCGGAGGTTACGAGGACACCGATCAACGCGCCGAGTGTGATAGTTACGGGAGAAGTGAGAAGCACTGAGAGAGTCTTGACGGAAACAGTAAGCATTTTGAATACCAGGGAGACTCATGACGGATATTGCTTACTGCTGCATGATGACTACGTGCAAATCGGGTCCAGTCGCTGATTCGTACTGTAGCACCTGTGTATGCACCAGCTACGGAGCAAATTCCTTGAACCATTCTGAATGTTCCTTCATATCTAGAGATTGTAATAGATGGCTTCACCAGATTCCCGGGTGAGCCTCCATTGGCATGAACAGCCCAGCCGAGGACTCCGAAATAGGTGATGGTAGTCAAGATAGTGGAGGGGTAGAGGAAGTGTTGAAGCTTGTGAGGTGGCACAAAGACTATGGGGACGAATATGACGAAGTACAACAAAAATCCAGCCAGAGCTTGAGTAGTGATAGCAGCACTCTCTGGAAGAGTGTTCTCCAAGCGTAGAAACGGGGGAAGATTGCAGAAAGCACAATCACCAGTGCTTGTCCTCCGAAATAACTCTGAATCCCAAACTGTTCGTCGGTTAGAATGGGCAACAATCAATCGATATAAGGATGGGAACGTACATAAACTAAGCTCTGGATACAACTCAGGGCAATGCACATATAGGCCCCATATAGCCCAAATGCTGCTCGTGCTGCCATTGTATATCCCAAGTGATGATCCGTTCCCATCCTCCCACATAGGAGAGCATTGAGACTTGCCAACACTGAACCTACCAGCACACTTCCGCATGCTTGACCAGCTGTCAGGCCATAGCCTATCAAGCTGCTTCCCAGTGTCCAAGAGGACAAACAAACTCCTGCAGTGGACAAGTAGGCACAGTAGGCTTTACCTCCCCATTGACGTTCAGCCTCGATACTGGAGAAATTGTTAGGAGTCAAACTTGATATCGAGTAATGGGGATATACATTGGATATAGATCTCGATTGCCCCACCGATTCGCTCCTATGTCTTTGTAGGCCTCATCCTTTTGCTTCACTCGAATGAGATCATCGACTTTCCTCAACACCGACATAATTGAAGCGAACTGCGCAACTTTCCAGAGAGCCCAAGAAAATAGAAGGTGGATTTGATTTAGACTCTGAAATTGGAAAAATGTTAAGGAGGTTCTGCACAACATCCCGGTATGTCAATCTCCATATACTCACACGAGACACAACTTCAAGCTAATCGCCACAGATTGCAATATATAATGTCCAAACTATCACAGCTGGTTGAGCGGTTTTTGTTGGGAATCGACAGACAAGCCATGCTTATGAGCACCTATGTCCTATCCCAGATCCCAGCTCGCATATGCAGCAGATGTTGAAAGAGCGGCACTTGATGAGCTTTTCGACGGGAGTGTCTCTGAGAACAACGGGGGCGGAATTATGAGCATACAGCGGGTCCAATGGTTCGAAATTCCATGCGCTTGAGATAGGAAAAGCTTCATAGAGCGCTTTGCCTGAGGGGTTCTCATGAGGGCTTTGAGTCGGGGTGCGGGGTGATATCGCGACTGTGTGTGTACGCTTCTGGTTCAAAGGCCGGCAAATCAATAATAGTCCCGCATGGACGAAATGGAAAGGGTCTCCAGTGATTTAGTGTAGAGCTTATCTGCACTTCATCTTCCATTTTTATCAAAACCTCAAGGATGAATACCATGTCTGCTTTATGCGCTGTGGTCATGGTCGTTCGGGATTTTTGATTCGACGTTATTTTCAAATTCGCAAACCAACTTGCTACGGTGTTTTGACAAGCCGAGTTCCATGTACTTGGAATAGGTTTAAAACAATCACTAGAATGAGTCTTCACACGTTTCGAGATCATCCGCACAGAGGCAGTATTCCTATAATATTACCCTTTGGGAGGCATTGAACTCCACACCTCTGTCTAAGGTGAATCATGATTATCCCAGCGTTGACTGATACCATCCAGGAATAATACATTGGAGATCTTGTACTATTTCAAGTAGCCCGTCAGATCAAATTTTGTCTCTTCCGGCCTTTCAATCTCTCAAAATCTGATAGACGCTGACACACTCGGATATATCGAGCAGCAGCAGTAGTAGCCAACGGTCGAGACCCATACATCATAAAACGTTTCACTGGATCGGGAGCCTGGCGCAGTTCTCGCGATACACGGACATCAAAATGTCCGTCTTTCAGCTTGACGAAGAATTCGTGTTTAATACCATCGTCCCGTCAAAGAATGCTGTGCAATCGTTCTTTAGACACTTCGCCGAGAGCCTGGACACGACTTCTGAGCCGTGGATATCATGGTGGTTAGAGAGGAACGTCGCTCTTGAAAGAATATCATCATTTGGGTTCTGTTGGCACACTCGAGATAGTTGCTGATGTCATAGTCGACTGAATACGAGAGCGTAATATTGATAGATTTATGTTGCATATGTTAGTAATCTAGGGGGGTTTCAGGACATTGTGGAATTGCTGGTCCCAATTTCATAGCAGAAGGGATTGAAATAGGATAATTATACTGTGCTGCGAGAGAATTTGAGAGAGAACTTGTTGGGTAAGCGATGGCAGACAGAGTTGAGCGATAATCACTATAGTAGTTCATTCAAGTTTGTGGACACGAAGACGCTGAAGCAAAAGAGAGTCGAGAACGATGAATTAATTTTATAGTACAACTTGAATGAATGATTATGGGAAGCTATTTCTGTTTTCTTTGTATATACAACCAGGACCTAGTCGGACAAAGAGAGGTTTTTCGCATTCCATTTACAAGTAACAAATCCAAACTCGTCCAGTCTCCAACCTCCAATATTCTCTTCGCACAGCTTAAGCTCAAGTGTTCCATCTCCAACCTCCATCGTCCAATATCCACAAGTCAGGATATATTCTTTCTCCTCCTATAGACCTCACTAGTAAGTCGCAAGCTTCATGCTGCACTTAGCCGCCTCTTCCCCAGCCTTCTTCCAGTCCTTGCTGTCCCATGCCTTCTTCATAGCCTTCACATCGTCGTAGATCTTCTTGTCCTTGTCGGATTTAGCGGCGCAAGGGGCACACGCCTTATCCATATTGTCCATCTCCGTAGGAAATTTTGGGTCTTTGAAGATGATGAGTGTGATGATGAGGGCGATCTTCTTCTTCATATATGGGCTGTAGTCTGGATTGCTGCAAGCAGGAGCCTTTTCTGTTCTGGCTTCGACTTCGGGAATAGCAGCAGCCACAGCATCAGGAGCTGCATCACGAGCTGCAAGAGCATCCGAGTACATGACTAATGTGTCATCTGCGCTGGCAAGAGGAACAGCAATAGTGAAAGATGACAAGAGGCAGAGGACTGTAGCAACAGTCAGGACGTTGTGTTTGAACATCATATTGATGGTGAAGAAGGTTTTATCTGAGAGAATAAAGTAAAGAGTTTGGTGAATGTACAACTGTAGTGTTGCAAGATGAAGATTTATTTTTGATTTCGTGGAAGATAATGGACGTGTTTTATAGATGTTCAAATGTATTGAGTGATAGAAAATAAGTCAAGAGGCCAAGGGATAATACCCATAGTACAACTGATGCAACTCAAGGTTTTGACTTAGCAGCAGTAACTCATATTCATAACAAGAGGATAAGCAAAAAGACGAGTGTTGTTAGTTGGGAATATCTAATTCGCTCGGATTCAAGCTATCCACAGTCTCTTAATCAGCTATGAATACTCTACAAAGAGCAGATTTGGATCTCGAATGCATGCGTTCAGGACATCGTTTTGAGTTCCAGAAACATCGAGGTATGTATCTTGAGCTTTTTGAGCTATGTTGAAGGACTTGAACAGATGTAACAGAGCTGAAACTATTCTAGAGTACATAGTAGTTCTTTCCTATCGATATGAGGTTCAACATCAGCACAACAATGTTGTTTGTCTACCTCCAAGATCTAATCTATCTAGTCCGGCCCAATTACTTGGTCCGAGACCTAAATCAAACCTATCGTTCAATAGGTATAAACAGAAGCACTGGTGGCTTCAATCGAGCATTGGCAGCTCTCAGTGGCGGTGTCTGTGAGTAATCCAAGCATTTAGCGATGCGGAAGAACCGTTCGATGATTTCTGCCGAGACTTGAGAGTCTATCCTAATGGAGCTGCCAAGGAGGTTGTGACGAGTCTAATGTGCCTGGCAAACTTTCCTAAAGACTTATCCATTTCTCCGGGATAAGGCTGGCACTGATGTCAACTATCCAAATCATGTCGAGGTGTGTATTTTAAGCTGCATTTTTGCGCATCCTCAAATCTCCAGAATTCAGACGGAATTATCACCAGAGCTTTGTTTACCGTCACGAAAAGCGTCCCCAGCTGAAATTACCATCTTTCCAGCTTTATCCCCTACTTAGTAATAAGCGCCAACCCTTGCCGGCTGGTGGGCTCGAAGTTTATTCAGACGTAAAGAGATGCCGGGCCCATGAACGAAGGCTGCTCAATTGAATGCCAACGCAGATACGTCGTCAGTTACAGTCAATTCTCGATACGAAAGTCTATCCCATTGCAGAAAGATATTGAGTTGGACTGGACTGGACTGTGACCAAGTCTCTAGGATAATGAATGATCAAAGGACATTTTTTGAGAGCAGCTTTAACCTAGCATTCCCAGTAGCCTGGATTCAACGTGAAAGTGTGAATAAAGTGTGGATATTCGACTAAGCATTTTCACAGTCTTGATATATCCATATTAAAACTAGATATGACATAATCATCAAGCAATGACTTCGACGTCCTTTGCCTCAACTATCTTGGCAGATGCGGGACGTTGCGCCTGGCTCTCATCGTCCTCCACAAACTTTCTCTTCATCTCGTTCGCGTTCTTTAACTCCTCTTTAGCTCCCCATTTGAAGCATGCCCCATAATGATCTTGCCTCAAATAATTACCACCATGATTAGAATACAGATTTTCTCGAAAAGTTCCTCGAGGTACAAAATAGTCCTTCCAGAATAAGCCTCGTTGTTGCATCTCCGGCACTAATAGCTCCACCACATCGGTGAACCCCTCCGGATTCGTGATGTAAGCAACATTGAAGCCATCTACATCAGCTTCGTTGATCCACTCTTCGAGTACGTCTGCCACTTGGCTTACAGACCCCACGGGGCATGGATGTAGGCCTCCCAAGGCCATCTGGATACCAAGCCGCCGAGGCGTCCATGGCTCAGCATCGGAAGCGCTGGACTCAAAAGCTGCAAGGACAGATTGAATTGCCGAACCGCCTTTCAAACTCGTTGCTGTGAAAGGCTCATCCAGCGGAAATGTTGACAAGTCTATGCCCGTATATCCAGAGAACTGTTCATCAACAATATCAAAAATCAACTGCCGTAATCCCAAAGATCGACGAGGTTCTTACCTGTCCCAGTCCGGCAACCGGATCCGCATAGTTTTTTGCTTCTTCATACTTCGCCTTGGCCTCCTCCTCGGTTTTGCCAATGCATGGCACAATGCACGGGAAGAACTTCAACGACCCTGGATCTCTACCTCGAGCTTTCGCTGCAGCTCTTGAGTCTGCAACAACTTTCTTTGCCTGTGACACCGTGGCTGTGTTCAAAAATATAGCTTCCGCATGCTTTACCGCAAAAGCAGAGCCTGTTTTACTTGTTCCAGCCTGGAAGAGTACGGGAGTTCTTTGAGGCGAAGGGTGAACCTGGGAACGACCTGACATCTGGTAATATTTTCCTGTCACTCAGTTAGATCTTATGCGGTCCTGAATATACTGACAAATTATAGGTACCTTTGTGTTCGATCTTCTTGATCTTCGACGGCTCAAAAGCGGTGTCTTGGGACCAAACTGCCGAATCTGGCGCCCAAGAACTTTCCCACAACTTGTAAACCACGTCCATGTATTCGTCTGCTTGAAGGTATCTCTCGTCATGAGGAATTACGTCGTCTGCGCCCAACGCTTGTGCTGCCGCTTTGCTCCAACTTGTGACAATATTCCAGGCCACCCTGCCTCCTGTCAGATGATCCAGGGTAGAGTATTGGCGTGCGAGAATATATGGATTCACGTATGATGTACTAGCTGTTGCTGCGAAAGAAACAGACTCTGTCACAGCTGCCATAGCTGAAATAGTGGGGCTAGAATGGTTAGACTGTGTCTGATGCAATTCTCGATCGTTCTTACATCGGATCGAGATGCGCCACTTGATGACCAGCTTTCAGCATCGCATCCATACTTCCCTATATTTCACATTAATACCTACTCAAACAGCAATCTTCCAACAAAATCTAATACTTACACCATAGACTTCGAACCCTGCGTACCAATCTGCAAAGAAAATGGCCGAGATCTTTCCCTTTTCCGCCAACTTCGCAAGATCCTGACTCTGTTAAAATTGCTCGAGATAATCACGAAGAGGCTACCTACGGTATAGTACTTGAGAGTATCCTTCGTTTTTCCATTATCAGTCGACCTTCTGCCACATCATCAGCTTCTGTCATTCGAATTTACAATTTTAACATACCTCCATTGACCGCTTCCCATATATCCACCCGTACATGCTGTCTCGAGAAAACAAAGCTGGATCTGTTTCTTTGACATCTTGCTGTGAACCTAAGAGATCACTAAGAGTTGATTTGCGAAGTGGTTCACTTGCGCGTCCTTGCAAACAATACAGAAATCACAAACAATGAAAAGATCCAAACTTTCGAAAAGATCTTTTTCTCAACCACAGCTAATATTCCGGACCAGTATCCGACACCCAAAAAGAATACCTTGCAATTATCACATAGTAACTCCGTCATCATCGCGGGGTCGCGGGTACGTGCTCACTTCCGACGATGGGGGGATGGGGGGCAACCCGAATTCCGTGCATATCGGGAACTAATCTGGCTTCCGATGGCTAGTCCTCCCGCATGGCGACAGGATAAAATTAGTATAGACTTACGATAACGCAAGATAGATCGAGTAATGTGTATGACTGGTCATCTTCCTCGTGAGGACTCACAATGAAGATCGGGTTGCAAGAAAACCGGAATGTAAAATGTGTTCCGCTGTGGTAATTAATACAGCGATGCGGGCATCACAATGCAAGTCTTCGGCTTGTAAGTGAGAGAAGCAGCGCCATGGCAAGTTCGGCGATAGATGGGAAAGTCTTGTTGGATGACAGTGTTACATAGTTGAATAGCGACAACATTACTCCTACAAATACTTTTGCCTTGTTCCGAAGCTGCCAGCATAATTTTTTTGGCTTGAAGAATATGACTTTCTTATTACAGAGCAGACGTATCGACCAATCTCTCGAGGAATCAAATCATGAGCCGCAACAGTTGACAAGGAGCTCCAAAAGAGCAGCATCATATCCACTGGAAGAGCCTGTCACACAAAAGAAGCCACGACTCTCGAAGAACCGTGCGGAGGTTCAGGTCAATCCTCTCGGGGGTTCCACCCTTAAAGCTACGGTGGAGTCTGCCACCACTATCCAGAAGCCATCATTTCGATCTCGAAGAGAATCACGAGCTTCTCGACAATCGGAACCCTATATTGTTGAGAGATCCACAACTACAGTGAAGACTGCCACATTCGATAAAGATGGTGATTCTAAGACTGAGGCCTCCATCACCATAACAGACTGTGCACCAACTCAAAAGGCCCTGGTGGTGGCGTCAAAAGGCACTTATTTTCTCATTGATGATCATCCAATATCATCAATCTCTTCGAAGGAGGTACGGATCAGAAATCATGCTGTTGGTCTCAATCCCATCGATTGGAAAAGTGTCGACTATAATTTCTGTCTTCCAGAGTTTCCATGGGTGACAGGAAGAGAAATGGCGGGCGTGGTGGAAGAAGTCGGAAGTGATGTAAGAGAGTGGAAGGCTGGTGATAGAGTTTGGACAAGTGAGTTATTGGCTAAAACATGTTGATCGAATACTGACGATCTGCAGGTACATATTATCGAGATAGTAGAGCCGGTTGTTTTCAGGAATTTGTCACGGTACCTCATCATACTATCAGCCCAATCCCCAAAAACCTCGACTTCGAATCTGCAGCTTGTCTTGGGGTTGCAGCTTTGACAGCAGCAATGACTTTGTGGAAGTGGCTTGGAGTGCCAATGTATGCAGATGAAGCTGGAGAGTCATTCAAAGATGAGAAACTCGAGAAGAATTGCTTATTGATCTGGGGTGGATCAACAATCACAGGTCAATTCGCAATACAAATTGCAGTCCAGGCGGGAATTCGAGTCATTGCCGTGACCTCCGAAAAGACCAAGCAATTAGTGAAAGAGCTTGGAGCTGAGATAGTAAGTAGAGACGCAGAGACTGATGAAGATGTCGTTGCGGCCGTGCAAAAGCTGGGAGGAGATCGTATTACCAGAGGTATTGATCTTGTAGGGCCGAAGACAGCCGCTTTATGCTTGTCCGCGGTCTCAACTCGCCTTCCAGTGGTATTTGCTCCCTTGGCGATGATGAGCTCCTCGCAAGTTGTGCCAGAAAATGTCACCATCAAAACTGTAGAGATGAAACGATTTGTGTTGGACGAGACTTCACTAGTGTATTCGAAAGAACTCAACAAGAAAATCGAGACCCAGGAGATTAAACTTCCAGAAATCGAAGTCATGAAGGGTGGCTTGCTTGTTATCGAGAGTGGACTGGAGCGCATAAAGAAAGGAGATATGGCGGGTAAGAAAGTTGTGGTTTCTATGATCTGAAGCATTGTTTGGAGTTTGAGATGGATTCAACAATACTGCATGAAAAGACTGCATTATAAACAGATAGATATCTTTGAATGCATACAAATCCTTCTCTTGGCTCAGGAACCGGTTTCAACGCGAAAATGCCTGGAAAGGCTCAGCAGACATAGTCAGGTAAGTTTCCAAATCAAAGCCAGAAGAAAAGTCTATACTTGCCGAAGACACGGAGTCAAAGCCAATCCCAAAGGCAGTGTTATCAAAGCCACCAAATCTTGGAATCGTAGAATTGCCTTGAGAGCCAACCGGGAGTTCGTGACTGCTCAGATACTGCGATTGGAGCTGTTCGGCGATAGATTCGAAAGATTCTGTTGGCTGAGCGAACTGCGCCCCAGCCATGTCAGTCACGATCCTGGTAAATTCCTGTTCTCCTTCGCCCATCTCCACATTTCGTAAAGTCGTTTCTAAACTGGAGACAAGACCCCCTATAGCCTGCCGAGGCTTGTGTCGCCCTTCTGCAATCAGATCCATGACTGTAGAACGTACAAGCTCAAAGGAGTCACGGTATTTTCGAGCACCCGGCCATCTCTCGGTTATAACAAAGAGAACTATGGAACATGCGTTTATGTCGTTGCTAGTTGTAGTCGTATAAATATCTTCTGGGCTAATCCATGATGCGTAGATCAATGTCAACCCAGCCATAAAAACTGTTTGGAGAGCCATCAGACTATATCCAACGCTCATGGATTGATGTAATCGCTTGTAAGTCTGGCATATTCCACCGCTTGCTTCTGCGGCTGCTTTTAGAAATGCTCGGTTGACGTCCTGATGTGGTTTGCTGATTTGTGGGTAGAGCAGTAGCCGTAGACATTTGTAGTAAAAAATCATCTGTATATCTGTCAGATATCTTGTGACCTGGTTTTGCAAATGAAAGCTCACATAATAATCGTAACCATCAAATGCCACAGCATCACGATCGACCTTTTTCCGGGTATCCAAAGGAATCAAGTCTCTCCATCTGGCCAGTTCACCAATGAAGCGATCAACTTCATCATCCGACACTCCCTCAGTATTGTCTACCCGATACACTGTCTGCTGGATGCTGGACTCAATTCGTCGAAGTTTGAGAACATGCAAGAAGGAGGAAAGGGAGGTGCTCGTTGTCTGAACAACATCCGGATCCTTCTTGCTGGCAACTTCTAACATAGATAAATCCGTCGCGGCTTCATCCACATCCAGGGGCATATGTACATCGATATCTCTGTCGCTGACTGAAAATGGTCGTCCGAGTGGAATTGAAACTTGTCTATAGAATTTAGCATCACTCATTTTTAAATGGCTGCAACCTCTTACCTATCAAAGGCATACAATGACCAAAAAATACGTTTTCGCATCTCCACATCAAGGCTAAGACGGTTCATGGCAGAAGTCTGGCGATGAAGCCCCAAATCAATAGCAATTCGCATTGCCAGTCCTACATATGTCCATGCTCCAGGTCCTCGTGGAGATCTTAAGCAATACACAGCCAGGAGAGTCAACAATACCACAGATCTCGTATCGTGGAATTGCAGAATCTGATCAAGATTTTGCAAGGCCGCAGCATGATGTCGCTCTGGGAAATAAGCACCAGTTTCGCCGGTGGTCTCAAGGAATCTACCTCCAGTAGCATATATCATATGCAGAATGCTCTTCTCGTAGACGTCCTCAATCACTGTTCGTCTGGCATGTAGGTCCCGGATGAATTCACTGTGAAGAACTGGCCATCTTGTTGAAATATGCTTCATATATCCGACGATCAACCGGTCCGACACGCTATTAGATATATCTGATAGCTGGAAATCCTGACCATACTCTGCGTCATCTCGTAACGCAGGCGATGCAAAGTGCTCGGCTGGAGATGTTCGGTTCCGTTCTTGTCCGGTCACAATCGATCCGACTAAACGACCAATGGTGATGGATCCGCTTGCTCCTATATAGCCTCCATTTGCATCAAGTGAAAGATCTCGTAAGACGCCAACCATGGAGTCAATCCCGTTCTGCGAGTCCGATGCGTCTCCATCACTTGATGCCGAGGTCCGTCTTTGTGTATGTGAGCGATCGATCTCCGCATTTGCAGACGGGCCTTCTTCCGATACATTTGATGTGGCTGGCCTTGGAAAATATTGTCGTTCTCCAACCTCTTGCAGCAAACCTTGCTTAGATAAATACTCCTCAAGCTCTTGTACCCTTTCCTCTAATGTTCGAACATAATGGTTTTTGCCAAATGGCATCGGCTTCGCGGGGATTACATATACACACTCGGTATTGAGATTCTTGCATTTTCCACATGTTGGATGATGCCCGTCGCACTGTTTCGTCATCAGCATGAACTCTGTGGTCTTGATTCGTTTCAGGATCTGGGGTTACCTTCTGTTTTCGGTTTTTACATCTTGTACAAGCCAAAGCCACCCGCGCTCTTTTAGCTGGTCTTTGGCCTTGCGAATCATCGCCACTGTTGGGCCATGCTCGGGGATATTCCATCTTCTTGTTCATTAGTACTATTATCTGAGTGTAGCAACAAGTAAAGAAGGATGGAAGACAGCCGCTTCTCAGCAGCAACCAACATCCTTATCGATGCAATCATCCCTAACGATAACATTGTCATCGATATGATTACTTGCAGTCTCATTGACTCGAGCCAATCATAGGATGCTTTGTTGGGAGATATGGCAAAATGTCCGAGGCTACATGGCTGCCCTGCCACACACATTTGGCTGGGCTCGGGAGTGGGTACTGGATATATTGCCTTGTGATTTAGGCCTCAACTTTCCAACCCAGAGTGCCTTGAAACAGCAACTAAGAGGCGCTGCAAATATTAGGTACTATATCTTGTTGCACTATCAAAATCCATTGGTTAAAAAGTATTGTATTGCATATCCGATCAGTTCTTAAAACTCAGCATAATCACTTATTCATGGTCTTTAAGTAATCCTACTTGATATAATCTATACACTTGAACTCAAGTGCACTTGATGGCTTGTACTGTCTGGACTGTCTTATACTTGGAATATTGAATAACCAGTAATACACTGACAAAGATCATATTCTAGTCTAATTCCCAACTGCACTCTTCAACCATTTCTCATCTCTCGCCGTGAAGGTACACTCATAATCTCGAGGTTGAGCAACAAGCCCAGTCCACTGATCTGAGAAATTGATCATATCAATATTCGGCATAAGAGTACCCTCTCTCTCCTTCATGTCAAATGATAAGATCATTCTGATAAGCAGCGCACTCAAAATCCTATTAGAGATAGCAACAGCAGGACAAATTCTGCTTCCCGCGCCGTATGATAAGTGAGGAAGCGGGCTATCATCGTTCATAAACCTACGCGGGTTGAAAGTACACGCGTCAGGCCCATAATGTTCAATATCATGATTCGCAGCTTGTGCGTTCATGATCATTGTCATACCCTTGGGAATGACTCCACCACCATAGTTGATATCTTGGACAGTCCGACGTGGTGTCGCAAATGGCGTTGGACAGTAGAACCGCAACGTCTCTTTGTACAGAGACGTGATAAGTGCTACTTTCTCTTCCCGAAACGCCATCTCAAAGGCTTTGTTACGGTCGCCGTCGTAAGCATCGAGAATTGCGGAAAGCGCCTCAGCTTGAAATGGCTGTCCTTCAGCAGAACATAGCCAGGCTATGCATTGATATGCACCACTGGCGATAGTATCGGGTGCGGCCTGCAGCAATGAAATGCAGGTACCATGAATCTCGGCCTCGCTTAGTTTGTCTTTTCCAAGAGAGCTGACGATGCAATTTACTTTTTCGCCCCGGGAAATCTTGGCTTTGTAGTCACCATAAAGAATATTGAGCTGGGCTTGACGTCTTCTTTCGGCCTTAATGGTCTTTGTTTGACCTTCAGGCAAGAGACGAAGGAGAGGAACATAATGCTTGAAATCTTGAGTTGAGGCACGGACTTCGGAAATCTCGTTGATAGATTTCAGGAAATCGAGGGCGAATTGATCATCGACTTCGCCCATTCGCGCGCCATAAGTGAGAGATAATGCAAGGTCAAAAACCACCTGAAATATCAGAAAGTGATCGTTTCATTGGTGCTTGAAACATACCTGGCGAATATAGGGATACATGTTCATCACCTGCTTGCCATTCTGCCCCTTTTTGTAGACGCTTTCTACCAAACTCACGCTGTTCGGTTCCAGGAGATGGTAATACATGGGCCACATTGGCTTTCCTAAAGCTTTCATGCCAGCTTGCCTACACCTTCTGACCTCTTCAGTCATGGGACTGCCACTGATGTCAATGCCAAGGTGGTCAAGAAAGCCCGGTTGGTGTGGACGATCAATGAGGGCATTGCTTTTCATCACCCACAGGTCCTTGACAATTCTCCAGCTGCCAACTACGATACTACGTTGGTTGCCCATACGGCATTGGAAAATTGGTGAGGATACTTGATCAGCCCATCGTGAATAGATTGTGCCGTCATTCTGCTTCTGCCGCCCACCGAGTGGTAAGAGATGGCCAATGAATGGAAGCGCGCCAGGGACTTCCGAAATCGATTCAACCTTTGGAAAATTTGTGGCATATGCCTCACGCTGTCGAATACTATTAGTAAATTTTAGGATTCAAGCCTCGAGGGACAACATACGACCAGATAGACGATCAAGCTCGTAAACATCAATGCAATAGCAGAAGTGGGAGTCAAGAATTTACTGCCTAGCTCCGTTCCTCCCAGTTGCTGAGTGCCTTTGAGTGAATCCATGTTAGATTATCTTCAACCAGACCGCTGGTGTTGTTAAGGGAATGATCTGTAACTCACAAATAGCCTGGAAGGTGCGGCCTTCCACATGTATATCCAAGCCTTATCAATTAGCATGCATTTCCAAGCAGCATGTCTTATCTCGGGGATACCTTGTAGCGACGTCGAGGAAGATGAGCCATTGAGCTTGCATGAATCGTTGACAGGCAATGTTCAACTGCCGCGCATATGGGTGAAGCGGGTTGTTGAAACTTGCCGATAAGAAATCGGAACTCCGACGAGCATTCCATGTTAATGACTGTGCTGGTTCAACAAGGAGAACTTTAGACACTTTGATACCCAAACCATAGGAGAGATCAAAGAGGGTTGAGGGGTTCTTGAAAGCTTGTGGTTGAATTTACGTTATGTAGATTTTGCAGGAAAAAAAAGAAGGTAAAAACCTAAATAAAAAAAACTATCCATCAAGACTAATACCGACAAATCAAAACAACAATTTGGTGCATTCATTTTGAAAACATAGAAAGCCTTTTCTTTACTACCACTTGACTTTCACAGGACTATGAATGAAAAATCCGCTCTGTAAATACGTGGTTTAATGTGTAATGTTCCAAGTTATTTGAAATCAGCTGTATACGTTTTTATTATGTATATCTGACGTCGTCCGAAGTTACGAAGTGATTGAAGCGGTCCCAATATCGCTGCATCACTTCCCATTAACTATATGTCAGTTCATATTAAGTCAAGCTCTAGTAAAAATAATCGGGTTTATCAAAAGTGCCTTCTTACATAAAAACATAACAAAAGATATCCATTTGAATTGATTAAAGTCTGTTAAAGAAACCATAGCTATATTAGACTAATCCTCCCACCTTGTCTTGACCTTTCTCTCTAAGATCACTGCCCTCGACCTCAACCTCAACTCCCACAACTATCATCTCCATATCCACTTGTTCACCCAGAGCCTTCGGTGGCATGAGAACATTAAGACCATAAAACAATCCCCCAGCAGCGATATATCCAACAAAATAATTCAGTTGAAAAACATGAACCCACCCTTCCGAAACAGAATAACCACTAGTGCTCGCGACAAACCCAGGCATAGATGGGAAGATAGCAAGAAAAAATGCAAGAAATGCTTTCCAGTTGAGTCCGCCGTTAAACCAGTAAATTCCATGAGCACGGTAGAGATCAGGAATATTCCACTTGCCGCGACGGACTAACCAATAGTCGCACATAACTACAAAACATTAGCGCTGATCAAGTGTACGCTTTTGAATTTGACGGAAAACGTACGTATTCCTGCCAGAGGAGCCATGAAGACCCCAAAGGACGAAAGAACCACAATGAACGTGCCAGCCTGACTGACAAACCTCCAAGGATTCACTACAATTCCTAGAGTAACGAATATAAGAGCTCCACGGCGCCATGTAAGATACTTTGGGAAAAGTGTCGCCATGTCCATTCCCGATGACACAGTGTTCTGAGTCAAGTTGATCTGCAAGTAGTCAATATACGTACTCGTAGACCGATGGGGCTACCTACAAATAATGTGGTTGAAACCAAACCGAGACCTGCAAAGAAGGTTCCAGCACGACAGGCTGCTGTATAAGATTCACCCTGGGCATATGAGAGCAGTAACATTGGGTTCCAGATAAGTATACCATAGTACTCGTAAGTTGCTGAAGTGATGAGCATACCGACCAGGCCCGTCAAGGTAACAGTGATAGGTAGAGCTGTCAACATTGCCGGCGTGGGAGAATGCCTTGTCTTTGCAAACCTGGTCCAATCCGAGACACGATTGCTGCCGCCCGTGTAAGTGCCTGCAACTGATGTAATACCCTTGGTAGTTCAGCATTTGAGGGTCAAGTTAGACTCTAGTAATCACCTGGACAAAACGAAAGCCTGCCTCATATTTGCTGATCTCGATTGCTGGTGCTACCAAGTTCCCTGCCGAGCCACCATTTGACTTGATCGCCCATCCAAGCATGCCCAAGAATGTGACAATAACAATGATCAGTGCCGGATTCAAGAGCTTCTGAAGTTTGTAAGGTTCAACATATGCAACCACTGGGAAATACACGACTATAAAGAGGATGAGCCCAATGAGCGTCTGAGTATCTATGCCAGCACTAGTTCCCATATCAACAGAGTTTTTGGTAATTATATTGGTGAAACTTACCTTTCAGGAAGAGTGTTCTTCATGTTTTTGAATTGGGGAATGATAGCAGAGAGGCATACAATAATGGCTTGACCACCATAGACCATATTGATGCCGTAAAAGACAAAAGATTCGAAGCAGGAAAGACAAACTGCCATATATGATCCATAAAGCCCGAAGGCTACTCTTCCAAGCATACCATATCCAATATGATGGGTTGCTCCCGGTTTACCTGCGAGATATGCATTGAGAGAGCCGAGGAAGCTGGAAACTTATAAGCTTTCAAAATTCAGCATGGAGACTTGATGGATTACCTGCCAACAAGCACAGCTCCACAGGCTTGTCCAGCTGTTAATCCATAGCCAATAAGACTAGACCCAATTGTGTAACCTGTTATGAAAATCAGAGGTCTTCTTTGACTTCTTGTGGGCATCCTACTTGACAATGAGATACCACATGTACCCCAATACGCGTAGAAATCCAGTGCCGAATAGGTGCGTTCGATGGGTGGTATGGGCCATATATCACGGTTACCCCATCGATCAGTAGCTTGCTCGTATATATCATCTTGTTTCTTCACTTGCAAAGCAGTCAAAAATTTTGACACCATCATGAATGATCTCGTGATAAAATCTCGATAGATATTAGGTTAGACAGAAAATAACACATGCTTCGGATGCTAACATGCTCCTTACATATATAATGCTCATAAAATATACAGCCTGTATCTGCTCTACCCTACCCTGCCTGAGCTTAACAGCATAGTGGCTTTGCTGCAGAGCCCATGATAATTCGTAGTTAACGTGTAGATTGGGGCGTAATATAGTTCGGAATGAGGTACTGGTACCGTCATTAGATACACCGATAGGTAGTACGGTATAGAACTCCATATTATTTCCGTTTGGTATCTTACCGGCATTGGCTGGCATGGTTGTACTTTGGATCTCAGATAACAACAACCTGTAGGAGAGTATCTTTGGTGCAGATTAGATAAAAGGAGCAAGATGCAAATCTCGGCCTTATATTCACAGAACCTAGAGTCTGCAGAGACTGTTTGATATGCAATGTGCAGCATGTATTTTGCATGGGTTTTATGCACCCTCCGATGAAGTGGCAAGGGACCATGTATTCGGCATATCATGCGCCATCCGACATATATGCTTTGCCGCACATCGAAGCCAGCGAGCTCGTGCAAAGAGAACAACCTGCCAATAATATACCCGCAACAAATTGTGAGTAGTTTCCACCAATATAAGGCGGATTCTATTAGTTATTGATGGGATTTTATTATGTGTTAAATAAGTACAAGGACAAATAGGAGAGTGTCAGAAAACCAAAACTGAGAACTAAATTCAAGAGTCAACTAAAAGTTCCATTGCTCCAACCACCTGCCCATCCATTCTTCAGTGACTGGTCCCAAATTCTTCAAAGTTGGACTTTTTGCGAGAGTTTTGTCTGTCACCAGCTCTGTGGACTGTCTGTTAGCCTTGAATTTTGCATCAATACCTTCATAGAATTGCAGTAATTTGACGCCGGGGTTTTCCACTTCTCCTCGCTCTGAACTCTCTCTTAGTTCAGCCATCCAATCCTCCCAACTCACAATCCTCACGTCTTCCAGTGCCTCAGCAACAAGAGGCACAAAATCAGCCCAAGGCCTCGTCGCTGGATTGACAGTGTGAAAAACCTTCCCATCATTTGACTCTGTATCATCCTTGGAATCCAAGTCCGCAAGTTGAAGAAGAATATCTGATAGTTCATCCACAGGCATGAAATCAATTCTGTCCATGTTTGCCAAATTTTCCGGTATAACCTGCAAGAATTTGCTTGTGGCAACGATTGTTGGGAACCATTCTTGCTTGTTCCATATGCCTTCTTTTCTCTTGACTGGCCCGGCGATTTGTCCCACACGGCAGATAGCGACTTCTACCCCCGAGATCTTTCTGGCTTCCTCGAGAACTAGCTCAGAAACAAGCTTCGAGGAGCCATAGCCCATTGCGGGGAATGAAAGATCGCTTATAATAGTCTCCAATACAGGAGATCTGGTATGGTTGAGCGCAACACCTATCGAAGATATGAAAAAGATCTTTGCATAGTTTGATGAAGATGCAGAGAAGTTGATGATGTTGCGAACACCTCGAATGTGGGGTTCGAAGGAGTTAAGGCTAAGATTGAAGTCGACTTGCCACTGGTTATGAATGACATGGGTTGTGTCTTTCAAAAGTACATTATAATCGTCATCTGATAGGCGAAAGTGAGGTTTGGATATATCACAGTGCATGAAAGTAACTCTGTCCATCCAATTCGTAGATAAACCGCGTGAAGAGCTCATGGAGGCTTGTTTAGTCTTGCCATCGAGAGACCGGTTCAAACAATATATTTTTGAGATGTGAGGGTGCGACAGTAGACTGTCAAGTAGATATGTTCCTAGGGATCCAGTGCTTCCAGTAAGAATAACCGAATACGAGGCGGGATATTCTGTCTTTGATTTCGTTCTTGGAGGCAAATCTTTGGTGTATTTTTGTATCAATTCCTGCATTTGCCGTATGTTGATTGCCGTAAGATCCTGCTCCTCAATCGCGTCACTTTGGAGCACCCCATAGAAAACGTTTGATAGAAACTTAACTGTTGGGTTGTTGTATATCATCGACGTTGTGAACGTCATTGCAAAGGATCTTGATTTCTTTGCTTCGAGGATGGCTCTCAGACGTCGTTGAATTGCAAACACACCCAGAGAGTCAACACCTACCGAAAAAATGTCTTGATCTAGGGTGATCATTCCATTGCCAGTAACATCAACTATGATATCGTGGATACTTTCACATATTGATTCTATCGAACTTGTGTCCATCACTACTTCGCTGGAGCTTTCCCGTTCCGCCGCTGCGTAGAGCTCCTCAATTTCCTTTTCGTAGGCCCTGACCGTAAAAGCTCTCTGGATGCTACCCTTACCAGACTTTACAAATGGTTTTTGCGGATCCGCAAATATGATATAATTTTGTTGCACCTTGCCGTGCTTTGGCACCAAATCGTTCGCGTTCCGCACAGTCTCCCATAGACTTTCCAACAAAGCTTCCCTCTCTGCTTGACTTTCTGGCACTTCTTTGGCAAGTTCCACAATCACTGCGGTCTGGAATTGTGCTTGACCCACAACCAAACTAGCTTTCACATCTTCATGGCTGTTGATTAATGCCTCCATATCCAGCGGATTGACCTTCTCTCCATTCACAAGAACGATCACATCATCGGCCCTACCACGGTATAAGAATCGGTTCGGCTTCGTAGGATGCTTCTCATACAAGTCCTTTACTCGAACCTCGTCCAAATCTGGGAAAGTCTTCAAAAATCCTTGGAACAATTCAAGTTCAGGATCACGGACCTGGAGCTGCTCATAAAGTCCATCACCGTACGATTGATACTGAAATCCAGCGGCAGGATGGTAATGGAAATATTGCCAGTCTTCGACATCAGATTGGATGATTGGGAAAATGGTTCCTTCGGTGGTACCTGGGGTTGTTAGCTTCAATTCATAACAATGAAGCCACTGATGTCTGGGAAAGCCACCAGATGCTAATACTTACCAATCATGTTTTCCAATTTTGAAACAGTCATTATTTTATCTCCTGCTAGTTTCCCAATTGGCCCTCCTCCAGTGATAACGTACTTCAGCTTCTTCACTCTCTCAAGGCTGTTTGGATCAAATGCCATTTCTTCCACAGTGCTTGGTGCTAGAAATACTCCTTGAACCTCCACTATATCAAGCACCGCATTTAAAACTGCTGGGCTGACGGGCTTTTCGGGTGGTGGAAGTACTATACTAATACCGTAGAAAAAAGGCATGTAGGAAGTGATCGTGACTCCAGCAGAGTGAAAAGGAGGAAATGCTGTGAAGAACTTTTGGTTTGCCCATACAGCAACCTGAAGTTGTTTGCCATCCTCAAGACTAGGTAAGAGATGATAGGCGTCCATTGTAGACATTAGCCTGTGAACCACAATTATTGGCTTAGGAAGTCCGGTAGAACCGCTCGTATGCAGCACGAGTGCAGGCTCATCCTTTGCTTCCTCATAGGATTTATTGAACGGGCAATGCTCAACTAGAGTATCATCCAGGAGACTATTAAGACTTGGGAGAAAGATAACGCGCATTTCTCTTTGCGAAAGTATTTGCTCAATTTGAGCGTTCTTCTCAGGTGCAAGACACCATATTTTACAGTCTGCCACATCGATGACGGCCAAGTGACCTTCGAGTGAGTTACGTGGCGAGTTGAAGAGCATCTGATATAATTAGTATATGGTAGCTTCACCAGTCACTTTGTCCGGGTTTATAACTGTGAAACTTACTTTATACCCAGCCTTCATTGCTGCAGAGCATAGGACCTGATAGCGCAAGTCATTGACTCCCATATAGCCAATTGTTTCGAAAGAGTCACTAATTCCGAGTGTGTTTTTCAACCACAATGTTGCCCGGTTAATGGAATTCGCAAAAGTCCTCTGCGATATCTCACGGAAACCATCGAGTGGGTTTGAGGTCAATGGAATAGTGTAGACTATGTGGTTCGGGTTTTTCTCGGCACATTCGTCAATCAGATTTGGTATGAGACGTTTGCCATAATCTGGAGTTGGTCCTGATGAGCCCATCATGAAAGTTATCAATATTGCGGCAATTTTTGAGTTGAATATGAATTTTGAGCTGAGAGATCTGTACTTCCCATTATATTATTGCTGCAGAGTCCAACATTGCCGTCTATCCTGGATGACACACTGCAGCATGCAATAATTCCATCACACCGCATGTGTGCGGTGTGATTATGCAAATCGCCATATCAACATGGCTATCCTCGACGTACATCATTGATGACTGCTTATGTGATCACCCGAGATTGGTGCTCCAACCGTGCATATCGGCTGGGGACTCAATTGCCGAGTTCATTACCTGATAAGTACTATGGGGATACCACGGCTCAACCAAAGATGGAAAGGGTTGGCACTTCACAGAGAATAACGAACAAACTGAAGTCGCTGACAGGCTACGAAACTAAAGACGAGAAGATATTCTTGTGGCCAATGAAAACACTCTAACAGAAGTACCTTCGAGGTGGAGCTGGCTGTTGAAAATATCAACATCTCAGGTCGTCGTTCTCGGGCTGCCAGACTCTGTCGTCACAGATAGGTAATGTTAAATCAGGAAATCTTTTCCCGGCTTCCACATGAAAAATTGTTGAAAACGAACTCAGACAAGCATCTCCTTCAAGTTTGAACAAGAAATCGTCAACTTTAAAATGCAAATGGCTCATTAGATCAGTTATTGTGCGTTTATCTTCATCTAATAGCACCTTACACAATTATCAAGAGCTGTAGATCAATGACAAGCAGTACAGTTATTCTTGATAGTTCAGTCATCCTGCATAGTACATATATTCTAGGCAGCGTATCTATTATAACTAAACAGAAATTCAAAGCTCTGTAACCATCAAGGATCGAACAATTATTTACAATGTCATTATAAAGTTTGAGGGAGTAGCTTCACTGATTTTTCAAATAGCTTTTGGAACACTATAGAAGTGGTACTTGTTTTCAACAGTCGGTTTCGAGAGATACAAGAGACCTAGTTGGCGTTTTCCGTGCCCTCCTTTTCTTGCGCGATGTATCTTTTCAAGTAATATGCCAAATCACCCCCATTCACCTCTCGCCCTGCTTTGCCATAACCCAAGTACTGGAATCGATTTCTACTGATGTACTGGATATCATAATCCTCCCATCGTGGAACTTCCATCAGTTCCATGAAATGAAGGCTAGAACCTGGCCATGGCCCCCAGACCGCACCATCGCTTTTCGAATTCTTATACCAAGATCGGCAAGACGATTCCCTACAAGTGTCAGAATCAAGTCAAGAACAAAGTAAATCTGTAGACTTACCACACAGTATCTTGCATGACAGCATCTTTATGCTCGATAAAATCATCAATAGCCTCCTGCTTCGGATCAAAAGACTTGATTCCTTCACGCTGCATCTTCTCAATCGCTTGAAAGACGTACTGGATACCAATCTCAAGCGCCCCAAGAAGAGTCCCGTTGGAGATCGGCAGATTCGGCCCACCGACAATGAAATAGTTTGGAAAGCCGTGTGCAGCGATGGAAAGGTATGATACTGGATCGTCCTTCCACTGATCTCTCAAATCCACCCCGTTACGCCCGATCACTGGGAAAGCAGGCTTGTAGGAAGAATCAAAGCCAGTCGCGCATACTAAAGCGTCGATAGCAACGACGTCGCCATTTTTCATCTTGATCCCTTCAGGGACGATTTCCTCGATGGGATCTGTTATCACATCGACGTTTTCACTCGCAAGGGCCTCGAGATACCCAGTTCCAGGAGTAAGTCTACCAATTAGAGTCTTGCAGCAAAGATGGCACGCAAATTGGACGAGAACTCACCTTTTGCATCCAACGTGAAAATCAGGCTCCAACCTATCCGCCAATCCAGGCTTTGCTGCTAGTCTTTCCTTCAACATTTTCTTCGCGATCTGCAGCATCTGCTTTTGCAAATCTGAGTCCTTGTACATGAGATCAATAATTCCGTTCATGTCAGCCTCAACAACCTTCCTGTGTTCAAAGAACTCATCCGGATGAGATGCCCAGAACTTTTTCTCTTCATCCGTGTACATTTGAGTCCTCCCTTCAGGGGCAAAATCTGCTGACCATTCTGGTGTGATCCAGATTTTGCTGCGAATGAATGACGTGAGATGCTTCACTTCTAGATGATTGTCAGTAGTCAAAATGAGAAGTAACGAGAACACTCACTCTTCTGCAGTTGAGGCACAATCTGAATTGCACTTGATCCTGACCCGATCACGGCAATTTTCTTGCTTTCATCAAAGACATATTCTTGATCCCAGTTTGCACTATGCATTTTCTTGCCGGCAAAGGTTTCTAACCCCTTAATCTCAGGCCATTTCCATTTGTTCACGAATCCTGCAGCATTCATGAGCACCTCTGCCTTATCTTCGAACACAATCCCCGTATCCAATTGCTCGATTCTGACAGTCCACTTTCCTTCAGGTTCATTCCAAGTGGCACCGATGACACGATGCTTGAGATGTAGAAATTCCGACATTTGGTACTTCTGGGAGAGGTTCTTGTAAAGCTCCCAGATCTCCTCGGCGCCAGGATAGGCTCGCGACCATTGAGAATGATGTTCCCAGCTGGGCTGATAGATGTGACTCAACACATCACATGCGCATCTATATATCATCAGTTCTGGTCTAGCATTCGAATCAAGAAATAACTTACCCCGGATATCTATTCTCTAACCATGTTCCACCAACGTCATGATTCTTCTCATAAATTGCCATCTCAACGCCTTTCCCAGCGCATTTCTCGCGGAACAAATGAGTAGCACATATTCCAGAAACACCAGCTCCAATCACAATCATTCGTAGGGGTCGAGGTTTACCCAAATACTGGTTGCTGTACTCATAGGGAGAGACTTTGAGTGTTTCGGCTTCTGGCATTGTTCGTGTGGACAGAGGCAACTCTGCGACCTCAATGTTTTCGACCTTCATCTTGCCATCACTAACAGTGGACTGGAACACGGCGGGGATTTTAATAGACATCGTGGTGACAAGCGTATTGTGAGTTGAAAATGAACTTCAAGTACGGAACGGCCCGACAGATGGAGACAAAATCATAAATTATGAAAGTGGTACTGGAAAGCCACTGAGCTTGCGAAAACGTGCTTACTCTGAATTGGCTGCACTCCGAAACTCAACTTCCTACTCCAAGTTACATGCATGCGTGCATGCATGGTTGCAACCATCTCTTCGATATCGCCAACTATCATCGGACGGATAGTTGCGTCAATCATTTTGTGCATGCTCATGCATCACGTATTCCGCAAAGATAACCCCGCATGATTATATCAATAATCAATCATAAGCACAGGCACTTCAACTGCAGATTGTCAGTGGAATTTCATCGGGATGCAGCTGGATGGAGACTGACCTGGCTATAGCAAGGGTCATGAGGGGTCATCGGAAACCAACATATGTTACCCGATGCTATCTGCAGAGTTCTCCACCATCATCCCCATAACTGAAACTCACCTTGAAAGACAGACCTAACTAAACCCAATCGTGCTGAGCGAAGCTGGCATCTCGGGAGTCTTTCTCACAAAGCCTGAAGTCGATATGCCGATGTTGGCATAAAGCTACACCCACCTATGAATCGGGTCAATGATCAATGGCCGTTTCTCAATGGCGCTCGTGGAGCTAGCCCTACTGAAGCCCTTCAATGTTGTGATCGCTGAAAGAACTTGCAAGTTGTTTGCTGAGCTGGATTTTCCTCTTTGATTCTCTGTTCTTCACTTTTTTCCCCTCTTCCTTTTCGTGCTGAGAAACATTGAAGAACGAACGATGGCGCAAATCACCAAGGCCTATCTCGACACTCCTTCTGGACAGCTACATTACTGTCGTATAGGTGCCAGAGATGGCCACTCAAAGTTTAGCCCCATGCTGCTTTTGCACATGTCAGCATCTTCCTCGAAGAGCATGGAGAAACTGATGGTCAAATACTCAAATATTGGATATGATTGCTATGCGCCTGATTATCCCGGTTTTGGTTTCTCTTACAAACCCAGCACCAGTCCACCAAATACGGAGTGGTATGTCGAGGTCGTGGTGGACTTTTGTAAATCAATAGGAATATTCGACTCGAAAGCTGGTCTTCACGTCTTCGGCCATCACTCTGGAGCATGTCTGGCTGTGGAGATGGCGTTTCTCTATCCAGAGGTTCTGAAAAGTGTTTGTTTGGTCGGACCTGCACTCATGACGGCCGGCGAGAGAGCAGAAATGAAAATGCGATTTTTGGAACCATTTAACAAACCTGTGGCGGATGGGTCACATCTTCTCAAAATCTGGGAATACCTGGAACATCTTGGCATTGGCAACGATGTGGAACTACATCAGCGGGAAGCTTTGGACGGATTGTCTGCGTGGCAGGGAAGAAATCAGATCTACAATTGTATTTGGGAACAAGATTGTATGACCATGTTTGGGGACCTTGCAGTGCCATTGTTGTGTATGGTTGCGACGGACGACGTTCTTTATCCATTTTTCCATTATGTTTCTGAGTTAAAGCCAGATGCGGAAACGCATGAGCTGGTTGGAGGTGACTTCGAGCCAGACAATGATGTAGAGGGTATCGTTGGGAGATACATGCCATTTCTTGAAGGGATCGAGATCAAAAAACCCAAGGTCAGTCTATTTGACGAGGTTCTAAAAATTAATGCTAACAGTTTTGACAGCCTAAAAAGACCACGTCTGTGACCAAAGCACCCATGATAGGAGTTCTGAGTATTATGGTAGCTTTACTAGCTTTCCTTTCAACTCAGTTGACAAGTTCGAGCCAGATCCTTTCGAAGTTTGGTTTTGGATCTGCTGAACCATTTACGGTCTTGCTTGAACAGCCACTCATCAACTCAATTCCATCCCGACTTGTCGACCGGTTCGATCCCGTCTACGTCAAGTATTGGAACAAATACAATGCTGGAAGACTCAACTTCATCTCGCCACTTCAAGTCCCTCATGATGAATTCGTGGCCAACCCAATGAAATACGCGATTCTCTATGGCAAAGAAGCTGTTGCTGCTGTCAATAAAACGACCGATTATCAGGTACCAGTGGAAAAGGGACAGATCACCGTCCGTGTCTATGAGCCCCCAACCACCGGGCCGGAGCCTCGTCCAGTATATGTCAACTATCACGGTGGAGGTTTTATGTATGGTGGTCTACATTTCGACGAAGATTTCTGCAAGCGAATCGTCCATGAGCTAGGAATTGTGGTTGTAGATGTTGATTATCGCTTGTCGCCCAAGTTCCCTTTCCCTACTCCCGTGAAGGATTCATGGGCTGCTTTCGAATGGGTAAGCTGTCTCTTCCGCTTCTTGAGAGCTATTGCTGACTTCCACTTAGGTCCGAAGTCACGCATCAGAATTGAACCTGGATCTGCGCCGTGTTGCAGTTGGTGGTCAGTCTGCAGGAGGAAACATTGCCGCACACATCTCACAGGTCTGCCGTGATCAGGGCATTCCTCTTGCGTTTCAATTTTTGGCTGTGCCTGTAATGGACATGGACATTTTCCTCCCGAACGGTACTCTCTCCCCTGACTGCCCATACCCTTCCTATTTTGAGTTCGAAGATGTTATTCTTTTACCAGCCGAATCTATGCGAGTATTTGCAGATGCATACCTCGGATCCCCAAGGCCAGCAGCGCTCTGGAATCACCCATCGGTCAGCCCCATTAAGGCGAAGAATTTGACAGGAATCGCGCCGACGCTCATCATAACTGCCGAGCTTGATGTTCTTAGAGACGAAGGAGAAAAGTATGGCGAGTTGTTGAGAGAACAAGGTGTCGAGGTGCAGAGTATCAGGGTAAATAATGTAGGGCATCTATTCATGAACTCGGATGCCTTCCTGGATGGTGCTAAGCTGCACAACAGGGAAGCAGTCAAGGCTATTGGAAAAGGGCTGGATGTCTTAGCTTAAAATTCAAAATTCATATCTTACTCAATCAAAATGTCGATAACGTTTTAGAGTTTCAGATTTACAAGAAATATTTAATTGGTGAATGGCAAAAAATTTCAATCATTCTCACGATTGTTTCCTTTCACTAAGGTCGGTTTCGACCAGGAAGAACAGACAACAGAACGTTACAGAGGATAAGAAACCAGTCATTCTAAACGGATCGTCTTGTTATCATGCAAGTTCTTTCCTGGAGATACTGCTCTTGAAGTCAGTTGCTCTCGTTTGACACATGTTGCCTCTAATATGTGCAGGTCATTGAGTTCTATGAACATAGCACGCAACACTCATAATTCAAGTAAAGACAGTAACATCGGAACAGAATCGAATTTTACAGATTTATCCACATGTAACCAATACACAATCATCTACAAATATCTCGGCTCGGACGTCTCCTCATAACACTGGATCTGATCTCCGATCTGGAAGTCCGCCCAGTCCTCGAAGCCAAGACCGCATTCAGTGCCCTTTCGCATCTCCTGCACATCCTTCTTGACGTTTTTGAGTGAAGATAAGAGACCTGTAATTTGTTAACGATCGAGCTCATTGGAAACTTCATCAGAGGGAGTAACATACCATCAAAGATCTTCTCACCGCCACGCAATACCCTCACCCTGCCAGCTCTTGTTACAAGCCCGTTCGTAACCTTACAACCAGCCACGGCCTTCACCTTCTTACCCTTGACAGTGATCTCGAATATCTGTGCAACGTCGGCCTCTCCAGTAACCTTTTGTGTAATGATCGGTGATAGCTTCTCGCTCAACTTGGACTTGACGTCATCGACCAATCTATAGATGACATTGTTGTCAATGATGGAGACTTTCGCTTTGGCAGCCAAGGAGATAATATGTGGATCAACAGTGGTGTTGAAGTTGATGAGATGACCTCCAGCAACAGCAGCGTGCTGAACATCGAACTCACTCAACTGACCGACTCCAGATCGTAGAACCTTGAGCTGAACTTCGTTGCTGCCAAGAACCGAGATGCTATCAACAACAGCTTCTACAGATCCACTAACATCACCCTTGACGATGAAGTACACGATTTTCGTGCCATCGATTTCTTGGGGCGTTTCGGTTTCCTCAGCGTCAGCCTTTATTTCCCCAGAAGCAATGTCAGCTTCCCTCTTCTCACGGTCGCGTTTCTCTTGTTCTATTTTGCGGGCTTCATTGATGGCATCCACATCAGCGGCCATCTTTTCTCTTTCGGCGGCCTCAAGCCTGTAATCAATGACACGTTTTGCTTTTGTTTCATCCACAGCCTGAAGTACCTCATCACCCGCAAGAGGTTGTTCTCTCCATCCATCTATCACCACTGGCGTTCCTGGACCAGCCTCCTCAATCTCAACACCAGCTTCGTTGCGGAGAGTTCTGATACGTGCCCAAGTACTACCAGCGACAATGAAATCTCCAGGCCTCATAGTTCCTCTTCGGACAAGCACAGTAGCAACTTTGCCCATAGACTTAATACTAGCTTCGATGATCCATCCCTCGGCTGGGCCATCTGTCTCAGCTCGCATGTCAAGCATTTCTGACAATGTGACGGCCGCTTCCTCTAGGTCCTCCATTCCTTGACCGGTCTTACCACTAACCTCGATAACTTGAGTGTCGCCTCCATAATCTTCGATGTCAACGCCGTGGCGAGCAAGGTCTTGCTTGGTTTTGTCGACATTAGCTCCTTCCTTGTCGACCTTGTTGACTGCAACGATAATCGGAACCTTGGCTGACTTTGCATGGTTGATAGCTTCAATTGTCTGAGGCTTGACACCGTCATCTGCGGCGACAACCAGAATGACAATATCAGTAACATTAGCACCTCTTTGACGCATACTTAGAAAAGCTGCGTGGCCTGGGGTATCCAAAAATGTGATAACCTTTCCTGAGGGCATAGGCACGGAGAAAGCTCCGATGTGTTGGGTGATACCCCCATGCTCACCAGCTGCAACAGAGGACTTCCGCAGGTAATCCAACAAAGTAGTCTTTCCGTGATCGACATGCCCCATAATAGTAATGACGGGCGGTCTTGGTGGGAGGATAGATGGATCCTCAGGCGCTGGTCTGGCTTTCAAATCCTCTGACATGCCTCGATCGATAATGGGTTCAAAGTTGAATTCCTGAGCAATAAGACCAGCATTTTCGGCGTTCAATACATGATCACCAGTAATTTCTTCGAAACCCAATTCCTCCATCTTTTCCATGAAAACATTGATACGAATTTTGAGTACTGATGCAAGATTTGCGACACTAATGAATTCGGGGAGAAGAATCAGGGGTGGTGCAGCAGCTCTCCTTTCTTCTTTCTCGCGTTGCTTTTGCTTTTTCAACTCTGCACGTCGTTTTTCTTGGAAGAGATAATCATCGTCATCATCGTCTTCCTCGTTGTTGATAAATCGCCCTCTTCGCCGAGCCTTATCCTTCTCTTTGCCCTTAGGTCTAGGAGTATCATAATTGGTCTCTGCCGCGAAACGCCCACGTCTGGGTGCTTCCTCCTCAGCTTCTCTTGATTGTCTCGAAGAACGGACCGGAGGTTGCCAACCATCTTGGACCGGAGGCTGCCAACCATCCTGGACTGGAGGTCGCCATCCATCTTGCTCGATTGGGGACTCCGTTGAATTGGCAGAGTCTCCCGACAATTTCGCGTCATCAATGTCTCCACTTTTCCAGTTGACTATGGTGTCGGAAGAGTTTCTGCTTCTGAGAGCACCCTCGGAACCCCATTGGCGGAGGCTGTTCGTGGGAGGCTGCGATTCCTGTGGTGGTGGGCTATTTGTTTGGCTGCTTCGATCAAGCACAAAACGGCCTCTTAAAGGCACGTATTGTCCCGACCTTGCTTGAGATTCTCTCTGTGCACGATCCCGATCAAAGTTGTTTTGTTGTGGATTTGATCCTCGCATTGCATGTTCTGGCAATCTCCTCAGATGGCCCCAGCCAGTTGACTTCTCAGACGAAGGCCGACTTGAGTTGGATTGGGATTCCATGTTCATCATCCGCACCACTGATCTAGGTCTTGCTTGGAATTCTGATTGTCGTTCCGAATTTCTATCATTATATCCATATGGAAGCGGTCTTCCCGCTCTTGTTCCTTCCGGTCCTGGACCCGAAGGAATATTGACATCCCTTTTCTGTTCTTCTTGAGCCTTCAGTCTCAGTCGATCGCGAATTGCTTCTTCCTCCGGCGATAGTTTCACACCGGCAATCCTGGATGCGGAGGCTGCTGCACCAAATGTGGGACGGCCAAAGCCTCCAGCCTGACCAAACTTGGGTGCGCTTCCAAAAGTGGGCCTTGCCCCCCATCCTCCAGCCCTTGGAGTTGGTGCAGGAGCTGGTTTATCATCTTCGTTATCGGGTCTCAGTGCAGTTGCTTGTGCTCCAGAAGATGATGCTCGTGATGATTGAAGAAACCGCCTCTGCGCGTGTGTTGGGCGGCGAACATTAACAAATCTATGCGAACAAAATGCGCACAGCGATTGACAGTGTGGCTCCTTGTCAAATTAGTATAAATCCTATGCAAAAAACGGAATGCATACTCTCAACGTGCGACGGCCCTTCATGATGAAAAACAAAAACAAAAATCGAGTTGAAGAAGATTGGAAATGCAAGAGCCTTGAATTGACTTGGGAAAATGTACCGGTGGAGGCGGAGACGCATGCAGGGATCATGGAGGAACGTTGATCCGCGATAGCTAGCCTTACCCCCGATACGTGGGTACTTATTTATCAATTGCTATGATGTCCTCTTCTAATAATTTCTCCTGACATCGTGCTGCCTTCACAATGGCACCGAAATCGAAGAATAAGAGGGTCTTCTCTACGGGACTATCGAGGAATCTCAAAGCGCCCAGACCTATATCTACTGATCCTCCATTGCCATTTCGCCGCGCACCCACGACTCTAGAGCCTTTCCTGTCCCAGCTCGATACCAGGCATGTTTACATTACACATGTCGATCCAGCAAATCATGAATTCAAACGCAAAATCTTCGTGGTTCCAGTCGCCATGAACATTGCCTTGATAGGCCTATTTGTATGGAGAATTTATGTCATTGGTCCTTACTACATGAAAGTATTCTTTACAATGTTGGGTATGAAGAACGAAACGAGCATGGACATCAGTGAGATGGATACGTGGAACGAAGCATGGCTAGAGATTGTAAAGCGATTTTCCAAGTTCATAGTGGATTTTCTCCTTTATCTGTTTGTCTTCCCATGGCCCAAAGACTTCTTCGCCGGTACAAGGAATGGCAGTCCTTTCCGATGGAGGACTGCGATCGGCTTCAGGGACAAGGAAATTATTGTACGAAGAAGTCGCGATTGGGATCGAGAAATCGGCGACGTTGTACCTAAGGGAGCAGATGGCGAGGACGAGGGCAGCAAAACATTTGGCATGTACATTCGTCAGGCTGTGGCACCGTCTTTTATGTACCAGAAGACAGGCTACCTTATGATAAACAAGCAGTGGGATCTCGATTGGAGGTTGATGGTGAAAGCAACCAAGCTTGTGGACACGAAAGCTTTGACTCTTCACGACTTCAAAACTACAATCCTGGTACACAGTCCGGAGTATGGCTGGGCTGTTGAGAGCGCCGATGCCAGCGATGATATAAAGGAGGAGGAGGGAAGGAAGAAGATCATGGCTTTCAAGGATAAGTTGACTGCCCTGGGCAAGGAGAATCTCTTCTTCAGATGGATTGAGTTGGTTCAATACGAATCTGCAAAAGCCGAGGGTTTTGGACCGGATAGACAAACCGAGGTTATGAAACAGGCGAAACAGATGTTCGAGGACCAGGGTGTCGATTTCGAAGCGTTCTGGGCTGAGATCGGTGGCATGGAAGGTTTACCGGGCATGGACCAATTGTGAAAATATAGAAGTTACGATACCTTGTACAATATATGGTTCTCAAGGCAATGTCTACAACGTTATAATTTGTTTTTGCAAATTGTATATTAACTTCTGATTCGACTACCACTTCTTTGGTGCGCCAACAACCGTCCGCGAGAAGACAGCATTTGCCAATGGCTCCGGTGCCCTCGATCGCTGCTTTGCTTGGATTCCTGTTCTGTCTGTAATGGGTGTAGCATTGATGATGTCGTCAAATTCATCATCTTCGCCATTGTCAGAATCTGCTTCAACGTCCGAATCATGCTTCATATTTGCAGGTCTGGCGATCCTTTCCGGTGCTTTCTTGTCATCTGTCTCCACATTTTTGAATGGTTTCGATGCAAGAACCTGTCGCCGTAACTCGGCCATCTGTGCTTCTTCGTCCTCTGAATCATCCGAAATATCGAAAGGATCTTTATCCTTCTTCTCCACCTCTTCTCCCGGCTTTGGATCCTTCTCGGGCTTTTTGCCAAGATATATTCCATCTACACTTTCGGCATCCTGATCGCTGCCCTCTTCGTCCTCATTTTCCTCATCTGAACTCTCTTGAACACGGTGATTTGTATTCCCAGTTGTCCACATATCGTCTACACCATCGGCACCCTTGTCTCTGCTCTCAGCATATTCCCTCTCTAGTCTTGCCATCCATGCCTCCTCGGTCTTCTTCATTTCGGCCTCATCCTTGCAAGCCATATATTTCTTGAGCAGCGAAGAATTGATGTCCAAAAACGACTGGCCGTAAGAGAAATGAGACAAGACTTCCTCAGCCCACTCTGGATGCCCACAAATGTAGAACGCTGCTCCCAGAGCCTCCACACAGTTCAATCGCCATGGCTTTCCATAGTTTACACTATTCGCCGCGACCAAGTACGGGAGTAATCTTTCGCATTGTCCGCCGATTTTAGACCACGGTACCTCCTTCACACGAGCCCAAGAACACTCGACAACTGCTGCACCGTACTGCTCCATAAGCTCTCTGTCGGCCGGTGAAATTGTTGACTTCGCATTGGGGCTGATAATGACACCAGAGTGCTTTTGGCCAACATGCAAATCGCGCATGAGACCCAGCTTCATCATTTTCTTACCGGAACATCTCTTTGGATCACAGTGGCCAAGATCCCAACATGCAGCTTTGAATTCGGGACGGGCTCGTGGCGCTCCATCATCTTCATTTCGAGGTCCACGCTGCCTGGGAGCATTTCCAAACTTCTTGCCTCGCGAAGAAAAGTTGTCTTTCTTGTGTCGAACCATATTGAAGTGTTGTTGTTGGAGAAACGGGTGTCGTAGAGTCGTAGAGTATTTGTGAATGACCGAAGGGCGAATTGACTGATTGTGATCTCATAAATTATTGCATGCGATAAGTCGCCGCCAGCGATTATGGCTAGGCTACCACCTTCCGTGCTTCCTCACCTTACTTCACCATGCTCTTCTTACGCCCATGCCCACCTTAGCTACAACCTGAGGTTGCCATACGTACCAAGACACTCATTCCACGTATTGGAATTTCTGTCCATCACAGCCTTGTTCCGCCCTGCAAACTTATTCGTGAGCTCGTGTAGACACTTCTTCAATCTTCTACTTCTCAATTACTGCCCAGGCACCTGAAGGAAGTCGCACAATGGAGGCGGCTTCAGCGCGGATGGCGGCCAGGGACCGCTTCAGTACTATGGGCGATGCTGGACCAACCCCTCTACAACGATATATTCAACAAGCCTGCAGTCCGGAAAACTTCGAACCAAATCTGGCTTTGAGTCTCGAAATCGCTGATTTGATCAACTCCAAAAAGGGCAATGCGCCAAGAGAGGCGGCCGTCGCGATTGTCAATTACATCAACCATCGCAACCCGAATGTCTCCTTGTTAGCTCTCAACCTGCTCGATATTTGCGTCAAAAATTGCGGATACCCATTTCATCTTCAGATCAGTACAAAAGAGTTCCTCAATGAGCTTGTGCGCCGCTTTCCGGAAAGGCCACCTATCCGCCCAACACGAGTCCAACATAAGATCTTGGAAGCTATCGAAGAATGGCGGGGTACCATTTGTCAGACCTCGAGGTACAAAGAGGATCTCGGATTTATTCGGGATATGCACCGACTGCTGAGTTACAAGGGATATGTGTTTCCAGAAGTGAGGGTTGAGGATGCTGCTGTTCTCAATCCCAGCGACGTAGGTTATGACGTCTAGTAAAGTATGATGCCTGCTGACAGTACACAGAACCTCAAATCGGCGGAGGAAATGGAAGAGGAGGAGAAGGCCGCCCAATCAGCGAAACTTCAGGAGTTAATCAGGCGTGGAGGACCAGAAGATCTCCAAGAGGCGAATCGATTAATGAAAATAATGGCTGGATATGATACCCGACAGAAGACTGATTATAGAGCGAAGGCCGCGGAGGAAGTGGGAAGAGTACAACAAAAAGCGAGACTGTTAGAAGAGCGACTGGAAGACTTCAAAGCCGGAGACACAATGACCGAAGGTGACGTCTATGAGGAATTGGCTTCTGCATTACAAAGTGCTCAGCCAAAGATCCAAAAGATGTGCGAGGAAGAGTCGGATGATACCGAAGCTGTAGCCAAGCTACTGGAAATCAACGATAGCATACACAGGACAGTGGAAAGATACAAGTTGATGAAGAAGGGTGACGTGGAAGCCGCATCTAAGATTTCTAAGGGTACTTTGGGTACCAGCACCGGAGTCAGCAAGAATGCCGACAATGAGCTGTCTCTAATCGACTTTGGAGGAGAAGTAGAAACTAACGGGGGCAGTTCTTCTTCAGCCTCTGCCGGTCAGACAGCTGGCGGACTCGAGGACGATCTTCTCGGTCTGTCAATGGGAGGGGACTTTGGACAAGGAGGTGGTATTTCTCTTGGACTTGGCGGTCCTGGACCATCAATGATGTCTCCAATTACCCCGGCAGGTCCATCACCAAGTATGTCACCACCGCCAGCTCAGCAACCACAAGGGCCGCCCAAGCCAAATTACTCTGCCTTTGCGGCATTTGGCTCCCCACCACCGTCTCAGCAGACTACACCTGTTCCATCTCTATTCCAACAACAACAAATAGCACCGAAGCCAACTCAGCCAGCCCAACCCGCATCTGATCCATTCGCTGCATTTTCCACGCCGATTAGGCAAGCCACCCCTCAACAAGCTACTCCTTTATCAGCCACAGCATCTCTCTTCGACTTCACCCAACCACAACAACCTCAGCCCCCAGCCCCTGCTGCTCCCGCCGCCGACGATGACGAATGGGCCTTCTCTTCCGCCCTGCCAGAGAGCAACGGACTCCCCTCGTCACAAGAAATCATGGTCAGCGACACCGCAGTCAACATCCTCCTCCACGCCACACGCACCTCCCCATCCGACCCCGTCATCTCCATGACCGTCAAATTCTCCAACAAAGTCGCGCAGCCAATCACCGAGCTCGTCTTCCAGATCGCCGTGACAAAGGTACGTTTCCCCTCCCGATTCTCTCAACTCCCCTGCATCTCTACATGCCACCACAGCCACTAACTAACCACCCACAGGGCTTCTCCCTCCAGATGCAGCCCCAGAGCAGCCGCAGCTTGCTCCCGTTCGCAAACCAGGGCATCACGCAGCAGATCCGGCTGAACGGCGTGGAGTACGGCAAGGGGACGAGCGTGAAGATGCGGTGGAAGGTGTCGTACAAGGTAAGCGGCGAAGTGAGGAACGAGATGGGCGAGATTCCGGCGCTGGGAATCGCATAGTTGCCCGTGGTGCGTGATTACCGGACGCTTTGGTACCTAGGTGGGCGTTAGTTTCCGTGGAGGTTGGATGGGGGTTGTATAAGATTAGATGGTTGTTGGGATTGCTGAGATCGGATTACCTATGAGCTTGAGGATTATATGCCATGTATACCTTCTTGATTACTTGACTTTTTCGGTATGGAGATTCATGTGAGACCCCGTGCACTTGGAGAAGCTATGGCCTGGAAGACCTGCTGCTCTAGCTTGATGGCATCGAGCTACTGCCAGGTGGCGTTCCTTAGTGCGAATTGCTTACTGGGGCGTGTTCCAACGTACATCGAGCTCAAACTACACTTATCAGATGTGATAGACTTCAAATCTCATACCTATCAGATCACCTAAAGTTTATTTAATCACATTCACAATCACTCATAAGCAGCCATAATATTTTGCAAGTTCATTGCATTCCTACATCTTAAGCAGAAGAAGAAACCACAGACTCCAGCCAAATTACTAACCAGTCAATTCTACCACCTTGCCATAGCAGCCATTGATCTGATAACCGATAAATCCAGGCTGAAGAAAAGACGTGATTGTTGTGAAGGCAAAGTGCTGTGTATAGGGCAAAAACAGGACCACGAAGTGGGAAGAAATGCAAACTATTGCGTCGAGGCTTCTTTAATCTCGAAGGATCAGGGAGACTGCCACGACTGAGTTTAACTTCTTTAATCATTCAATCGCAATGAAGGAAGATCAGGGAGACTGCCAAACATGATTTGAGGCCCAAGTATTTGACTCAGATATACCACATGCTGAACTTCATTGCCTTCTTGAGGGAATCAGGAATACGCCCATCCATGCCAAAGCCAAGAAGAGGGCGAGCATCGGCTTCCATCGATGGCCTGGAAGGAGCTTTACCCCTAAGTGCAGGATTGTGAGCATCACGGGCACGCTTCTGCTGGTCCATCTCTGTGAATTTCTGGCCACCGCGAGGACCATCGGAGGTTGGGTACGACTCGTGAGAGCGAGCACGACTAGCAGCCAAGTGGGCATAATAAACGGCCGGATGCAGAGAGACCGGAGTGGTGGATCTGATGTATTGGTAGCATTGGTGATAGATCATCTTTTGAAGATGGTCGACAGGAACACCCATCTCGTCCAACAAGACATGGTAGTGAACTGGACGGGCAGTTCCCTGGATGGCCGAGTGAGAGTTTAGGTAGAAGTCGTATTGTGTTGGATGTGTTACATCGCGCTCTACAACAGTACCTGGATGTGGATTGCCCTTGCCATCACCAGCTCCATTTTCAGGGAACATACGGATACGATGACGCTTGCTGCAGACGATCACAGTCATGCGTGGAAGCTGCGCACTGTTAGTAAGGTTCTTATTTATGAGTTTTCTGTGAACTTACCTGGTCAAGCTTGAAATGCTGCTTCATCAGCTTCTTGATATCTCCAACCTCCATTTGAAGAACCTGCTGATACTGACCCTCAGAGACACCGTCACGGAAATAGTAAATGTGCTTTGGTTCAGCCTTGTGGGTAGCAGCCCACCAACGTAACAAGGGGACAAGCATAGTCTCCATGTTATGTGTAGAAATCATCTCAACACCATAACCATTGGTCTCGACTGCGGTGAGGTATCTGGCAGCGTAGGTATCGGCGGACATGCTCAGAGCGGCCATGGAGGCTTGTGGTGAGTTAGGAGTTGGATGAGAGACATCCGCACCAAGGATGATGGTTGGACCATTGAAAAAGCTTGCAGGAGCCCTATTTGGGCCAACGAGAGCAGATGTTGTTCCACCCAGCTTTGCGTTCACTTTCATGAGGACGTTCGAGCAATATTGAGATTGTGCTTTTGCGACATGTGCAGAGTTCAGCACTTGAGAGACGACGCCAAAACGGCAGTCAGCGCTCTTCTTGATGCGTTCGTACTTGCCAGAGTGTCTCTCGCCCATGATGAAGAACAAGATTTGAGGGAATGCCTTGGCCTGTTCTCCGACCATTTTCCACAGCATCTCGCAAACCATATCACCAGTAGCTGCTTTCGCTGGTCGAATGACGAGTGGCTGCTTGTTGACGACATTTCCACCATGATGGACATACTGCTGCGTGAACACCTTTAAAAAGTTTCTGACGGTGGGTTCATCAGTGCACTCCTCCATAATAGCAACACCCCAGTTCTTCAATGGCTCGGTGGAAGGTTTGAAGAATTTGTGGCCTCGAAGATCCCATTTGCCTTTAATACCTGGTGCAATCTTAGAGTTTGCAAACTTGATCTCAGGTGCAGCAATAAGACGAGCTTTAGTCTATAGCATGTTAGACATTAATTCAATTTGTGGAAAAGCTGAATCATACCTTGGTCATCTCAGGACTGATTTTGATTCCCATACGAGCAAGCTCAGGATCGTTCTTCCAATCCAGTTTTTTGATGCCATAGTTAATGGCTTCCTTGCGAACACTTGGAATGGATACAGCAAACTTAATCATAGCTGCAGTTTGAGCGCCATTGGTCTTGAACATGTAGCGTTGATTATCTTCAATCTTGCAAACTTCCATAGGGAAGATGCCACCCTTGGCCGATTGGACAAGTGGGAGGTGGGCATTTACCAAGGTGATGTTGTATTTCTCTCGGAAATAATCATAGATTGAGATGGTCTTCTGAATTTTTGGTGGATTCTGACCTTTTGTGCCTGGGACAAGGATGTCGAACTTCTTGGTTTTGGCGTTCAAGAATTTCCCATCAGGACCAATTTCCCAAAGAAACTTATCAAGAGTGTAAATCTTTTCATCTAGAAATCTTTAGTAACACATATTTTAAGCAGGTAACATGACTTACTGCCTTGCTTTTTACGATGGTTGACAGTGAACTTGATTCGGTTAAGCTTTCGAAGTTCCTTCCAGGTATCCGAGAAAGTCAACACATTTCCATGCTTGACTGGCTGACAGTTCCGAGCAAAGATATCCATTGAATCTATCGACTGTCAGTATATTCAAGATGACATCATGTTGGGAAGCTTACTGCTTGGGTTGTCGACGCCCTTCGTCACGTTACGTGCCATCGTATGAAGCATAAGCGGAGTCCAGAAGGTGCCATTTGCAACATCTACATTGACTGAAAGTCCAGTACCATTGCCAGAATTATGGGTGAGACGCATGGATGCGTAAACACCTTTCATTGCCTGAATGGTATCATCGAGCAAGCGGATATCCTTGTTTGGGGTGAAGTATGAACGCTTGATTTGGATAAACTTTTGAGATGGGGTGACTCTCATAACATGATCAAGGAAGTCTAGAGTGACCATTAGCCATAAAGAACCTTATAAATCATGAAATAACATACTGATAGCTTCGAGAATCGAGTTGTCGAAGGCAATGGTGCCCTCCAAGTAAGCCTTGATGACGGCCATCTCGACGGTAGTGGTTTGACGCATGTGAAAGAATGCCATGTTTGGGGGAACACCTGGCTTTGTAGCTCGGTTTCGCTCCACATCCATGTTGATCTGCTTCTTTATCTCTCTTCGAGGAATCTCGCAGTCGGACCATGCAATCTTGTCACCGTTCCAAAGCCAGAAATTGCTTGTCTTTCGGAGCTCATTCTGGACACTGCTACAATTCCAGACGGCCTTGTAAAGTCCACGATTCTCGACACCACCATCAAGATTGATCTTTCATAGCATGGTCAGCTTGGTACGACTGTGGACTGAGGATGACTTACAGCAATATCATACTGATAGATTCGCTTTTGAGGCCACTCGAGGACCTTGTATTGGTTGACGCGTACGTCAATTGCCTTGCCTTCGGTGCCGAATTTTGGACGAGCTGGGAGATCGCGGAAATGAATGAACTGTTCGCTCGGGTCAACGATTGTCAAATTACGGAGACCGTAATCCGAGGCCTCCATCTTGAAAAGTGGAGAGAGATCTCAGGTAATTGGGTTGGTTTTGTGGGAGTGTGGAGATGTATGGGCTTGAATGGTAGAGGAATGAAGAAACGGAGATTTGATCCGTGTATTTGGGTTGGATTCTGGATTCTGATGGTTTGAAATGGAACGGGCTTGGATTTTGTGTTTGTGTTCGTGATGATTTGATGGAAAGAGAAGAAGGAGCTCTTGGGTGGGTAGAAAGCCTCCTTATATAGACAATCCACTGATGGGTAGGCCAAGTGTATTGTGAAACTTTGCCTGCCATTGTGGTGATGACGGGGTAGATGATGACGAAAAGGCATGAATGATGATGAAGTTGTGAAGCCCAATTGTCTGAGATCATGGTTATTTCAACCTCAACCTCAATAATCGGGCTCTCAAGTGCGGATAGCCAAGAGCAAGCCCACACAATCCGCATCAAAGAGCAAACGACCTCGGGAAAAATTCCAACTCGGCCCGATCAAGCAAATAAAGAGTTAAAGAAAACATCCTTAAAGCCGTGCCCTGGCTATTTCAAGAGAAATCAAAGGTATCAAACCCATTTATGAATTGGACGTTGAGCTACCAGGAATGTATGTTGGGTATAGAGATGCGAGAAAACATTTGGAACTTACCTCTCCATTCAATCTGTATGCCTCTGGTGGCAACTCAAGTCGTCCGTTGATATCAGTTGGCTTGATATTTTTGCCGAATGGAGACTTTGGGAACTCGCGGCGAGTCAAGAGATCATTATGGTAGGAGTCTACAAGAGAACCTTGCTGCTCATCTCCAGCTCCATCACCACCAAAGGCAGATGCAGCACCACCTTGCTGGTTGCCAACATCTTGGGAAGCGTTGGCGCGCTTGGCACCTGGTCCCACCATTGTTGAGTCTGGTCAGATTATACTGGCATAGATTCCGAACGAACTGCAATAAACGAAGCTGCTTTTTGGATGATCCGATCAGCAACACGAATCAAATTCAACTTTTGAGGAACTAACGATGATGCCAATACTGAGTGCGTGAATGATTGAAGAATGAGAGGTGAATTGAAGATGTATGAAATTTTGGGTGAATAGGTAGGTTGTGAGGTGCGAGGTGTGAGGTGTGAAGTATGAAAGTGAGCGAAATTTGGTGACGAGAACAGAAGGATGGTAGAACAGAACCTCAATTATCAGTGGTTTCAACCCGAAAATTGAATATGAGCTGTATAGTGATTCGGAGGTCAGATGTTCATCTTTCTGATCAATTGATCAATTGTTCAATTGTTCAATCGAGATGTACAAACGTAGGTATGTGGTGTTTATGGGAATGAACAACGGCGGGAAAGAGGAATTGTATAAGCACTCACATGAATATAGCTGCACTCGTAACTCTAGGCTCAGCTGGGTTCAAATTGGTTGGTGAATTGAGATGTGAGGTCGAAGGTGGAATGAAAGTCTGAGTAGGGTTAGTGATGAAATGGAGTGAAATGAGGCGAGATGTTTGAGGAAGTAGATTGACTCCTAGTGTAGAGCGTCTGAATCAAGCAGCTCGACAAGCAGCAAAGATCAAACTACAAGCCTGACGTCTAACCTTGTATAGGTAGAGGTTGTACTGCCTGGGTAATTGAACGTGTTTGATGTTCATACCAAGCATTCAAGGATATGTGACGCCGAAAGCAGAGCCAATATCTAGCAAATGCTGTAACGACTGAACATCGATGTATATCAAAGTAGCCAAATGAGCCAAATGAGCCAAATGAATCAAAGGATCTGAATGCGGAGGTGATGATAACTTTGAAGGGCTTTGCAATGACTGTACGTACCTTTGAGGATGTGCAAGGAAGATAAAGGGTGGAGAGGTGGAGAGGTGAGGAGGTGAGGAGGTGAAGAGGTGAAGAGATGAAGAGATGGAGAGATGGAGAGATGGAGAGATAGGTAGGTAGGTAGGTTGTGGTGATGATATGCACACGTGATGAGCACTTTACCTAGGTAGGTACATACCTACCTGTGTTTGAGCAGGTGGTGGAGCTTTATTCCTATTTTGGAAGAATGAGCAAACTTGAACCTTCAAACAAACAGTCGAGCCCTATCTATGATCTATGCGGCTCTTTCCTCGAGCCTTGGGCGCTACTGCATTTTTAGACATTGCTTTGCTTGATCTTGAAATGGGGAGTCTGGTGTCTCTAAATCTATCACTTGATGATGAATATCAAATCAAAATCAAAATCAAAAAATCAGCTTGGATGGTCTTGTTGATCTTTACGTGTGGATTTTGAATGCCGATTTTGCAGTGCATTGGTCTTCAGCGCATGCGTATGTCTTATGGTTCAAGTCAACCTTCGGTCAATCCAAGATGACCGAATGTGGTTACTTGTTGATGATTGCCATCTTATTGAGGTAGGGATTCTAGTATATGAACTTATCCAATGAACTTTTGTATGATAAGACTTGCTTGTTAGTTCTCTTGGTCGGGATATCTCCAATCCATGGCAGGTTAATTATATTGAAATGTATGTTTGTCAACAGATGTCAATTAACAAAAATAAATCTCTTCACTTATCAAGTTGCATCAACAGTAGTACAATAATGATACACAATCATCGAATACATGCAGCAAACTGATATGGGATACCGATCAGTTGTTATTTCTTCAAGAAAAATCCCTTTATCCAGTTTATCGATTTTTAATCTTAGGCAATATAATAGCGAAATAGTGAAGAAGCAATTGTTCAGACCCTATCCCTCCCTACCAACAACACTTGCATACTATAGTAGCAGGCGACCATATAGATAGATATAGATCTTACCAATTAGATCCCAGTGATATTTCCGCACTTTAGGATGAAACTAGCTGTGGGGTTATACGTACCAAGGAAATAACGCCGCTATCTTCTAAAATTATAGGTTGCCCCCCTATCGGTAGGACACTTGCATGCTAGTGCCACTATTGACTAGGATAATTGGAAAATGTGATATAAACACGAAGTAAGTTCACCTTGTCAGCTAAGATTATTTCTTCGATGATTGGATACGTATCTTTTGGAAGATACTAGCAATATGCAAGTACCCGTTCTACACACAATTCAATCAAGTGAGCCCATATTTGCAGCAATATAGTACCTTCAACGCTCCTAAAACAAGTTTCGATTAGACCTATAGGTTTTATGACGTGAGAAAATTGAATCGCTCTGTAATAAATGCATCGGAGACATGCGATACATTGCAAAATATGGAAAGTGTTGAAGTAATTGGAGTAATTGGAGTAATATCATCAACCACTGTGTATAAGCCGACATCATTCAACAAGCTTCCAGCCGGCCGTTACTCCTGACGACCTGAGGGGAAAATACATATTAGCTCTTGATAGCTAGTTTGCGATACTGCATACCCAATGAGCAAGGTGGTGAACAAGGATAAAGAAGCAACTTCATTGAGCAGATATCAAATGCAAGACCAGAGAGCCCTTATTCAAACATCAGGTAGCGAGATCAAAATCAGAGAAAGACGAACGGAACAATCAAGATGTTCATATTAGGTTGTTGGATAGCGTGAGAAAATGACTGATGACAGTTCAAGTACCACGCCAGAGAAGCGTAGTTGAATTAAGCTTCCAGAGTATGTACATAAGCACAAGATACTTGGAGTGTGTACTACATACAAGCAAGCCTTGAAGAGTCGTGAGGAGGTCACCAACGATAATTATGAGCTATATGATTATAAAATCTGACAGAAAGGTCAATCGGTGAGGTTTTGGTAGAGAATGAAGTTGTAAAGCATCGGAAACAACAATGTGTTTGAAGTGATCGACATGTTGAGATACGTACGGGCATGCGCCATAATTGCACAAGCTTGTCAATACTATCTTCACAAATCCGTAGACATGAAATGGGAGGCTTTTGCAACTCATACAAACTTTCAGAGTCGTACGTTCCTTTTGAACCCAGCTTCCGTTCAAACCATAATTTTGCAGATCCGTCCGTCATCAGAGTCACATACAGCTAAGAAGCTAGGCTCATCATCACAGATTCCGGGAAGAGCCGACAGCCAATTTCCAACTGATGAGTCACTGCAACTCTACAAAAATGCGCAATCCATCCATAGCACTCTCGCGCACCTCCTCCATCCTATCGCAACTCCAACCCGCAAAAATGTCGACCGAAGCGCCCCGCGTCCTCAAGATCCTCATGCTGCACGGCTACACGCAGTCGGGCAGCGTGTTCCACGCGAAGACGCGCGCGCTGGAGAAGCTCCTCACCAAGAACTTCCCGGCGGCGCCGGCGACGTCGCCCATCGCAGGGCGGTACCCGGGGGGCGTGAAGCTGATCTACCCGACGGGGCCGCTGCGGCTGCAGGCGGCGGACATCCCGGGGTACGTGGGGGAGTACGATGCGGAGGAGACGAACAACTGGGCGTGGTGGAAGCGCGACATGAGCAGCGGGCAGTACGTAAGCTTGAACGTGGGCCTGCAGACCATCCGCGACGCCATCGATGCCGAGGGCGGCGTTGATGCCGTGCTGGGCTTCTCGCAGGGCGCGGCGGCCGCGAGCATGGTCGCGTCGCTCTTGGAACCCGGGCGTAGGGAGGCCTTCGCGGAACATGTGAAGAGGGGTGGCGTCGAATATCCAAAGGAGTTCTTGACGGCTGAGGGGGAGGTTTTTCATCCGCCGTTGAGATTCGCCGTCATCTACAGTGGATTCTATGCGCCGCATGAATTATATCGGGCTTTTTATGAGCCGAAGATGAACACGGATATGCTACACTTCATTGGTACATTGGACACGCTGGTGGAAGAGAGCAGAAGTGTGGCTCTGGCAGATGCAAATGAGAAGAGTACTGTGGTACGACATCCAGGAGGTCATTTCGTACCTATTGGAAGAGAGATGGCTGCAACTCTGATAGGATTTGTAAAACAAGTCTGTGGGGAGAAGAAAGTAGAAGAGAGCGTAGAGGATATGGATGTGCCGTTTTAGAGCAGCAAACATTATTCTTTTAAGATTGGTAACATTTCGTAGATGCATTAGAAAGTTATAGCTGAGATAGATGAAGCGGCGTTGTCCAAGAGCATGGGAATCAGTACAAGCTTCAAGTCAACAGAAATCGTATGAACCAGAAAATATCAAGGAAAGTATGAATGCGGCAGACATAATCAAATCATCTAAACAAAAATCACCGTAGAAGCATATTGCAACAACGGCATACAGCACGAACAACGCATACAAGGTCATCACAATCCACAGTGCAAGGCAACAATGTCCAGAATTTTAATACATTGATTTTTCCCTACGGGCATACTATAATACAACCTCCCCTCCCCACCCCAAACGCCATGCTATGTTTTTGATTTTACCAATTTCTCTCGTGGATACCCAAAGCAATGACAAGTAAAACGAAAGCAATCTTGGTCCAAAAGCAATCAAGCTCAAGCTCAAGAAGTAGGTACAACGCACCAGCCCGAGATCCAGAAGGATGGAACCAGGCCAGATTTTACGCGATCTCTACAAAGGAGACGCAAAATCCCATTCGTCCCGGCCTAGTACCTCCTTCCAACCGAACCGCCCTGCCTAGCCTTCCACTCGCTATAATCCGGGATCTCAACATCACCTAGCAACCTCACCATAGCGTCGGGATTGAACAGAGTAGCATTGTACAAATCGGCGCGCGGGATGATGCTGAGCAAGAAGGTGATGTCTCTCGGAATAACAAACGGCGCTCTAGTCGCAAGACCCTGGCCCTGCAAGCGCTTCTGCTGATCGAGACGGCGACCAGCAGCGCCCTTGAGTGGGGACTCGCCACGAGCGAGTTTCCTTGGTCGGTTAAGTTCGCCATCCACGTCCTCAAATTGGCGTTTCGGGCTGTTGGTAACGGCGCTAGGGAGTGTGTATGTAGGACGTGGAGAGCGTTCCTCGCGGTAGACGATTTCACGGGCCAAGGGGCGGGGAGAAGGGACGATGGATTCGCGGGGTGGCTGCTCGATCGATTGACGGATGATCCTGGGCTTCATCTGGGATTTTGGGGAGATGATTGGGCGGACAGCCGTAGGGTCGAAGGACTCGGAGCTGTAGCGGGCGGAGAAGCGCTGCAGTTTTGGGTCCGAGGGGAAAAGGTCGGCCATGCGCTGCTCAAGCTTCTTGATCTGTGAGAGTTCGCCATACTGAGATTCATACTTGTGGAAATGAATGTACAGCGATCGTGTGCGTGGGACTGTTTCGGGGTTTTGAGCGAGGCGGTTGACCGAGGTTTCGAATACGGCGCGGGCATCTAGAGTGGATGTTAGATAGAATTAAGCCAATGAATATACGAAACTTACTTGTGGTATCGCCAATGGCGAGCAAGTGCTTAAGGTATTCAAGCAGGAAGACCTCATCATTGGGGAAGAGCTTCGCACCTCGCTCAAAGATCTTGGTACCAGCTGGGTCTTTGTAAACATGATGTTCAATGAGCGCACTAGCAACGTAGACATCGCTTGTGATGCGACCACGTTGACGGGCATCGTTAAGGATCTGGCGAGAACCTCCAATAACAGCACCCACTTTGCCCTTTCCTTGGACACGGCGCATGGCACGCATCAGAGCCACCCATGTGAAAGAGATTGTTCGTGATATGAGACGGTTCTGTGCTTCGAAGCCCTGGGTAACAGCATTAAGCCGATTGGCCTTGGCGGCTTCCCTGGCTTGTGTGTTATCTTGCATTGGATCTTCGTCATCTTCCTCGATTCTGTCTAATACGGCATCTACCGAGGCGTCCAGCGCGGCAGCTTCCTCGATCTTCGTAATTTCTTGTGTTTCTCGAACCCTGAGTTGATTCAGAGATTCGTAAAGAGCATCAAGAGCCTTGTTGTAGGGAGCTCGTACAGCTGCGCCTCGACTGACGATCCCCTCCACCCCTTCTTCGATTGGGAGTACCGATTCAAGATAATCGGCATGTTTGAAAGCGAGAAGACAGCTCTCGGGATTAGCATCTACTCCTTGAGATAGGAAGTTCTTGCCCTGTTCCTCAAGTTCATTGCTTATGCACCATTCTGCAGCCTCTACCCACATTTCAGGCCAGAATCGAAGAGCCATAATGGCCTGCTTGTAAACGAACAGGACTCTCTTTTGGTAAACTTCGAGCTCCTCCTCCTTCAGAACGAGGGGATCTTCAATCTCCCATTGAATCCATCGCTTCCATATCTCAACTTGTTGAATATAGTCTTGATCACCCTCAAAGCCCATGGCAGGGGGAAGTTTTGGCAGGTTAGTACGCTTGAGATCTCTTGTGATGTTTTCCAAAGCAGTGTTTGAGCTTCGAGCGGACATGTATGCTGGTGACTTTTCTTGGAGGAACTTCCGGCCCTGATTTATGTCAACAGTTGATCATCAATTTATGACAGTATTACTCACAGTAATTTTGTTCAAGGACATCTCAAATTGATCATATTCTTTCCACAACGCATTGACTGTGGACATTGGCACACAGACAGCCTTCTGGAACGCTTTGCGTAGCTGATCCATCTTTTGCTGGTCTTGCCATCCACTGCCACCAATCAAGCCCGGAGCACTTCTAATGAATTGAATATAATCTTGCCATATCCTTCCGGAATCCTTGTCCATACCAACATTGGCTAAGACAAAGTCATATGCTTGAGAAATGGTAGTACGAGCAGTACCAGTCACATCATTGGTCAAATCATTGCGGCGGCGAATGTAGTTCAGGTATACAGACCACAGGTTAACATTTGGTACTGTCAGTAGCGACTTGCCAAAGATTTGCTCTGCAGCGAAAAAGTTGTCATTTGCCAACTCCATCTCGGCATACTCAATCCATATATCAGCCTAGGAAATGATTAGTAAAGTAACTATCTAATGACATATTCAACACTCACAGCTGAAGGAAAGACTTTGAAGAATCTTTCGTACACTGCACGGGCATCGTCGAGCTTGTTGCGCTTTCGGTGCTCGCCGACTAATGAGAGCCAGGCATCGATGTCACCACGAGGATCTTCTGCAATGCGATCCTCGAGTTTTCCTGCAACGTCATGTGGCAGTCTTGCCTTTTGAGTGGAACTTGACAAAGGAACCGTAATGGCAGGTGGAACTTGAGCACTTTCGGAACTTTGCGCAACATTTTCACTGATTGCACCAACACTGGGAATGGTAGATGCAACATTGGTATTGTTATGATCCTCTGTGTCCACTGCACCTGTATTGGGTCCATTGGAAGGCTGCTGCGAAGGGGAATGAGATACAGATCCGGACGTAGAAGTTGTTGGCTGGAGACCGATGGAGGTAGAGATTGGTGTTGCGTTGTCCATCTCCTCTTCATCCGAGTCATCTGCGATGAAACCTCCCACAGTCTTTGGTTTGCTGGCACGGTTGGAAGCTCGAGATGAAGTTCGTGATTCGGGGTTGCTATTCATCGCAGCTATGACGGGATTTTGTACGCCGGACATCGCACTTATTGCACCATTTGCGGATGGAGAATGAACAGAAGACGAAGCACCAAGATCTTCACCTGCATTGGTTTTCTTTTCTTGTTCTTGTTCTTGTTCTTGTTCTTCACTATCTTCAGTATTGATTGGCTGGCCCTCTTCTGCCACGTCTTCGGCTTCATCATTCCACTGCTCTTGTCCTACCTGCATTGAATGCAGCAGCGCGATCTCCGCGTCTTCTTCCGCCATACTGGAATGTCAGTCGACCTTGTGGACCTGAGGGGAGTTGCGATTGAGGCTGAGGTTGCCTACGTAATGGTTAACACGACCAGAACAATAGCGACAACGATGTAGAGAATAATGTACCTGATGATGACGGTCAAAAGGCCCCTGTCGCGAGGGCTACTATAGACCGGTGAAATAAATACGAAGTTGTAGATCGAGAGTGGCAGGGTAAGTGTAATGTTGGCGTTGAATCAAAGCACCAAGCTCTGTCGCAAAGTGATTCAAACGTGAATGGAAGCTTTGAGCTTTGAACATGCGGTTTGGTTTGGTTTGGTGCAGTGCTGTGGTAAGAAACATCAGCCACGTGTGGCTGGTTTAGTTGGAGACTGAAGAAGCTAAAGCACACGCCTGGCCGGCGTAGAGTGCAGGAAAGCGGTCGCGTTCGCGATTTCTACGCGTTTGGTTGTCCGGTCATACAAATCCAGCACCGGCACCAACAAAGCAAAATTCTTGCCTTGCCTCACTTTCCAACCCTCAATCTCCTCTTGTCACTTTCCTCGTCACACAATCAGATTCTTCATATTCAAGCTTCACGTCCTTTACGAATTACGAACTACGAACTTTGTTACTGTACTTTTGAAACCGCCCACTACTTTGCAATCATGTCGGTGGTATCACTCCTTGGGTAGGTTCCCCATGCATACCGCTGCAGAAAGAGCGCAAACTAACACATTTGCAATAGAGTCAACATCCTCAACAATCCCGCCAAGTTCGGCGATTCATACACTTTCGAGATCACCTTCGAGTGCTTGGAGCCTTTGCAGAAAGGTATAATTCCTTCGGCAATGTGCATACGCGCAAGACTGACAAATTATAGATCTGGAATGGAAGCTCACCTACGTCGGTTCTGCCACTTCGTAAGTCTATTCCCTACCAGTGTGGCTCGCAAATTCATTCCAGATCAGGCTGATGCCTTATAGTGATGAGCATGACCAAGAACTTGATTCCCTCCTCGTCGGTCCTATCCCAGTCGGTGTGAACAAGTTCATCTTCGAAGCCGACCCTCCTGATACCAAAAGAATTCCCGATGCCGAGATCTTGGGTGTCACCGTCATTCTTCTTACATGCGCATACGATGGCAGAGAGTTTGTCAGAGTTGGTTACTATGTCAACAATGAATACGATTCCGAGGAAATGAACGCAGACCCACCAGCCAAGCCGATTTTGGAGAGAGTCCGTAGAAACGTACTTGCAGAGAAGCCAAGGGTCACTAGATTTGCTATCAAGTGGTACGTTGCATGGAAAACTGCTCACTGGCTTCGCTAACAGTCAAATAGGGATTCTGAAGCATCTGCTCCTCCTGAATTCCCACCTGAGCAACCAGAGGCCGACCTTGTAGCCGACGGTGAAGAATACGGAGCTGATGAAGCTGAGGATGAGGATGAGGAGGGACTCGAGGTAGCCGAAGGAGCAGCTGAGGGCAATGGCGACGCAATGATTGAGGATCAAGAGATGGGCGGCGCCGATGATACTAAGGTCGACGAGCTCTCCGATGATGGCAGCGAAGATCTCGAGGGTGAAAGCAGCGGCAGCGAAGGAGAGGATGAGGAACTCGAGGAAGAAGAAGGTGATGCTGATGAGGCCATGGAAATTGATGGTGAGAAGCCAAGCAACGGCGGCCACCACGATGAGATCATGGCCCATTGAGTATCTGTTTCACATGATTAAGTGGTAAGGTTAAGATGATTTGAGTAGAAACTTGGATCAAGAGTGCTTTTACGATGGATACCTCAGTCGGTGTATTTCCAAATAGACATGATAATGAACTTCATAAATTTGTTTTGGTGTCAGGATTATTATGTGATGATAACAGAGGAGAGCGTGGTTTATGCTTTCATCACTATGAAACTAACGTAGAAAAAAAAATCGATTGTGAAACTTAATTGTGGGGAGATATTTCTAGAAACACTCGACACGCTATGGCATGGGATGTTTTTGAGACAAGAGTTAGCTCGATGCTATACGGATCAGGAGTACTAAGAGTAAAGTATATATCTTTTCACAAGACGACATCAGGTGCATCGTCACATACTGGTAGAGAAGGGGAGAAGACTTGAAGACAAATAGTTCTTTCATGCCAGACCCGTGGACAAGTAACATGTGTGATATTCATGTCTTCAACAACGATCGATCCCTTCGATTCGATTCGCAAGAGAGTCGAGCGAATTGTAGTACGTGAATCATGAGGGACGCTCATCACTTTCCAGTGAAGTCCATGATTCACGACCCATAAATTCCCTCATACCCTCCCCTTCCTTCCACCTCAGCTAAATCCCAAACGGCTGTCAAAGCCGCGTGGGACAGGGTGAGGCATTCCAGCCCAAGCACCTACTTGTACATACCCAGGTATGTATCTGGTATGCAGGTGCATCCTCGTGACGTTCGAATCCCAATGCATGCCGCGCATCTGAATCCCGATAAACAATTTACAGTGGAGATGGCTCGGAGCGCATCCACTTCTTCCCATCTTGTCCTACCTGCTCACCTGCCTCTAGCCGCAGGGGCCAGAGCAAGAGCAAGAGTCGGAGGATCACGCACCGGCCAGCCTCGTGCGCGGACCTGTCCCTTCGGCTCAGCCCTGCGCATGCGGCGCGCTGATTGGTCGCCCGGCTATGCAGCTCCAGCTCTTCGCCAATCGACGGCCATGCGCAAGGCGGGAGCTACTGCTTGTTCCTTGGCGTAGCGACTTCGGTCGGCTGTGAATCTGACAACCGCGTCGTTGTCGTTAGCCAATTTCGCGCCCATTGTCGCGCTTTACCCCTTGCGGCTGTAGCGTCTCGTCCTGCATTCCAGTGTCCAACGCCTCGTGGGTGACATGCGGCTCCGTCCCCCTGCCTCACCCGGCGAGTAAATCCCAATGTCTTCGAATAAAGATGCTTCGTCTTTTTTCTTCCGCTCCTTGATTGTCGATGTTGATGCCATGGTCCTGGTATCATGCCGTGGTCCCGTAGGGGCGTCTACCCCTTGTCGTGGCATGCACAGAACAATCTTTCCGTCGGTGTCATTGGTTCGTGTTGCGCATAATCTGTGATCTCACAGAAAGGCGTGTCGATATACTACTCTACCTACTAGGAAGTATGGCCGACGGGATTCGGGATTCCTGTTTAGGGTGTATCTTGATCCTTGGGCTAGTTTGCGGCTCTCGATTTCAAACACTTATAATCATCCCTGCACATGTAGGTTGGTTCTGATACTTATATATCTCCTTCGCCCTCTCCCAATCGCATTTATACTTGACTTCAAGAGTACTCGGTGCACATCTGGTTTCTTTCATTGTCTTCCATCCTCTCCTTCAATTTCTTTTTGCCGCATGATACTCTTGGCATCTCTTCAAAATGACGGACGCACTTGAATCCTCGGGGCTTCAGTACACCAGTACCCATGGTACTGCTGCCCACCCTCACCAATCCAACGATGACACCGATGTGAATCTCCCCTACCGGACCCTCTCGCCACAGGCGAACATGGCTGAGTACACAGAGCCTACTGTCTCGGGAGAGATCGACGGACCAGCTGGTCCAAATGGCAAAGACTACAAACTCGTTACCTTTACGGAAAACGATCCTGGAAACCCCAAGAATTGGAGCAAGGTATACAAATGGTACTGTACGATGGTGGTAGCATTCACTTGCTTCGTCGTTGCTCTGGCCTCCTCAATCATCACAGCAGACATTGCGGGTCCTCGGGATGAGTTCCATCGCTCGGAAGAAGTGGCTCTTGTTACCATCTCCATCTTCGTCGTCGGTTTTGGTGTCGGTCCTATGGCTTTCGCCCCCCTTTCCGAAGTCCTTGGACGTCAAGTCATCTACGCAAGTACGCTCCTGCTAGCTGTTGTTTTCATCATTCCTTGCGCCGTCGCTCCAAACATGGCCACCCTCATTGTATGTCGTGCAATCGATGGTATCGCCTTCAGTGCGCCCATGACACTCGTGGGTGGAACTCTCGCCGATCTCTGGCGTGTCGAGGAACGTGGTGTTCCCATGGCCGCCTTCTCAGCAGCACCGTTCGCTGGGCCTGCCATTGGTCCCCTCATTGGAGGTTATCTTTCTGATTCCAACGGCTGGAGATGGCTCTACTGGTTCCTCTTGATCATTAGTTCCGTTGCCTATGTCCTCATCAGTTTTACTGTGCCAGAAACCTATGCGCCAACCATCCTCGCACGCCGCGCTAAAAAGATGAGAAAGGAGACTGGCGATAATACACACGTTACCGAACAAGACCTCGATCTTCGACCATTCTGGGACCGCGCGAAGGTGTTTTTGCTCCGCCCATTCCAACTGTTGTTCAGCGAAATGATCGTCCTCTTAATCTCCCTCTACATGTCCGTGCTCTACGGTTTACTCTACATGTTCTGTAAGCTCCCCTTTCTCTGCTGTCTTACCCCAAAACAATTGCTAACAATTGTCCTTAGTCGTTGCCTACCCCATTATCTTCCAAGAAGGCAAGGGTTTCTCCGCCTCGAAAACCGGTCTCATGTTCATTCCCCTCGCCGTCGGAGTCATCTCCTCAGCCTGCTGCTCGCCCTTCGTAAACAAGCACTACCTCAAGGTCTCCGCACGCTACAACGGCAAGCCACCGCCTGAGGTCCGTCTCATCCCCATGATGGTCTCGTGCTGGTTCATCCCTATCGGTCTCTTCATCTTCGCATGGTCCTCATACCCCGACCTTTCGGCCGCCGGCCCAGCCATGGGCGGCTTCCCCGTCGGTTTCGGTTTCATTTTCCTCTACAACAGTGCGAACAACTATCTCGTCGACTCGTACCAGCACCAGGCTGCCTCCGCCCTCGCCGCCAAGACCTTCCTGCGTAGTTTCTGGGGTGCTGCTGTCGTGCTTTTCACAGAGCAGATGTATTCGCGTCTTGGTTACCAGTGGGCCAGTTCCCTGTTGGCATTCATCGCCCTCGGCTGCTGCGGTATTCCATTCTTCTTTTACTTCAAGGGCGCGGCTGTCAGGAAGCACAGCAAGTATGCTTATGGTGGGGACGACGAGGAGATGGGTGAGAAGATGCCGCAGAGTGCTAGTGATGCGTCGCATTAGATGGGGCTCGGTGCCCCTGGGGTTGGAGTGGCTGTTTTTGTGTTTGCCTTCACGGCTGTAATGTCGTTGTATGGCTGTCTTCATGAGAGAGAATCTCCCGCAAGGGAAATCGGCGTTTGGGAGGACATACCCTTTGGCGCTTATTAGATGTTTTTTTTTTACGTAGAGTAAAAGTAATTAAAGGAATGAATTAGAATATGTTTATGTAATAGCTAGTTCCCATATATATATATGTGTGTGTGTGTATATATACGTACCTACCATCTGCAAAGGTGAACAAATCACTTGGTGACAAACGAAATAATACTCACGTGGGCATACACACCGGAATGTTCAAGTGAGTGGGCGTACTATCACCGAGTGAGAAGTCTGCCACAAAGGGTTCCACGTGAACAAGCTACCAGGCATCTATTCAGCCAGGTACGCCTACTTTCTATATGTATAAAGAAGTCGTGTATGTTCGAACCGAACACATCTCCATGATCAGCTTTCCTCGAGCAAGCAGAGATTTAGATTCGAGCAACGCAGCTACGCTTCACAAAAACGTCAACGTCAGATACTGCCGTTGGGGAATTGATGATGATGATGATGATGATGATGACGACGTGAATAATGACGATAGTGGCAATGACGATCATGGCAGTTCAATGATGATGATGATGATAATATCGCTCCATGACACCTGAAATCTTACATAGCGAGCACAAATTACGGTGCGTCTGATCACATGAATGTAAAGTTTCAGCTGTCATGGAGTAAATACCATAATGAAATGATAATGATAATAATGACGATGATAACAATGACGATGGTGGCAATAACGATGACAACAACGTGAATGTGAATAATATAAATATTCAGCGTCTTTCGATACGCAGGGCATGGCTTGCTTAGGAGATGGCCACTGTGTCTGATAAGAACAATATGGGTCGGTGTTTGTCCTTCGTTTTATACGCAAGCCTTTCCGCCTTTGAGGTGTCGAAGCAGTCGAAGCAGTCGTTCGAGTGATCGATGCAGGTTTCGTTATTTCTTATGGTCTATAATATCTATTGGGAGTATTCTCCAACACTATAACTATTAGAATTATTCTTCTTGCCTCTTTTGGATGTTGTTATTAATTATAATAGGCTTGTGGAATTGTGTTTGAGTGAAGGGTGTTTTTTTGTATATTATCTACTCTAGTAAATTTGATATATACCTTTTAGGTTTGTATACCTGGATAAATCTAACTTATAACTGGATTTAATTTATATACTTGGGTAAAATATAACAATGTAAAACCTATTCCCTGGTCTTCAATATCTTATTATTTTACCAACTAGAGGGTTTAGTTCAGATAATCTAATTTCCATTTTCATTTTTTGAGCAATTAACCGAATAATTCAAAAGACTGTGAAAGACTTGAGAAGATATCTCTGACTCGAAATCTAGCAAGAATTCCATTTTGTGTTTAACTGCAACCAGATTGCTAGCATTCTTTTACTACAATCTAAAATTTGCCTTCATTGGGTAGATGTTTAACAGTAAACATTAATAGTGACAACTCTTATACCTCCAACTTGGCTCTTGAATCTCTCCAACTCCGAAAGATCCTGGATTCGGGGGATTTTCATAACTCACATCCCCTGCTAAGAATAGATTGTAGATGGGGTTCTTCGTGCAAACTTCTTAAGCATTACTACCGCTTGATTAATGCAAAGAAAGAAGCTTATTGCAAAGGACCGGAGGATAAAGTTTTACAAACTCAATGACATGGTGAACGTCAAGATAAAAAGCCACAGGTGCTTTACCCCGTTATACTGGATTCCTCCTTGAAATCAAGCAACAAACCAAGAAAGAAAGAGATGAGGTTACAGAATTTCAAAATATTGGGTATTAATCTGTACCTCGATTTGAAATGATATCTTGCAAATGCCGCTTGGTATTTCCACTCCCCCGAAATATCCCACATCATCGAAACATAAATCGTGACCCGTTTATTTCTTGGACTTGCTGCCCTTCTTAGCTGGACCCAAAGCAGCTTCTCTCTTCTTGGCCTCCTTTGCTTCAATCTCAGCCTTCTTCCTCTTCTCGACTTCATCGCGCTCTTCCTTCTCAGCCTTAAAAGTGTCAGTAAGATGTATAAAGTAGGGGAGCTGGTAAAACAGACCTGCTTTCTGGCTGCCTCAGCCTCTCTTCTCTCTCTGATAAGCTTTAGTCTAGCCATATCAGCCTTGGCCTCATCAGTCTTTCCAGCCTCATGCAACTTCTGATATCTCTCCTTTGCCTGTTGAGCTTGGAGGGCCTCTCTCTCTCTTCTGCTCAGCTCACCAACTGGCTTCTTCTTGGCACCCACACTCAACTTGGAGATACCCTCAGCGGCGTCCTCCTCAACAGTGCGTACATTGCTGGCCTGAGTTCTGGCAGCCTTGGAGTGGTTTGGGTTGGCAGGCATGTCATCCTCCTCCTCGCTCTCCTCAGATGAAGAGGGCATATCACCTGGCTGTGCGACCTTATTCTTTTGGCGAGCAATAGCAGCTTCCTTGCGGGCCTTGGCAGCGGCCTTGCGTTCTTCACGAGTCATCTCGGCTCTCTCGACTGTCTCGTCTCCGGAGGAATCCTCCTCCTCCTCAGAACTCTCTTCTTCCTCGGATGATTCCTTGGCTGGTGCATCTCCCCACATTCCCATCTCGTTTCCGTCGGCATCGAGGGGCTTGAGATCGCGAGAGAAGTGCTTACCACCTGTAGATATGCTATCAGTAGGTGGTCTTGTGATGAGGGCATTTTGTCTTACCTCCACGAGTGAATTTCTTGAACTTTCCTCCACGGCCTCGAGCACCACCTGGTGGTCCACCTGGAGCCATGATTGCGATGACAGTAGTACTGAGTTGTAGATAAGAGCGAGTTTGTAGAGTGCAGTCGATTTCAGACGATCTCGTTGTGTTACTGTTGTGAAAATAATTTGTGTCGCGTTGTAGCAATACTTCGTCGAGTCACAATCTGATGTTTAACACCTGCTCTCCCACTGGTTGCCAACACTCAAAATGGAGGGGCAACGCAAAATCCAGACCCACCACCACACCATCAAGGTACCTACCTCAGCCACTTTTCCGTCTCTCGGCTAAGCATGCTGCACGTGATGTAGAAGTTTTTTCTTCGCGAGTATATATTCAAGCGAGCTCTTTCGATCTTCTTTCCTCTTTACATAAAACTATAATCCTTCATATTCACTCTGGCTGTTGTCTCTCAGTGACGAGTCTTGGAGGGGAAAATGGAGGAGAGAGCATGTTGTCAACAATCGTCTACTTACCCTCCTAGCTTCGGTATGAGAATACATGGGCTTTCGGAGAAATCAAAAAGACGATACATCCCATCAATCTACGAACTGCTGGTATGAGGATGAGGTCATGCCACATAGACAGTCTGGTCTTTAGTGAATCATATTGGTAGCTGTTGCGAAGGCAATGATGGCTGATAAAAGGTCCTTGGACCTTCCTGTCGGTACCTTTGGTGCCGCTGGACAAAGAGACCTGATCAAAGAGATCTTCTGGGGGCCTTCTAGTCACTCGTTCAGTTCTTTCTAGGTTTGTGGCAAAGTATGTATGTCTACTCTGAAAGAGTGGCATTTCCTTTGTGTTGCTAGTTGTCGTATCTATTTCTATAGTCAATAAATACTTCCATACAGTCAGACTACTTCCATCTTGCTATATTGTGTGACTATTTGTTGCCCAACTCACCAACATTTTCGACATCAAGATTCATTTGTATTGGAAACAACCATGAAGCTCTGTGATAAATGCCACAACAGCCTCATGATTCCTCCAACCCTCTACTACTTCCAAAGATGCTGGTCCAAAATCTCGCCTGATCCATATGTCGATCGAACCCTTCCGCGTTGCAAGTACTGCGAGAAAGAAGAGGCAAGGAAGAAGGAGAGAGCTATGAACTGTCCCAGAGAACTCAGCCAAGCTATAGAAGAACTCGAACAAAAAATGCATATGGCACGGCAACTCATTTCTGAAGGGATTCAAGCAGATGCTCTGCTGAAGGTATTGCCGAAAATGCAAGCCAGGTTGACAGAATTGCGGACTCAGGAGGATCCTATCAAGGATCTCGAAGCAAAGACTCGGCAAGCTGGGAATTTGATCTTGGGGGGAGTCCAGGCGGAGGCCTTGCTGGAGGTACTTCCAAGGATGAAGTCGGAGTTGGCTGAGATGAAGGCTACTCGTGATGCAAATAAGAAGGCTTGTTGGGAGCCATTCTGGGCTATCTGGGGGGATTAAGAGTACTACATATGTCCACGCCCGGAGGTCTAAGATCGATAGAAATTCCAATCCAATGGCGAATCTAACTGTAATAACCCAAATTTTGTTATATTGTATATATTATAAATATAAACATCGGCTTTAGCAGTTCGACATATTTACGCTAGTTAAACAAATAGATGGAGCTTCTAAAGTACCTAATCTTGACGTCCCATGTTGCAAATGGCGTCGGGACAACCGGCCAGCAATCAAGGGTCCAAGGTACCGACCGATCTCCGACATGACGAAGTGGGATGCCAAGGGCCAATTTAAACATTGCGATATCGACAACACATTACACCGCAAAACACGAAAACATGGCGAGCTTTCTAAGAGGGAAGCAAGCTGGTATACAGACTGATCTCTCTGCTGGTATCCTGCCCGGCCTTTTCGCACTTGATGATCAGGCGCGATTTGGAGTTAATTCTCAGATCAGGTAATATTCCACCCCGCTGTTTGAAACATGGGTTCAGTGCAACGTCTGAACACCAGCCCCAGCTCCAATTCGGATCGATGGCTGATATATACACAGCGCTTTGGCGTACGATCCAGTTCAAAGTCTTCTTGCTGTAGGAACCAATGAATCTCCATACGGCAGTGGACAGATTTATGTATACGGCCAGAAACGAGTACAACAAAGCTTCCTCCTCCCCCGACATGCCTCAATCAGAATTCTACAGTTCTGCGCCGACCGCCTCATCAGTGTTGACTCGAAGAACGAAGTTATAATCTGGGACCTGCAACAGGCCAAGCGTTTGACGAGTTATGCCCCTCCCGGTGTTGTGGCAGCATTGGTCACTGATCCCATGCTCGACTGGGCTTTCCTTGGACTACAGAGTGGAGATGTAATCGCATACGATCTGGATAGAGAACGGCTGGCTCCTCTTCGGCTTCCGAACTTCTGGAAGCAGATGAACCCCAAATCCAGGAGATTGGGAATTGTTTGCATGCAATTACATCCTCGGGATATCGGTCAGCTTCTGATCGGTTATATGGAGGGAGCCGTCATATACTCGTTCAAACAAAACAAACCAATCAAGTCCTTTAGATACGAAGTTCCAGCTGGAGCACCTGGAGGAGATGCTCAGCCAGGGCATCTTGACACAGTCAGATATCCTGCACTTACGCAAGCAATCTGGCATCCCACAGGAACGTTTATTCTCACAGGTCATGATGATGGGAGCCTTGTTACATGGGATCCCAAAGATGGAAGAGTAATTATGGCACGTACAATTACAGATACAAACGTAGACAAGCCAGGTGCGAGCTCAAGCCAGTCTGGAGCAGGTTCATACTCACTGAAAGATCCACTGGCAAAAATCGCGTGGTGCGCAAAGGAGAATCCGGATGACACTGGTATCTTGATTGCTGGTGGCATTTCTCTCAACGAGTCAGAGAAGGGTCTCACATTTTTGGAATTGGGCCCTACCCCTGTGTATGCCACTTCTCCGTGGCAGGCTCTGTCTGATCATTTTTTGGCAAAGCGGCAGCACCAGCTGAGGACGCCACCTGGAGCAGAGGTCATAGACTTCTGCCTCGTTCCACGTATCTCACCACATTTTGCTGGAGCGCAGGACCCCATTGCAATCATTGCTCTGCTCTCATCCGGCGAGCTTATAACCCTTAGTTTCCCGAGTGGACATCTCATCTCACCCACAAACTTCTTGCATCCTAGTCTAGCCTTTGTTCATCCGTTCGTAACCGCATTGGCGGTATCTCCTGTAGAGCGAGTTAGATGGCTTGGTATGACAGAGAAACGCCACAAGGGACCCCCTATCCTCCGAGGTGGTATCGGAGCTACGAAACCAATGAGACGATACGAAGCTCGAAACATCGTCCAGATGGCTCATGGAGACGGCACGATTCGCATCTTTGATGCTGGACATGCTGATGAGTTGGAAAATGATACGTCATTACAGGTAGATGTCGCTCGGGCCTTGGGTCGCCTCGGTGATATCGACATTAGTCTTATGAGCATGGCGGAGATTACAGGGGAGTTGGCAGTGGGTATGAAAACCGGTGAAGTCGTCGTCTACAGGTGGGGGGGCAATAACAACTACGGCCAAGAGAATCCGATTACGAAACAGACTGTTCCCGGAGGACTTACTGATGTCACTGAGCGTTGTGAACCTTCTTTGAAATTGGGCCTACAACCTTATACACTATATGATATGGATCAAGGCCCAATAAGCGCCCTCAAGCTCTCTGACGTTGGATTCGTGGCTGTTGGGTCAGAGAATGGCGTTCTGACCATTATTGATCTGCGTGGTCCATCCATCGTATATACTGCTTCAATGAGCGAGTTTGCAAAATCAGAGAAGCGCAGAAGTTTCATCCAGAGAAGTAGCAGTTCTGCTGGCACTTCCAAGCCGGAGTGGCCGGTCTCGATCGAATTTGGTGTGTTAACACTTGACGGTGACGACTACTCTAGTATCTGCTGCTTTGTTGGCACCAACTTGGGCAGACTTGCGACATTCAAGATTTTACCAGAGGCCAATGGCGGCTACACAGCGGTGTTTGCAGGTGCAACCATGTTGGGTGACAGAATCATTTCTATCTGCCCAATCATAGCAGAGAACGGAAGGCCAGCCACAGCACATGCTGGTGCTGTTGCAGGTCTTCGAAGAGGTGAACAGGTCCACGGTACTCTAGTTGTCGGTAAGTGCAATTTTCCCATATTTACGTCTCAGAGATCCTCTAACGAAAATAGTCACCGAGTCTGAGATCCGAATCTTCAAGCCTGCAACCTCTAAAGGAGCCCAGAAGTCCTTCGACGACTTCTTATGCGATGCGGCCTATGTGACAGAGTTTGAACTGCACGGATTCGCCATTGTGGGAGTCTTCGGAGATGGCAGTACACGTGCATTCTCTTTACCCAACCTCAAGGAAATTGGTTGCCAGCGTGTTGATATGCTCGACAAGTCCCGAATCTCAAGTACCATCGTGACACGCGGAGGAGACATCTTTGGATGGACCGGCCCTAGTGAAATAGCCATGTGCAGCGTATGGGGCACTGGACAAGCCCTCCCCAAAAGTGAAGACAAGCTCTTCAACCCGCAAGCTCTGATTCCACCACGCCCCACCATATCTAATCTCCAATGGATTGCCGGCACGCAATACGTCTCGCCAACTGATCTCGACCTCCTCATTGGCGGCCCAGACCGTCCGCCGTCCAAGCGTATGATGGCTGCTACAGCCGAGGAAGAGAGACAGGCAAGACTACAAAGCAGAAGTGGTGATAGACCGGACAGCAGGAGCGGTGGTGGCAATCAAGAGGGCTGGGGCGATTACATGGCTAGACAGCTTAATGAACGCACCGAGAAGCTAAACATTATGGGTGACAGCATGGAAAAGGCGCAGGAAAATAGTGCGGGGTGGGCGGACGATGTCAGCAAGTACGTTGGCAAGCAGAAGAGGAATATTGTCCTCAAGGGCATTGCCGGGAAATTCTTCTGATTGGCCCTGGTTTGAATTGAGGTTTTCTGTACCGCGCGAATGTTGACGTTTGTGTTTGGGAGTCAGCTGGGACGGAGTTTATGGAGCTTGACTTGCTCGGTGTGGCTTAGGATGAAAATTTTCAGATCTTTTTTGCTTGACTGTTTGACCTTATTAACTTCCTTATATGCCATGGTCTTGTGATTATTACCCAAGTCCTATCTCCTTCGAAAACCAGGTGCTTTGTGTCAGATCAAGGCGCACCATTGCAAAACAGTCGTAACAATGATCGAAATGAGAATCCAGAATGGTGCCAACATGACTCCAACAACAGCCGCATTCAATAGAGTATGTACAAGACAAGCCAGTAAGGCCCGAACATCTCCGTCTGGGTCTTTTCGCAAATCTCAGCCGTATCCAATTATCTATTGAAGGAAACTTACCAGCTGCATGAACAATGCGCCCTAGCCCAAGAGCGAAGAGAACTCTGTCTCCTGTGGGGCTCAAGGCTTGATGGACGGATGCAAGGACCGGAAGGAACAGCATGGTTGAGCTTTTATGTTCAGCTGCTCCTGCTAGGCTCGGAGTTGGAGTTGCTAGAAGAGATTGGCAGTGAGGTGACGCAAGTGAGATCTAAGAAGGTGCGCAGCTTTGAAAGTGAGCTGTTGTGATGGGCTGCTGTATCTGATATGATTTGTTGTCATTACTTCACTTCCTTGGTCTCACGGCTCCTGGACCTATTTGGTTTTCTTCGATTGTTCAACGCGTTGAACATCAGGAGGCAATAAATGAGTCTGATCCGTCTTGCTTCAAGGCTTCGGTATCTGACTTTAACTACCTGCTTAACGCCACATTGTACAACAGATCTTCTGTTTATCAGTTCTCTTCTGTCAATCACATCACGAATCCAAAGAATTACTCTCCTTCCCTCGTCACAAGAATATTTGTCTATATATCGCTTGATTTGACTCATATTCAACAATCCCACCTCCTCAAATTAGCATTCGAGCCTCTATGCCCATCTCATAGCTATCTTGCTATTTCGCCCTCTTGCTATCTTACTATCGCTATCTTGCCCTCTCTCCCTCTCTCTTACTCCTCTCGCCCTCTTGTTCTCTTCTACTTGCTCCTCTTACTCTTTAAAAGAAAGACTAAGGTAAGAAAGAGAGAAAATACCAAGAGCAAGAGCAAGAGCAAGAGGAAGAAAGGAAGAGCAGGAGAAGAGAGGAGAATAGCAAGAGAAGAGAGAAGCAAGAGAAGAGAGAAGCAAGAGAAGAGAGAAGCAAGAGAAGAGAGAAGCAAGAGAAGAGAGAAGCAAGAGAAGAGAGAAGCAAGAGGAAGAGGGAGAGGGCAAGCAAGAAGAAGAGGAAGAGAACAATAGAGAAAGTGGGAGATAACACAAGGGAGGGAGAAGGAGAGCGAATAAGTCAGTTAGTTGGCAATTGTTCCCCTACTTCTATGAATATCTTATAGCTAGTTTTGGTATATAAGTAAAGATAGGCATATATACAGGATAGGAGATTGGGTATTGAACGAATTTATAGTAGTGCTGTTTTTGCTATCCTTGAATATAGGCTGTGCTTTGCTATTTGTTTGTTTCTTATTCCTAGACTTGTCTATATATACACCTTCTAGCCACCTATATACATCATCGCTTTCAATAGCATCTACACCTTTATTGTTGTTAGCGTTATTATTATTGAACTTCGAACTTTGTATATTGCACTCTGGTCCTCCCCAGAATCCCCAGGATCCAGTAAACCAAGTCCATAAGCCTGCTATACCACCACCAACGGCTCCAAAAGTTGCAAGAATGGAAGCCAGGACAGTGTTTGTGATAGCAGCAGGTCCTACCATACCAACCTGTGTATGGAAAGCAAAGATGGCTGGCATGGCTGGTGTACAGCATCCATAAAAAGTTGCTTGGAACCAAGCAGCCCAGGAAGCTTGAGACCATTAGTACTAGAGTTCTAATTGTTTATGCATCACCGATTTACCAGCTTGAATTCCAGCGGTGCCAAATCCAAGAGCGGATATGAAGCAGTATATTAGGGTCTTGAGCACAAGAAGAGCTGGGGTGAGGAACCACATGGTTAGGTAGGTAGTTGGGGTGACCTTGAGATGAAACTTATTTAATTGCTTAGGAAGCGTTGTTGCGAGTTCAATGTGAGCGATGAGGTTGGTAGTGGAGTTGGAGTTGTTGAGAGATAGGTGAAGGTGGAAGCGAGGTGGAGTAATGTAATGTTAAGTAACAAGCAAATGCAACCTCTATCCCCTCGCGGTCAAACGGGATCTAGAAGATTTGCCAAGCTTGAACAACCCAACAATACAACAAGAAAGTGTCTAATCTAGGTATGGCCGTTGACAATATAAATCACCAATCTTTCTATTCTCCACATACATATAAATATTCTTTCAAGAGACTTGGATTCATTGGGTCTGACATAAGGCTTCAGCCCTTTCATTGATGTATTTATGACTACACTGTCTCTGGAGGGCAAGCACAAGAAGAGAAACAAGCAGCTGAACGCACGTAGTGCAAGTGAAGTTTTCTGTCTTGTCTGCTATCTAGAAGAGAACAGTGCTCTTTCATTTGTCTTAGCACATTGGAAAGGTTCGTTTCGAAAACTAATCCGTTACCAAGTGCTTTACTCCAAGTGTCCGTTTTCTTCGCGCTCGCGAGCCTCTCTATCATTTTGAGCCTCTTCAAAGCGACTCCAAGTCCACCATCCAGCAGCCACTGAAAGGACTCCTGCGACTCCAGCAAAAACTGGCAAAGCAGCTCCCGTCATACCGAAGCTTGTGAGTGTGGCAAAGATTGATGGCATACCCGGCGTGAACCCTGCGTAAGCGATGGACTGGAATGCAGCAGCAACAGAGCCTCATCACGGCAGTCAGTAATTTTTGAAACATCCTTGGATATGATTCAACTTACCTGCCACAATGCCTTGGCTTCCGAATCCGAGGGTAGACAAAAGGGTCAGAACAGCAGCGAATACACCACCAGAAGCGAGAGCCGTAGTACGGACATCTACAAGTGAGTGTGTTTAGTGATAACATTTATTTGAGGAGTTTGAGGTGGCCTTACCCTCTCTTGAAAGCCAGTCGATGAGGAACTTCCAGTCAAGCTCGCTGATCATCTGTGTGGTTTTGGCATTTGCAGCAGCAGCCGCTGCAACAGTGGATGTCAGAATTTGGTCGCCAATAGGCTGAGCATTTTGAAGGAGAGGAAGGAGGTGTTCGTGCGTGTTCAAGGCGAAACCAACGATGGATCCCGAAACTGTTTCCTGTGCATTTTGAAAATGAGGAGACAGATGTTCGTGTGTGTTCATGGCAAAACCCACAACAGATCCCGACACTTGGTCAAAGGCCGACTTGAAAAATTGGTCCATCTCAAGATATTTGATGATCTGGCAAGTACGTAGCACTGTGTTTATAGGAATAGGTGATTTATTTTCTCGAAGGTGACGTAGTCCGCAGCATCGGTTACCGAAAGACAAACGGTGAAAGTGAGAACCGTAAATTGAGCGAGTGTGATTCACACATGATTTGTTACGATATGCGACCAAGTCTTGGGTTTACAAACGGAATACCATGTGAATAGTACTGCGTGTAACAAAGCTGTAATGGGAAATATCCAGCATATCCTATTCTTAACATATACGCGTTTGATTTTCTACAAAGCAGTTCTATGCTCTTTATAATGAATCGGATTATTTAATACGTTTTTTACTATATCTATGACATAATAGTAGTAGCAGGTAATTTATAATACTACTTAGAATGTTCTAGAGATCTTCATTTATTGGATTATTCTAAACCTAAAGATTGAGAGAGGAGTTTTAGTACAAGTAGGTAAGATATAGAAAGAAATATTATTATATAGTTACTTAATAAAAGTTTAAATTGTTCAAATTAGAGGTAAAAATAAGTTCTTATTTTATATTAGTAACAGATTAGCAACACTCTTTTAAGAATTACTTATATTCAATAGATAATATAAAAAGACTTCTAGAATTATAATCAACTAAGTTTTATTAATATATTTTATTTTAAAAATAACTTATAGAGGATT